>VZRU01010380.1:1031679-1088372 GCA_013398155.1 Pedionomus torquatus
GGTAAAACACAGCCAATTTTCTGTTCTGTGATTTTGCTTTGCAGCTAGGCCTTTTCTCTCCGAAATTAACGCTCTTCGTTCTCAGAGAGATAAGACCTGGTTATTTATAATCATGCCACTAAATGCTATGCGAACAGGCTCCTGCTTATACTTACAGGTATAACAACCAAGGTCAGGTAACTTTGGTGTATGCCCCACTGGAGGATCAGAAGCAGAAAAGCGTAGCAGGGTCACACCTGCGGGGAGGAGTGGCCAGGACATGTGAAACAAAATTGACCAACAGGGTTTTCCATCCCATCTGCATCATACTCAATATAAAAGCTGAGGGATCAAAGAGTTAGTTGTCTTTCTTCAGTGGCTGGCATCCAAAGAGGACTCCGTCTGCCTTTGATCCCCTTCCGTGTGTTCTGGAATCCACGTCCAGAATCTTGTCCACACCACCCTGAACAGGGCTGCCCAGTCAGCCCTCAGCACCTCTTTAAACAGTCTGAAATGCCTGCTGGGTTGCTGGGGAACTGGGTTGGGTTTGTGGTAAACAGGCTGAAGGGTCCTGGCACCGCTCATATTGCAGAAAGCCCCCAGTGTGCAGGGCAGGGAAACTGCCTCGCTATTATTGCTCGTTCTCTGCTTTATGCATCTTGGGTTAATTCTTAATTAGCCTCATTTTCAAAAGAAATGAGCTTTGGTAATAGTCCACTTTGGGTTCTCCTGTGTAATAACTTTTAGCTATAGTTGGCCAGTTTCCACTAGGTTTAATGAAACCATATAGAACTTGGCATATGCTCGATGCTGTATCAATAACAATATATGTGTTACGTGTTTTCTGATGGGGTAGCAAACATGGCTGCCGATGGGGAGGATGTATGATGGTGACCTAGTTGTCACCAAAAAAAAGGGCTCTGAGGTAATGCCGATTGCCAGACTAATTTCACTCGTATCCAGACAAATCAACTGGCTGTGTCTCAACAAATAAATGACAGTACAAGAATGACAGTTTGCAAATCTCATTTCTGATCCCAAAGTGAGGTTCCTATCTTAAAACTACTTTCTTTACTGATAGAAGAATATTTTTCTCCCTGTATCGCTCTTCGACTTTCCTGTTTTCCTACTGTATCACACAGTTTTAGTCTGTTGGCTCAAATCTCAAATGAAAGCAGCTTATTTCCTCACTAACGCCTTTTAATTTCTCATTCCATCTGTTACTACTTCACTATCCAAGTGCTTATAGCATTACAAAGAGTGTTGGAGTAGAGGTAATATACCTTGCACTTGGGACTTTTGGGCTCTACTGAGCTTTCCTCAGAAACAAGGTAATGAGGAGGCTGGCACTGAAGCACATGAACAGTCTCCAGCCCTGTCTGCTCCTTTTCTAAGCAGCGTAAACTATTTTAAGTGGACACCTATAGCGATCCCAGATACAGGTGGGGTATTGCTTCATTCCCTACCCCTGAGACAGTGTCTGAATGACAGTGATCCAGGTGTGGTAAAATGCTCTCTTGGATCTTACCAGCAGACGTGGTGTTATCATTGGAGATTAATTAAGTTGCTATCATTGGAGATTAATTTCACCCTTTTAGCTTCCAGGCTTTCTCTTCCATGCTTCAAGCAAAGCTCAGCCAAGCTGAGGAATCCAGCCCTCTTCATAAAATGAGACTGCAGCAACTGTTAGAATGTTAACCATTAACTGTGGCCATGGAGTTGAGTAACAGGGGTGGAGGGAAGGCTGACAGAAGACAAAAACATTTCAGGGGGGACTTGAAATGAGACGAGGAAGCAGGGGGTCAGGAGACATGGCTGGCATAGGGAAGTGGGAGAGGAAAGCAGGCACAGGTGAGCAAAGGATGTGCTGCCAGAGAGGTTACCTGCAGATGCTTGGCAAGTTAGTTCTGCTCTGAACATGAAATCAGTGAGGAAGAAGTGGTATCCTGGAGACCACGGGTGAAGACCCTTTTCAGAGCAGCCTTCTTGGGGTGAAAGCCAGTTGCTGGGGGGGAACTGCCAAAGATGTGCAAGGAATGGAGGGTCTGCATGTTCGAATAAGCACATTCACATCTCCAAGTTAGTATCTTGGCCTGTCAGGAAGAAACTGTGTTCTCTGTTGGGCTTTTGTAGAGCTGAGTGTGGGAACATCTCAATCCTGACTGACTAGGCACAATTGTAGCATAAGTTTGGAAGATGATACATTAATCCAAATAATTTCCGGAGAGTCCTTATCCTGTGTAAACAGAGTGAACAGTATTACAAGCTGCTGCACAATTTAACAGCTCATGATAGCATCTACTACAATGCTGAGAAGTAGTGATTACTTAATTAGAGGCTGCCTAAAGGTTTGTGATAAGTGCATACATGTGTAATTTTAATTTTTATAGTTCTTCTGAACTGTTTATCTTTCAGCCCTAAAATTCTCTTGACCTTTTGCAAATGTTTTGAAGGAAAAAAGATAAGCATTTTGCATTTACATAAACAGGACTTCAAGAAGCATATACACATCTATTAGTTCAGACATACACATTCCTAGGGGGAAAACCCATGATATTCTTTATTTTCAAGTGAACCTGGCCCCAGGAGTTTAAATAAATTGCACAAGGTCACTGAGGGAGGTAGGGGCAGAGTCAGAAGTGGGGTTACAGCTCCAGCACTCCAGGCTCTCATGGAGAACTTAAATCATACCTGTTATTCAAGAATTTGCATGGCTAACAAGTCAGTTACACTTGAAATAGCTTTTTTTTTCCCTTGTCCTATTGACTCCCCCAAGACATGAAAGCAGTAAAACATTGTTAGAGGGGCACCACACAGTGAATAAATTAGTGAAAGCTGCAGCCGGAGATAAAACCGAGATTCGTAAGAAGTAAATCCAGTCAGTGCAATGGGAAACCAAAGTTGGGGGAAGCAGGTGTTTCAGTAGGAGGAGAAGAGATGAGGAGATGAAGAGGAGTATGTTAAAAGGAGAGCTGGACGGGAAGGATTGATGCCAAACAAGTCCCTGTGGTGCGAAACCCCTCAGAGATGGCAGCGAGGTGCGTCTTAATGAGTACAGCAAAATAATGAAGCCATGTGCTTGCTTAATATGTCATCAGCCAGCTGAAGGCAAAACCCAACAGCGAACACTCAGAGACAAGTTATGATGGGATTTATCTCACCAAAGTTTAATGATCTGGATCTTACCCACTGTGAAGCTGCTCATTGTTGCTATTTCTCCTCAGTTACTGCAGGGGGAGCAGACATGTCCAGCTGCATTTATACACATCAGGTTTAGGTGACTAAAGGTAGGGAAGGTAAACCCTGAGGCTTTGTCCACTGGATTTATACACGACTTTTTAATCAGATCTCCTCAAGGGAAAATACCGACCCTGAGGGGCTGGCAGTAGTGTGAGTGTGCTCGTCGGTGGTGGAGTCACATGAGAAGCTCAGAGCCAAAGGCCTGAAAGGACGCTCAGAAGGACATTCAGAAAATTCACATTTTCTTTGCAGCGTATTAAACTGTGGAATATATCAGATTGCTGATCCACTTTGTAACCCATTTTTACAGGGAAAATAAAAGTCATCTCTGATTCAGACTAATTAAACCCAAAGCCTTTCATCTTTTTTTTTCTTTAAAAAAAATCAATTTACTAAACTTCTTTATAATTATATTGCTTCTTTCTCTGGACCTATTTTTTTCTTATATCTTTCTTAAAGCTTGGTGATTGAAGCTGGAAGTATTGTTCAAGCTTTAGCCGGAAACTAGACTAATAATCCATTAGTGTGTTCCTGTCTCTGGGACGGTAATGCCAATTCACAAATATGTTGAATCAGTGAATTTATGTTAAGTGCAGCCTGGCTTCATCACAGGTGCCTAAAACTCTGAATCAGGCTCCTGAAATTACAACACTGGCTAACCCGTGACTTTCTAACAATTCTGCACAGAAAAAAAAAAGAAAAAAGCATGTGATTTTAGAGCTTTTAGAGAAACCTGTGTCCATAATCACAAGAGCTAAGATTATATTTGCTGGAATGAACTGTTCTTGCTAACGCAGCATCAGCTGAGTGTGAGCAAGGTCATAAAAATCAGCAGCAGAATATTCAGTTTATTTCCTTGTTTCTGTTTTAAAAGTCTGCCAATTCAGTCATAAGGGCCTGTGCTGGGAAAGAAGAGTTTCTTTCATGGAACAATAGTGTTTAATTCTCAAGGGCTTTACAAGTTGAAGCCACCTCGTAATGTCATATAAAGTATCTCACTGGTAATAAATGCAGATGTTAAAACAAAATACAGTGTTATCCCAACGGCTCTTGATGCAGCAGGGCCCAGCATGATCCCCTGCATAAAGAACATCATATTTCTGAAAAGTAATCTTCACGCTGCATCTCAATTAGTTTGAAAAGCAACATGTTGTTAATGCATTTTTTATTTACAGGGCCATCAGCATTGTGGGCTTACGGAAATAACACAAGTGAGCTTCTCCAATGATTGTATCCCAAGCCATTCCAAGAGTAATGCTCTCTCTTTGGGGCTGTTCTGCTTCTGGTAGAAGCAGCCGATCTGGAAAGTCACATGAATATAGTTCTAGTACACATAATCCCTTTAGTTCCATACATGACTGTAATTGAACACACTGGCAGACTTTGTTTGTATTTAAATATTTTCATAGAAGAGAAAGTCATTCCAAGCTGATCACTTCATGAGGCCAAAAATTTCATTAGAAGCCACTTAAATAATTACAATAAATAAGAAAATCATTATTTGTAAGTACAGTTGTGCCATAAATACTAGCATTTTTATTCAAAGAATTCTTGGTCCCTAAAGAAATTTGTCTTCGTTTACAGTAAGAGCCACAACAAATTTACTTGAGCAAGGAAAAAAAAACACATAGGGCTTTGTAATCCACAGTTAGGATGTTGTCTTTGAAATTCAATTCAGAAGGATAGAAAGGTTTCTTAGGACTGAAGAGATTATTAGGTACTGTAATATCTAATAAGATTATAAGATGGAGGTGGTAGCTCGCTGTAATAGAAACCCGCTAAGACACAGGAATATACTCAGACATAGGGACGGGCAGGACTTTCTGGGTTATCAAATCCAGTCTCCTGGTACTGCAGGCAACTGGATCACGTAATCTATTTCATACATTTTGTGAGCTTCACGTTAAAACTAGCGATGGTTTCGGCCCTAAAATTCTTACACCCTCAGTCTGCAGGGTGTACTCGTAATTATTCATGGCCAATTTATACCCACTTGCTCATATGGCAATGTTGCCTTCCTTTACTATTTCCCCTACCTGAGGTATTTAAAGAGAGTGATCAAAGCACATCTTGGTTTTCAGCTGCTAGGCTAAACGAGCTGCATATGTACACTTGCCTTCTCATCAAAGTTCTCCAGTCTCCTCACTTTAGCAGCTCTTTTCTGTACCCACTTCATTAAGAAACCAGCTTTCTTTACGTGATTGATAAGAATCATGGTTAATTTAAAAAAAAAAATCTTACCAGGATCTTATACAAGGATGCTCATGCTTCTCTTGCTCTTCTGGAAATGTTTCTCCTATTGCATTTTAGAGTTTCAGTTGCGTTTCCCTTGCCCACACTGCATGGGAGTAAACCATTGGAAATCCTTCTGTGTTGTTGCTGGTTTCCTGCAGAATATTTTTTTTCTGCTGCTCTCTTACTGCTTCTGTGGCCTCGCTCTTCAAGGACATTGAGTTCTTGCTGTGGAACATTCTGAACTTTCTCTACACCAATGATTCCCCCTAACTTTGTGACTTCAATATATTTTAATGATCAGACACTTCTGTTTTCCAAATGGGTCATTAATGAAAAGAATACTAATAATCAGTCTTAAGACTTACTTCTTAGGAGCTCTAGATGATTCCCTTCAACACAGCTCAGCTTCTCTTCTTCTAACACTCTGTATGCCTTCCAGTTCCTCTAGAAATCTCAGACCTCTCCAGGTAGGAGATATAATTTTATACATGGCTCCTCATCAACTACTTTACTGAAGTCCAGCCAGTCAGATTTCCCTTCTTTGTCTTGCTAATTATTTACTGTATCAAAGAAAGCTGTTGAATTAGTCTGGTATTATCTAGCCCTAGTAAATGCCAAATCATTTTATTCTCTTTTCCACTGACTGTCATGACTTCTATAATTCTCTCCTTCCACATTCTTTCCTAAAGCCTGACATAAAATGTTGATGAACGCAAAGCAAAGTATATTGTGTCTTTTGAGTGAAATCTGTGTTTTATTTGTCTTTGGTATAGATTAGTTATTCACATCAATATGTATTTTTGATTAGCAGTTAGGGTTGAGCCGCAGTTATAAACGCATTGGATGACTCGCTATATTCACCAGCAGAAATGTATGAGTCCTTTTTTATTCTGAATATTTCTAGTATCACTCTTTAAAAAGGATTGGCATATAAATTCAGCATGTCGCTCTGACTGAGACATGGTCCCACACAGAGCAGGTTCTTTTCCTGAGCAGGTTCATCATCCAACTCAAGCATGAGCTACGTCGCAGAAAATCAGAGGACAGCATGTATGGTGACTTGACATGCTGGGTGACCACAGGTATCGGGCTTGGAAGAAATACAGCTTTTGAAGAAACAGAGAAGAGTTGGGGAGGATTTGGCTGAGAAGTATTGGATGATTGCTCTAGATAGAGATAAATTACACATAGTATTGTCGTCTTCTTTGTGCTTAATTTTTAATTATGTGTGGGGAGTACACAAATTGAAAGAAGAGCTGGTAAGAAACTAAATCGAGACTTGAATTTCAAGTCCAACACTGACCCACAGACTTTGCGTGTCCTTGGGCAAAATTCTTTCTCCTTTTTTTAACTCTCACTGCCTCATCTGTAAAACAGAGATAACACTACTTCTTTTTCCCCAACCTGACTATTTACATAATAAAAGCCTTTCCATGCATGACAGTGTCTTATATATTTGTACAGCATCTAGTGTAATGAGGACCTGGATCTTGGGACTACATTGCAAACAATACACAACAATTAAGGTTATACATCCACCCAAAATATACCTAACGCACCTAATACTGCGGTACCTCATCAGAGAGACATGACTTTGTTACAGTGTGAGCTCTGCTTCTGTGACTTCTGCAGCCCCTCCTTTTGCTCTGTTCTCTTGCCTACAGAAGGCCTTGGCAGAGAGGTTGGTTTTAGGGAAGTTAGGAGTCCTGATCCTTCTGTGATCTCTGCAGGTGGAAGGAGTGATGGACCCCAAAGTCCAAAGGGACCTGCCAGGAGCCAGGCAGCATCAGAGAGTCTTTGCAGAATAGAAGACTGAGATGTCATCAGTGCTCATAAATATCTAAAGTGTGGGTGTCAAGAAGTTGGGGCCAAACTCTTCATTGGTGCCCAGTGGCTGGACAAGTGGCAATGGCCACAAACTGGAACACAAAAAATTCCATCTCAATATGAGAAAAACTTCTTTACTTTGAGGGTAGTAGAGCACTGGAACAGGCTGCCCAGAGAGGTTGTGGAGTCTCCTTCTCTGGAGATATTCCAAACCCACCTGGATGCATTCCTGTCCAACCTGCTCTAGGTCTAGGTGACCCTGCTTTGGCAGGGGGTTGGACCAGATGATCTCCAAATGTCCCCTCCAATGCCTACTGTTCTGTGATTTCCCGTGGCTCCACCCTCCTCCTGCTGTGTCAGGGAAGGTCTGCCTTGAAGGCACCTGGTTCTTCTCTGGAAAAGGAAAAATGGCCTCAGCCCACAGCATCTTGTCCGTGTTACCACTGGGGAGGAATGGATACCACTGTGGCACAGCCCGAGCACGGGGCTGTCCTTTCCTCTTGGTAAGTGAATTCCTCACTCTGGCAGAGGTCTCGATACATGCTGGAGATACAGTAGGAAACAACGGATGTGACCACCCCTTTTTCCCTGCTCACAGGGTGCAGCACAGTAATAAGTGTCCCCTCACCAGCAACCTGGAGGATACAGGACAGGAGCCTCATTATTATTCTTCCCATTTTCCTAGGAAATGTTACCTCGAGAGTTTATGCTTGGGTTGGAGACAAACAGCTTCTCACGCCGGAACTTTTGGCAAGTGGGACGCTCTTTCCCCACGACCTGTACGGCCAGAAGATAACGCCAAAATATTGCTGTGGACGAAGATGGACCTGGGTCTGCTGCAGTTTCTCTGTGTGCCAACGGGAAAGTAAACCAGAGGGTGCTTGGCTTCCTGAGCTGGGGAGCGCAGGCCTTGAAGCTGGGTTGGCGAAGCTGCAGCTACTTGGCGGGAAGGGCAGTAAAAGCATGCATAAATTAGAAGCTTTTAAAGCCAATTTCCTTGGTTTGTCCCAGAGTAACTGATGGAGGGCACTCAATGTTTGCAGCACTAGACCAGTCCCTCCCCATAGGCAGGTGACAATTTTTAGTGCTTCTCTCCAGCTGGCAGATACACTATTAAGTTTATTTGATTGTGCAACACTGCCCGAGCTAAAAAATATAGATGTTTTTTAAAAATTAATTTTATTCTTCCCCCCCCTTCAAAAATTTAAAAAAAAAAAAAAAAAAGTGTCAGCAACCAGATTATTGATAACACACAGTAACTGATTAATTTGGTTTCACGTGCTGCGCAAGGAAGATTGCATTGCGTTGTGGCTATTGTTGTTTTATGGGAACGGAGACGAGATATCAGGTGTCTGTTACAAATGTCAGGCACAAAATTAAACACCCACACACACCGAAAGGACTATCAACACAGGAAGAATTACTCATTTTGCAAGCAGAAAAATGACAAAGCAGAGGAGTGACAAATGCTCTAGATAAATCCAGAGCTCCAATCTAATGCATGGGCTAGGGGCCCTTTTTTCCCCCAAGTAAAGACTCCTAACTCTTGCAGCCTTTCTTACTTCTCCATAATTTAGCTGTGCACATATTTGGCATTTAGAGTGTGACGGATTTACACATTTGCTACCAAATGAGCTGCAAGAGCTAATCAGCTGGTGCAGAATTGCACATATTAATGAAGAAGGCTCTTCTGCATGCCTGCGATGTAGACACCCACTTAACTGGGGCACCAGAGACTAATTTGAAAAGATTTTGTTCACGTAGGAGCTTTTTTCCCTATGATGAATGCTTGCAGGGAATCATGCGCTGTAGCGAAGGAGGGAGCAGTATCTGCGAAATCTGACTAAATGATTCTCATTACAGAGTGATGGAAGAGCAATAGGAAAGATAATTTATTAGTGGCTCAAAGCTAATGAGAATAATTAACACTATGATGCTTTCTAAGCAAACACAGAGTAACTGCTCCTTAAGGAGCACCGTTGCCCTGCAGCAGCTGTGAGTGCTCCGGGCAGGAGGGCAGGGCACTGCCAGGGGCAGGGACAATGTCCAGCAGCTGGGTGGAAACTCCTGGACATCCTCCTGGCTTTAATTACGAGCCAGCATTGGAACTCCGATTCTCTAAATTTTGGGCTAACAGACCATCTTTTTGCAGACCTCAAACCCAGCTACAGCCAGCTGATGAATACGCAGAGTTTACAGTTCGGCTTAACTCCTCGGAAACCAGAGTCTGGAAATTGCTGCCTTCGATACTGAGATTTTTTGCAACATTGCATCGTACAGAGCCTGCCGAAACCTTGGCAAAAGCTGAGCCAGTCAAGGGTGCTTTGCAGGGGGTACTTCAGTGGTGCTGGTCAGTCAGGCCTTCCAGGGTCCTGGTTGCCAGCAGATAAAATGGTATTTGGAATCTTTCCCTTTGCAGAAACACCCAGGTACTCTCCTTCCTTAATCGGTAAATAAAAGCAGGATGCGCAGAGAAAGCAACTTCTCACGACCAGCCAAATAAAATAACAGGAGAAATTTTGATTTCCGGTCAGTTCCAGCAGAGAGCAGTTATGTACACAATCGGATTAGCCAGAGGGCTGCACACCCGCCGTTCCAGCAGAGCCATGGAACGCTTGGGGATGCCGGGCTGGCAGAGGCAAACGAAATGCCAGCCTTTGGCCCCAACACTCAGCACCTGCTGATAAAAGCTAATTTCCCCCCCGCCCCTGGCTCAGTTTTCAGAATTTACTCCTGCAATCCCAGTGTACCATTACAGACCCAATCTCACTAAAATAAGCCTATTAAATTAAAATGAGGTGCACGTGGACACCGGTCCCTGCTCCCCTGAGTGTTGTTTTGAGCAAATGGCTTGTTTCATAGTTTGTAAAATGCAGTTGGCGGCGGTTTAATATTATTCTAGGAAATCCATACAGGCAACATTTTTTTCTCTTAATATAGGACTATAAAGAATATAGGGAGTGATATTGCTTTTCATTTTTAAAAGGAAAACAGCCTATGGAAAGATCTGTAGACTAAGTCACCAGATCTTGACTTTTCTTTTGAAAAGCACTAAGTCTCTAAAATCAAAATCACCCATGAAGCAGTTCGATTCAAAATGAGACTCTGTCTGAAGCATTCTCCTAGAGCTTACTCATGATGGGAGTTGCATCTACTTTTTCACTCCCTAATTAAATGCCGTAAGGACATAAACCTTACCCCTCTAATCTTTTTTTCCTGACCATTAATATCAATCTATCTTTGTGGATGGCTATTGAGAGACATCAGAAAGATTCAGGGACCTAATTTGGCCTGCACAGGAGTTTAGAAAATTTCCCAAGGCTGTTTTCACCCAACTGCAACAAGTTAGGAGTTCGGGGGGAGTCAATGGGGCTATCAGATCCAGAATGCAATTTTGCAGGGGGAAGAAAGAGCAAACGGAGATTTGCTAAGTTGCTTTTCATGATTCAGATGGGAAAGCAGGTTTCTTCCAGTCTCTCCTGTAAGAGTTCACAAAATCATTTTGGTTGAAAGAGCCCTTTAAGATCATGAAGTCCAACTGTTAAACCCAGCACTGCCGTTATCGCTAAACCACATCTACATATACTTTAAATACCTCCAGGGATAGAGACTCAACCACTTCTCTGAGCAGCCTGTTCCAATGCTTGACAACTCTTTCGGTAAACAATTTTTTCCTAATATCCAATCTAAACTTCTCCTGGTACAGCTTGAGGCCCTTTCTCTTGTCCTACCGCCTGCTACTTGAGCAAAGAGACTGACCCCCTCCTTGCTGCACCCTCCTTTTGGGTAGTTGTAGAGAGTGGTAAGGTCTCCTTCAGCCTCCTTTTCTCCAGGCTGAACCCCAGCTCCCTCAGCTGCTCCTTGTAAGACTTGTTCTCCAGAGTCCTCACCACTAGTTGCTCTAGTTTGAATGAATAAGGACATACTTATTGGGTCAGAAATAGAGGGCTAACTCCTTTATTATCCTCTTGGGTCGCACGGGACAGGGATAAAAGCATACGCTTATCTTGGGACTTCAACCTAGGTCTCCAACATCCCAGAGTATTCACTCTCCTGGGATCTTGCCAGGGCTCCCCTTTTCCTTCCTTCAGTGGATGAAACAAATCCAACATCTCAGGCTCTATCATTAGATGGGGAAAATATTTCCCATCCAGCTGCCGTCAGTCTGCACAAAATGCTTGGTCCTGCTACCCTATGTTTCTCAGTCCTACTAGGCAACGGGACTCAGAGCCGTGGGGCATTTATATGGTGTTTAAACCAGCCCTGGGGAACAAAGCGATACACGATTCTTGCTCAGCCTCTCTGCTGCGTACACGTTTTACCCCGTCTCAACAAACTTAATCTGCTTGTGGTTGTTGGTGTAGCAGATGACCCAGACCTCTGAATCACACCTTAAAAAGGCTGAAAGAGCAAACCCGTAATTGCAAGAGCAGAATCTGATTCACCGCACACCATTTGTTATCAGCAATTAAGTTTCTTGCTGACAAATGATTCATGATTTGAAAGCCCAAATTACTCACTTTTCACCACGGCAGAAATTCCTATGCAGTTATGAAGCCCGAGCTGTGCATCTACTACCATCACCTTGAAAATCTGAACACGTGCAACGCCCGACCGTTTAAATACACAAAGTAAGAGCTCTTATATATAAGATGCTTCTCATTCAGTTTGTAGAAAAAAACCGTAAAAGGTATTTCAGCTTGACTGAAGTGAACATAAACATAAGCTGACTTCACTAGCAAATACAAACACCAACTTCTGCTTTACTGGAGGTAACAGAAACACAACAGTGTAACTGAGATCCAGACCCGGCTTCCTAATTAGAAAGGCTTGGAAGCAAAGCTTGTAGCTCACGGTCCACTCTAGTTCACAGTAACTAAGGCTTTTGTAAGCCATTTGATGTAATCATTTATGGTGTTCAAAACTGTATTTTTCAAAACCCATTCAGACTATAAACCAGATGAGTCATGACCCTGCAACAGAAGGTAAAGTATTCTCAAATATTTTATATTTGTGCATTAACACATGATTAGCCAAGAAAAAATGAATGCCCAAGTCCAAGAAGTAACTGACAAAAGACTGAAGGGAAAAATGAGAATCCCTAATTTTAATTTTATTATGGTGTAACCAGCTGTAAGGAATTACTGGTCTGAAGCACAGTGTGCAATTGTCCTATCCTAAACATTAACTAAAGCCTATAATTCAGAATGGTCCTGACAAGTGATGTCACCCTTGGCAAGCTATGATTTTTTTCCTTTTTTTTTTTTTTTTTTGAAGAAGTCTACATTTCTCAGTAATTAGCACAAACAGAGGCATCGCCTATGCACAGAAATGCTCGAGCATTTCTGGAGACTGTATTTCTTTAATGCCAGTTGCTTTGACTTTCAGATATAAATAAAATGCACTAAGTTCTAGACCAATCATACTCGATGGTTTGCTGATAAGCAAAAGAATTCCCGTTTCAAATCAGATGGCATTGATAGATACTATTTCATAAATGCAAGGCAGTTTGTTACTGAAAGCTTGGAAGAAGGAATTACCACGATCTTATGCAAAAGCACTAAACACAACATGAAGTAACTCTGCTAACAGAAAAAAGAAGAAAAAAAAAACCTACAGTAAGAGACTTAATAAATTAAGCTACTTTCATACTAGGATATTATGTACTACCAGGGAGCTGATTTTTTTAAGTGAAGAGACTCATCAGGTGCTTAATAGGAGCAGATAGTTGGCACAGCTCCATCGCCATTCAAATTGATGTCGTGGTTAACAAGCTGGCTACCATACAAGGCCAATCAGGCTACCGGTATTCCAGATTATTCACTAATAGCTTCAGCAGCCTAATGAGTGCCAAATGTACAGTGCCATTAATTGGGCAAGAGAGAAGAGAGGAAAAAAGTATCAAAAAAGGAGGTAAGACGCCATTCACCTCTTGACCAGCACAGCACCGAGTTGCCCATAAGCACGGCCTTCACCGTGGAACCAAACTACCAAAAGGAAGTGAAATGGGCAGACTGAGGAGCAGGAGGAAGACTTGAGACCCAAGGCAATGTTCTTCACAGTATAAAGCCATTTGGTCCTCCTGCTGAATAACCAGGGCAGATGGAGGCTGACCCTCACCCCACTGTGCCACCCACCACATGGGGACACCGGGCAGTCCACGGCAAAGGGGTGGTGGGCACTCATCCTGCCTTTGCCGGCTCTTCCTAAGCCACCACCAGCTACCAATGCTCACCCAGCGGGGAAGAAGCTGAACAAGGCTGATTAATGATAAAAGTACTGGTCTGTTTTAAAATTTATTTTTAGTTCAAAGTGAATCACAACTTCCTGCCCCTCCCTCTCCCCTCCTGTGAAGACATAAGTACCTCCAGATCAACATCTCTTTTTTGGAAGTATCAAGAGTGTAACACATTTGAATTGCTGCCAATACAGGTTTTACAGTGATGATTTTGTCAGAGAGAGATTGTTTATGCAACTTCTTAAAGAGCACAAAGGAAAAAACCCACATACAAATGCAGACCAACTTTTGGCATGTAAACATGTAACATACATAATCACTGCATTATCAAAACTATTACGCATTTATCAAACCAGTTGAACATAACACTTCCCAACAAACATTTGATATGGCCCAATCATAATCAGAAGGGACACTAGATATCCTATAATGGTAATTCTATATCCCTATAGGATAATCACTTCAGCCCTAACTTACCGAGGCATTTAACAAAATTGCTGCCAAAAAAAAAGGAGGGTTTAGTTTAATTTTACCCATGCTCCGCTGCTTTTTGATACTTAGTTTAATTAACTCAATACATTCTATAAAGGTATGTAAACAGTCCTGATTTAAGGACCAGAGAGATTAAAGTGAAATCAATAGATCTGGACTGGTCAATGTTAATGTCTTCATTAACTCAGATACTTTATTTATCCCTGAGCACCTTAAAATTGTTCCCCCAAAGCTCACTGAAGAACATGTAACTATTTCACAAGAATGTAAAACTGCATTTGGATAAGTCTGTGTCTTACAAGTCCCACTTTCCTTCACTGGTTTAAAAACAAAACAAAACAAAAACATATGTTCCCTCCCTTTTGCTTTTTACATGTACTGCAATACCTTTAAAAAAAAATAAATCACCCTATTAAACAACACCACCTACAGACACGCTACAGACTACAAAAATATTGCATAGGAGTGTCAGTGGGCATAGTCTCACAACATGAGAGAAAATGCGAAGTTTTCTTTAAAACATTATGGCAACATTCTAGTTTATTTTCCTTTTAAAAATCAAGTGGTCTTACTTTATTTCAAAATTGTACAAAATGGCCATGGCTGTTTATAAAAAAAAGTCTCTATCTTGAGAATATGTGAAGTCTCAGGTGCATTAACAAAAGACCTGGAACCATTCACAGTGCAGCGGAAAGCTTCTTTTGAGGCAGAAACTACAATTCGTCCTTCCTCTTTCCTACTCTTTCATGGTCTCTTTCTCTCAGGGTTCGCATGAAAGTGGTGAATCCAGACTCCTGGTTTTGAAGAAAGAAAAATATGGGTCATATATTTACAAAGAAACCAAAACAATGTGTTGAGAATGCTTTTAGCTTCTGTATCCCACAGCAGAATATAAACTAAGGAACAGCTATTGCTTCTGCATTTCCCCATCACGCAGTGCTCTGGTCCAGTGCTGCTCTGCTGCAATGTCCACCCAGATGCCACACGTCAATCTCTGAAGAGACAGGGCACAGAGAAAAAGGCCCTGAAGCACACAGGACAATGTAAAACTTATCCCTAGAAACACCACCAATGCCTACTTGTCAAAAACACTCAAAGACCTCTTCATGTCACATTTGTATGCTACCTGTGTTATTTTGAAAGCAGTTAGCTGATCATCTGTTGGCCATACACGCATTTGCTGCTGCTCCTCATTCCTTAGCAGTTTTGATAGTGATCCTCCTCTTTTTCCACACATTTGGATGAAGAGAATTACATTTTTTTTCAAGACGCTATCAAAATTATTGTCAATTTCAAACCTGAATACCTAGATACTGACCTCTGTATTTCAACAACTTATGGTTTCTGATTTCTAAGGCTGTTGGATGCCAGCAGTTTCCTTTAAGAAAACGAAACAAAAAACCCTGGAGTTGGGAAGCTTTGCAGAAGGTTGAACAAGAAAAACTTGAACTTCTAAAACCATTCACTATTCTTCCATTTGAAAAAAAAAACAACCCTGAAGTGACAAGTTTTGGCCATACATCATCTGAAGCCATCTGACAATCACTAGGTCCCATGGGAGGGCCCCAGTTTTCACAGCAGTGTATCTGGAAGTCGTTTAAAGTACACTTGGGTCAGAAGGTGTCCTGATTCTTCCCTGCTTGAACTGATTGAGTTGAAATGCCCTAAAATCTCTGTCCCTTGCAATTCCCTGAAATTGCAATTCCCTTGGAGGTATGGAAGACCACTGACAGGCTACCACTGGGGGCCATGCTCTTCCCCATCGCCAGTGCTCCAGTGCAGGGTGGAAAGTTGCTGAGAGCTCCTGCTGTAGCAGGCCGTGTTACTCCCACGGCAGCTGACATCGCCTCTTCCCTGCCCATGTGAAATGATGATACAGCAGCTGGACCACACTCAGCTAAATGCTCATGGACTGATTCAGTGCCAGAACCAGGAACGAAAAGGAGGACCCCTGGCTCCCACTGCTCTCTCCTGAGATTTGTTTCACAAGGCAGGAAGAAATTGGCCAACGTGGTTCAAAAAGTGTCATCATGCCAATGAGAAGTCCTGTTACAGCACAATCCCTTGTTGCTGAAACAGATGTGTGAACAGACCTGGAAACTCCGTGGAAGGCTCTGTGCTAAGCACTGCCCCCAGCGTTACCATGATAGGAGATAACAAAACCTAATTTGATGCTGCACAAGCAGAGGACCACAGGTCCCAGGAGAGGCGGAGGGGGAACAGTTGCCAGCAGCAGAGAGACTGCGGTGTTCCTGTTGGGTAATTTAATTCTACCCAAGAAAGGGTTGGCTGCACGCAAGGGATTAGTCAGTCCACTTTCCAGCATAGGGATAATCATCTCCCAACTGCTGCGGCGTCACAGCACTCCTGTCTTCCTAAATTCTATTTATCAGCCACCACACATCCTTTCTTTCATGTATCATTTCTGTAACTGTGGGTTAGAAATACAAAGATTGTGGCTGAAATATTACTTAATTGTTGGCTACTGCACCAATCTTTACTTTAAGAAAAGATTTACAATCGGAACTAAGCACAGTATCTTCATACCAATGCCTGTACCAGCACATGGAATGGTAATTACTGGGGTCCTAATGCTGGAGAAAACCAGGAAGTGAAGGTCCACGAAGACTTCCCTAAGATCCTGACAAAACCTCAGAAGCTGGCTTTTTCTTCTCTGTTATTTGGTGAGCTGTAATAGCAGCAGTAAGTTTCAGGTGATGCTCTTTTATCAAAATACTGGACCGTTTGAAGACCCCAAGTTTTTCTTGTGTGCCCTAGCTTCTCCGGGCAATCCATCACGGCTGAAAAGTAACCTCCCTCTAGGAGGCTATGACAGAGAACGCATAAAATAATTGGATTGCTCTCTTATTTTCAGGCTCTTTACAACCACAGAAGGCATTATGCCATTTCTGCCCCTTGTACTCATAGCATATAATTAGCTGGCTGCAGCAGGACAAAAGAATGAAACTTCAGCCCATGGGCTAGATGGCACAATTGGTCTTTCCATCCTGAGCTCCAGGAGTGAATCTGATTCAGAGAGAATGAGATTTAGGCTTCCCCCGGTCTCCAAAGGACAGCTTTGTCCCTGCTATAAAACCAATGGCCTGTCACCGTTTGGCAGCCTGGTGGACCCATGCTTGCAGCGTGTGTGCGATCCAGATCCAGGACTGACAGGAGCAAGTTCTGTAATTTCTGGCATTTCTGTACCCAGCATCAGCCCATGGAATAAACCCCTCGGTCCAAATTCACTTGCAGACTTCAGTTTAAAGAACAAAATACACAACAAACCATAACCGAATCTGCTCCTTTTCCCTCTTCTGACATATCTAAAATAGACCAAGTATGTTTCTCAAGCAGAGATGTACAGGGGTCTGGTACACAATGATTCATCCACATAAGGCAGTAACAGCAGCTAACAACATCTTTCCAGCATGGCAAAAACTCACTCCACAATTTTCATTTGCAAGGCAGATGTAGCAGGTGACGGCTCTTGCTTTCACTTACCCCTCTTTCTCCAGTATATTTTTCCACAAATTTCCCGTAGTTGTAATAGTTGAAGGTAGGGTAGCCATCAACACCCTCCTGCTTACACAGGTCATGGTTCTGTTCTTTGGCACAGTCCACTGCGGCGTAGGCGATCTGAAACGAAAGAGATCAGCATGAGGCAGGAGAAGACAAAGCAAGACTCCATGGTTATGCTGGTGCACCTTAGGAGAGCCCCAAGTCCTCTGCCAAAAATGCAATGGCTTTCCTAACGGCTCAGCTGTGGAGGAAGATCGGAGGGTGGTCATCAGGGCAAGCCACGGGAATGGTAGAGCAGAAGCCTGCTCCCTCCCAATGAGACGCTGCTCACACAGCACCTGGTGCAGCTGCAAGGCTGGTTGGACTCACAGAGCAGAAAATCACCTTCCTGGCCTTCCCGCTGAGCACTCTGATAAGACTCGAAATGGGAAATCCAGAAGTTGTGTTAATAACACCAAGTCCAAGCGTGGTACTCACAGCTCTGTCACACTGCAATATTCTTTCCCTGCGTTTTGGTTTTTAGTGATGAATGGTGACATCTGATAGTGGTAATGACTCACCTAACCCCATCTCCTTCCTGTGGCACGGCTAATGCTCCAAAAAGTTACCTCTTTTGTTCTCAGACAAACATAGCTGGCCACTTACGCAGGCTATTAATAGAGTAATGATTTTTGCCCCAAATAGCTTTTGCAAACCCCATTCTGTCCTCCTAATGTTGAATGGGGATGGGTGAGAGGCCAGTTAGAGCTCTCACTGTCTTAGAGAAGACGGTTGCTTGCTTGCAATCTCAGCCTGAGTTTGTTTCCTTTTCTGTCTTTTTCCAGCCTAACCTTTAAGGGAGGGTCTGTATGCTTCGTGCAGCCACCATTAGCCAAGTGGGCTTTAATTCCTTTTGAAACCTCTAGATGCTACTGTCACACAAACAAACCCCGAGCAGGAGACAGGCTGCCGCGCTCTCAGCCTGTTGGCAGCCAAGCAACACCCTCCATCCCTGCCGGCTCCAGCGCGGGCAGGAGGGAGAGGAAGCACAGCCTCGCAGCCCCGGAGCATCAGTTCAGGCCCTTGTTTAGAGTATTTGACATCTGAAATGTGAAATCTGTGAAGTATTGAAAGAGGGGCTGCACTTAGCATCCCCGATGGGGAAACAAAATGCAATTTATAGGCTTCTACTTAAAGCAGCTGAGCCCTCTGCTGTGATTTCGCACTGACTGTTCCTGCGAGTGGCAGTTCTCACTCTTAACGTACAGGCTTGACTTCATGGCCCCGGTGCACGCTTCGCTGAACAGTAAGCAGGTTTAAGTACAAGCTATGTAAAACAGCCCAACAAATCAGAGGAATGATTTTTGCAATTGTGGGTTACAATGTTTCAAGTGCTAATTTAACAGCAGCCACATCTTAACTTGAAATTTCCGTTCCAGGAAACTCCTTCAATCAGTCTTATCAAAATACCTTTTGCTTGCCTGACTTGAGGGTTGCAGTTGAACTGTTCTTCCATAATTAAAAGATCACTTAATATTCCACAATGCCCTCTAGTTTCACGGTGACGCTGTCAAAATGAGAAAACCTGATCTTACTGTCCTAGCAGTAATTAAAGAGATTGGCAAAGCCAACTTCAGTTAATTTGCTTGTTTTGTTTTGGCTTTGAACGCCTGATAAGACAATACTCAGTAAGATCTCACTTGGGTCTGTCTTCAGATGGAAAGCACTACATAAAGTGAACAGTGTTCTCACCTTAAATATTTGGTTTCTGTTTTCCCATTTTAAACATTAATAAGGCTATTACAGAAACAAGACTTTTGAGAGCTGTTACAAACACGTATGATCACACTATTTTTATTTTTTTCCTCTTTTGTAAACAGAAAGACTCCTACGCATCCAGGGCTTGTTAAAACGAAGGGTTAGGAATAATACACCGCAAAAGAGTTTCATCTAAGTATTTATGCCTTCCTGACCTTAGCAGCCGCCAGCCAAAATTTAGAGCCCTGTTGGCTACTTCTGTGTAAAGGAAAGCTTACAACGGAGACAAACATTTATTTCATGTCACAGTGTTAATGTAGAAAGAATAGTGGGAGTCCCGGTTCCCTGAAAACAGGAAGAATAAATAAAAGTGGTTGGTTTTTTTTTTCCTCACTGCCCTAAATACCACATGAGGAGAGATTACAGAAGGAAAAAGGGGAAGGTATACGTGCGCTCATCCCCATCTTAGCAGCTAGTCTGAGGCATGAAACCTTTGTGACTGATGACCCATCTGTTCTTAGATACTGTCTTGGAGATGAGGAAAAGTATGCTGGAAGGAGGAGAAGCCCTCTTTATCTATACCTCTCTGGAAACACCTAGACTGGCTTTGGTTGGAGCAAAGAACTCCATTTCACCTACAAAAGGCTTTTGTGGGAATAGCTCCCAGTGAGGAGAGGGCACGGTGGAGGAATGCAATGCTATAAGCTACTGTTAACCTTCTTCAGCACATCTTTGTTTGTTGCCTCAAAACAGAGAGCTGATGGACTACAATGAGGCAGCTTCTGAAAGAAATGCTTAGTCGTCTGCCTGAGGTACAGCTCTCCTCTACAGCACACGGACATCTAAGCTGGGCTATCTGTGCATTTGTTGTGCTCTGAAATAACGCAAAAATCCCAGTCTAAGTCTGGCCACGACAGTCACGTTAGCCTAATGCTACACTTAATCTAACACTATCTCTAATGGAGAAGGAGGCATATATCTGGAGTAGCATTTGGAGGACACGTCCATGGTCTGTCACTCTAAAATGCTCCTGATGCAAGCTTCCACACAGCCCCGTGAACTCACCACTGCTCCTGCAAATGTCATTTTGAGTCCAGCTCTTCAGAACACACGTTCCCATTCAGTTATTTTTACAGCCAGTGAGGGAAGAGAAATGGCACTTTTCGAAAGCCTTGTAACTCATACAGACCTGAGCAAAATTTCATAGAGAGACATCTAATTCCCAAGACTGTATCTGAGGCTGCATTTCAAATGCCTGCTGCCAACAGTAGCTGAGTAAGAGTACTTAGGAGAGCTTGAGTGATTACTTCAGAGTGGAAATGTTAAGGCAGCCTAAATATAGAGCTTGCTACCATCTCTATGCACTCATTACCATAGCATCACAGTCCTAATTGTCTTGCCTGTCTCACAGCAGAAGATCAAATATAGCGCGCTGCAAAAAGAGAAAAGTAAAGCTGAAAAACACTTGTAGCAAAACACACTTGTGGACTGAGGACCAATTCCAACCTCAATCCTGTCAACTTCAGACAGCTGAACTCCAAGAGGTACCAGAATTTCAGCAAACAGCACCGATGCCCTTTGGTTTGCTCTCTTTGTGTTACCATGGACTGTGAATATTAAGCTCTGCTTTTGGCAGAGGAGTCTCCTACAGCAGTTTTCAGCTGGGGTGAATCACTGCATGACTCTCATGAAAGGTTGCATATAAAAAGCAGCAGCCCACATTGCTTGAATCTTGGCTCAAGTGAGTGGTGATACATTGCAGGGAGGTTTTCCTCTCATTCTCTTATCAATGATTGTTTTTTCTGCATCACTGAGGAAGAAAACCAAGTCAGGAAAAATAACAAGCCAAAAAATCTCTGGTTACCAAAAATCTGATTAAAGCTTGCTGGAGAACACTGCTCTCAGAAATGATCTTCATGTTCAACTTCCAGCAAGAAGTTACATAGAAATTCACTGGAAAGCAGAGGTAAGCAAGACCTATATGCTTTGCCTTGGAAAAGCACTAACTCTATTCAACCAGAAATTTCAGACAGATTAAACATAAGACATCCCTGAAATGTACCCAGGAGCCACAACATCATCTCATGAATTCCCTCTCATCAAGAGAGAAACAACCCTTTAAAAACCCTGTGAGAGCAAGAAACTCTCCTAACCCTAGTGTAAAACTGAAGTGTGTATGTGTGTGTATATAGATGTCCATGCTGGAGTAACCCAGAGTAATGGCTTTCAGAAGACAAGATTGATTTTATGGAGATTTTGATTGTTAGGGCTAAAATTTAGTTTCTTGAGCTTTCCTAACTTTGCTATAACCAAAAGGAAAAACCCACTGAAAAAACATTACAGGAAGAAAAAAAAAATACCTTCAAGTGCTGTATCTGCACTGCCTTATATATTGACAATACATCATTCTATACAAGTTCTCTCTCCAGAGGCAATGCCGTTCAGGTTTATCACCATCCTGTTCAGTAGCTGTAGCAGGGATAGAATAGTTATCAAATGAGAAGACAGTTAATCAGAGACTGTAGACTCCAGAGGAAGTTCCTTGGAGTACATTCAGCCTCCTGATGTTATTGGCAGTTCCTCACAACTACTATTCAGCTTATAATAATTAATAATACCAGGTTACTGTGCAGCATAATAATGTATAAGAATTAGTATGCATTTCTCCTTTATTCTATAGTTGGTATAGTTCAACAAAACTCTAGCAACATCTGGGATGGGAAGATACATTTATCTTAAAAAGGGAAGTCCCACAACAACGCTTCATGGTTTTACCAAAGAAGTGGCAGCGTAACTACGGAGTTGCGAACTTAACTCTGCAGAACTCCAGAATGTGAGCGATGTATGACCAGCTCCAAGGAGCTCTTCAAAAAAGGAAACAGAGCATGGCATATTGTTCAGATGAAGTGGTCTGATCACGGATGCCGAGCTGTTGCAAAAATCTGAACTTTTCATTTAGGTGCTTAAACAGAAGTGGAGCCATGCTGAAAACGTAACCATTGATCTCTCTGTGCCTCAACTGTAACAGAAGGACGATGCCTTTTTTTTTTACTGTGTAAGTATTAGAAGGAAAAAGAAGTACTTGCAGTATCATCTAGCCATACATCAAGAATCACAGTTCCCTTCCAGGAGAATTATGAAACAACTTTTTGCTCCAGAGGGATCTTGTAAGGAAGGAACACAATTACATCCAGCAGTTCAAACAGCTGTGTTGAAAATTGAAAGTGGGATCTCTTGACCCTCCAGGTAACTCCTCCTTTCTATTCTTAAACCTCTTTCACTTTTAACAGTTTATCTCCCAGCCACCATATGATGATATAGTAAAAATACCCCTGCAATCCTAGTTGCTCTCCTGTTAAAATATGTACTGCCATACACTGGTTTATTGATTCAAGGAAATAAATCTCTGCTGGAGCTAATATTGACTTTTGTTATGAAAATGGAAGTGAATAACTAACTGAATATTGATTTGAGAGAGGAATGATATACGACAAGCTCAAAAAAATTAAAATAAAAGTAAAACTGCAGCACGGAAAAGAATGCTTCCAAGCAACATTTTTAAAGTATAGTCAATTCCAGATGACAATTACCTGATTATTAGGAAAAAAAAAATCTGTTGTTGGCAAATGTCTTAAGAGTACCTAGGAATAAGAGAGATGGGCATTCTTCTCTATGATTACTCCATAGGTTTCTATTTATATTACTGCTCTGGATCCTAAGAGCAGTTACAAGCTGGCATGCTAAAGCTTATTTCAATTCAGCTACTGTTCTCAATGTGAAAGGCTTTGCAAATGGAAAATTCATTATTAGCTGCTCTGATGTACCACAGCAGCATTACCATAGCTGCAATTCATCAGCTCTTCTCAAAGCAGGCATATTTGCAAAGGGAAGATCCATTAGTAGGCACCATGACATATAGTGCTAACATTGCCATATTTAATGAGCCTAATTAAAAAGAAATTCAACACAGGCTTTTGAAGCAAATAGGGATCAAATTCTTGGCCAAACTCAAATATTTAACTCATTTGGATAACTCTGTGCTGCAGTTTGGTTGGTACCATGATTTTAAACCGTGGTTCAAGCCTAGAAACATGCCTGCAAGGCCAATGCACGACACACACTGGTTTTACTGTTTACCTGCACGCCCCTGCTAACACCCCAGCTCACCCCATCAGCTGCATCCCCCACCTTCCAGCAACCTCTGCCACAGCTGCTTCTGTACAAACTCACTAGAACCGAGCCGACCGCTCCGATTTAGGTCAGTGCATTTGTACAGGAACAGTCTTCTGTGAAAACGGAGAAGACCGGTCAAACAGCCACATCTCTGGGGGAGTTGCAGAGATTTGTTCCTGAGAGGCCTTGAGGAGTCAAGAGCTTTCCTTCAGCAAATCCAAGCTAGAGCATCACAAATCAGTTCCTTCAAGATGAACTTTGGGATCAGCCAAAAGGCAGAATGCAGATTTTTTGAAGACTTAGCTGATGCCCTTTCAAGAGTCTCTGGAGCAGTTAGCGAACATGCCTTCCTGCTCTGCAATCTGTTCAGCAAAGTGACAATCCTCACATTTGCATTTTCTGACATACACTGGACATTGCCAAAACTCAAAGGCAGCTGGATGCAAAGGCCACAGCACCCCAAGGCAAGAATGCCTCAGATGGCTGGGTTTTTTTTCCTTCTTCTTTTTAAATAACCGAAAGCAATATGCTAACTGCTTCACTAGACTAGCTTCTCTACTGATCTGGTCTTACTTGCACTGAATTTCTCCAGGTTGATAGAGAGACATGGAGACTCTGGTTTAGAGGTTACACCCAGAGCCGTGTTTTGCAACAGCCACTGCCTTAAGCAAGCGTGCGGGCTCGGGATTTCTGCTAAAACCACCAGCAGTGATGTGGCCAACAAGAAATGACATTTGGGGCCAATGTTCCGAGCATTGCATTTTTAAACTCCAACTCCAGCAGTGCAGATGATGAAAAAGTACACAGCATTACACACAACCCCGGGGCGGGGGAGGGCTTCTGCGCCAAAACCACCCCCTTATACAGCAAATCTGCAGAGCCAGACACACGTATTGCACAGCTTCAGGCTCTGCTCATCTTCAAAATTCCAATGTAAAGACTCAAAGTCTCCCAAAGGGTACCTTTTAAGATATCATTTGTAACCGATTCAAGGCTGGAGTGCTTTTGATTATTCTTTGACTTCTGCAGAATTAAATGTTTAATTAAAAGACCACCCCTATTGAAAAGAAGGTACAGCTTAAATGCTACCATGCTCTGGTAAAGCAAAAAACCCTTTCTCGGGGCGGGGGTGTGGGAAAGACACTACTACAGATAAAAAATGAAAATTAGTAATCTTTCTCTGTTTTTGAAAGAAGAAACACTTCTTCCCTCTTAAGCAGTTAATTTTACGGAAGTTTGAAACTCTGCAGAACTGTGAATTAGCCAGTCTGAAACATGGGAATATGCCCAGTGCTGCTTGTGGGAACAACTATCTGCCCTTCCAAAGTCTTAAACAGGTTCATTTTCTTTTTCACAAGAGCACAAACTGGCAGCAAGAAGCACCTTGGCAGATTAGGGCTATACAAATTAAATAGGGCTCCCCAGATAATCAACCCCTGGCACTTGCAGAAGTCACTGGGGTGGAATAAAATCCTTTTCCCTAACCTGCTCGCACCTCCCTGAAACTGTACCGGCTGTAATATTCACTACTAGTTCTCCTGTTTCAAGTCACTACGTTTTATACCTGCCCACTTCAGCCTTAAACTGAAGTCGAGAGTTGCAACTGTCAACCAGTGCTCTGCTCTTAAAAAAGTCCTTTCATGACCCGCAGTCTGAACTGAAAGCTGCCTGAGCCTGCATTTACCACCACCATCACCACGTCCAGTAAACTGCACCGTGATTCAGATTGCTTGTTAATACATCCTGGAGCTCTAATAAGCAAGTTTCACATCGTTTGGTACATTTGCTTCAGCTCCTCTGAGTGAAATTTTAATGAGGTTAGGAAAGAGGCTTCACTGGGAACTACTAGAAAAGTAGGAAAACAAGGATACTTTCTCTCAGAGATCTGAGCGCACAGATTTCCAGCAGTAAGGGAACTGAAACCTGCATGCTTCTAAATATTGTGTGTGCCAGAGGGTGTAAGTGATGGACTTCTAATTTTATGCAGTCAGTGATATAAGAATGATTTGTTTCTTGTCAATCTGATGCATCTTCTGTGAGTTACAGAGAAGACAAGATGAAAAGAGAAAAGAACACCTCAGAAATTCTTCCCTTATGGTAGCAGACATATTACTAGGGCTATAACTGCTTCAACATTACCTGTTCATTTCCCTATTAAATTGCCAAATCTTTTCCACGCCACATCTAAACACAAAGCAATCACTAAGTTGGAACAAATTTGGAGATCAGAATGAAATACAATTAATGCAAAGATAATAAGCAGGTTTCTAACAAGTTATCTGGTTAAAGCCAGTGGCTCAGCTAGTTTTTTGTTTGTTTTAAAATCTCAGATATGCACAGATTCAGTTAAAAAGGTTCTATTCATGGAAGTAAATTAACTGGTGTGCTTAAGCCATCAATTTATTTTCAAGGCAAAAGGCACAAGGGTCCTAGAAGGGCTCAACATTCGAGACTCAAGTCAGCCAAATCACAGAAATATATTTATGCTATGCAGGCAAAGATTAGTTACATGATTGAGGTCTTCAGGACTGTCACACAACTTGTGGTTTCTCCACATGCATCCCAGTTACAGCTGACAAAAGCTGAAGGGGAATGGAGATGTTGCAAATTATCTTTTATTAATCTTTTAACGAGAAAGAATGTTTTGCTTCACAGAACTCTTCCACAAAGAATTAAACAGAAAAGGCAACAAATAGTAGAAAATAGAATAACTCAGTTTGACCAAAAAGATACAACCCCTAAGATGCAGATATGTTTCTATTAACATAACAGCAATTTCATCTACAAACCTAACACCCAATCAATAAGCAAAGCCTGTTTAGTAAAAGTAGCAGAAAATGTTCTTAAATATCTCTGAAATTATTAACAGCAAGTTACCTTTCGATCTTCTTTAAAGACTTCGGCAGCGGTTGTAAAATGCGGAATGGCATTTTTACAGTGTGGGCACCCTGTTTGACACGGGAAGAAAGAAACAGCATAAACATTAGTTGTAAATAAGAGAGTGGAACAAACTTGAGACATAAGGTGAATTAATGGAAAATTTGTATTAAAAATAATCCTACACAAGTGTTCTTCAGTTCTGGGAAGAACGGTACAAGACATCTGTAGACCGGCTACCATCTGTGTCAGCTACATGAACTAAAGCATGTGTTTAAAATTCCTCTCACGTCAAGCAGTTTAAGTGTATGCTTTCAGTTCAGTGACATCCCACATAGGGACGGTGGTGGCTTTTCTCTAGCGCCTGTCCCTTAAGAGCACTGACAGATCACTCGCCACAAACCAACAAAAGATATCCCTGCTGTTGTACCTCCTCACCAGCATTGCCATGTGGGTTCTTACTGCTGTTGCCACAGGTACAAACTACATTTGGACACAGAATTAGAATCATAGAATGGTTAGAGTTGGAAGGCACCTTAAAGATCATCAAGTTCCAACCCCCCTGCCATGGGCAGGGACACCTCCCACTACAGCAGGTTGCTCCAAGACCCATCCAGCCTGGCCTTAAACACTTCCAGGGATGGGGCAGCCACAACTTCTCTGGGCAACCTGTTCCAGTGCCTCACCAACCTCACAGGAAAGAATTTCTTCCTAATATCTCATCTAAATCTCCCTTCTTCCAATTTAAAACCACTACCCCATGTCCTATCACTACACTTCCTGGCAAAGAGTCCCTCTCCTGCTCTCCTGTAGGCTCCCTTTCAGATGCTGAAAGGCTGCAATAAGGTCTCCCTGCAGCCTTCTCTTCTCCAAGCTGAACAGCCCCAGCTCTCTCTGCCTGTCTTCATAGGACAGACGTTCCATTCCTCTAATCACCTTTGTAGCCCTCCGCTGGACCTGTTCCAACAGGTCCATGTCCTTTCTATGTTGAGGACTCCAGAGCTGGACACAGTACTCAAGAAGATGGTGCAGTTCTGAACAGGAGATTGGAATTCAGAATGGAAGTCACTGGATGAAAAAGTCCACACTGAAGACTGAGGGGAGAGTTTAGAAGTGTTTGGGAACTGTTAGGGTCAAGCCATTGGGATCACAATGGAGGGGAAGATGAGCAAGTCCAACAGGCCACACTTCTTTCACAGATGGAGAACAGATGTCCAGTCAGGTTAGGATGATGGCTGCTGGCCTTCCTGGAGACTTCCTCCTGTCCACCACAAAACAGGCACCCTCAGAAGAGTTTTCTAGATACAGCAGGCAAGAACCCCTCAGCTTTGTGTGGGAGACGGGCTAATACTTGTTTGTTACCACCCGGAGCACTGAACAAAATGCCAGCTCACCCCTTGCTTAAACATACACTAAATTTAGTCAAACATTTTAGAAGAAGCCACAGAAGTGGAACAAGTACTGCTCTCTTGATTCATGATTCAGATGTGGGCACTCTCAATTCACAAGAAATGTTTACTGACTACGATTAATCTAAACCGCTCAAAAAATAATACTAAGTAAGGCTCTGAAGAGGAACATACCTGCCTACTTTTTCAAACACTGCAGAGTGAGTTATTCCCAAGCAAAGCCTCAGGAGACTATTTTTTGCTAAGGTGCAGAGGAAAAAAAGAAACAGACATACTTCAGTCAAGCCTGTATAACACTAGCGAAGGCAAAATAGTTCATCCTGCTTTTTTTTCCGGATAGGAACAGAACAGAGCACAGACAAGTTGCTCCCAGGCTCCAATTATGGCTTATGCTACTGTTGTTCATCATTGTAAAAATACTGGTAAATAAGTGGCTGTGTTACTTTTAAGTCAGTACCAAACAAATACCCTCTCAGGAGGCTGGCAGCCACCCTCTCATACACTGCACTCACTCTTTTAGTTGACAAGAAAAACAGTATCTGTGCATAAATACTGCACACCCCTTTTCACAAAGAAAAAGCTGCACAACCCTTTCATCTTCACCAAAAGGCAATTTCATTGCTTACATGCACTGCTTTGAATTTTAGAGTTGTTTGTTTTTGTTTTTTTTTTTCTTCGGAATGGGCCTTTGAAAGCACTGCAATGACAGACACATGTATAAATTCAAGGAGAGTCAATGCAGTAAATAAGAATACCAAAAAGCCAAGGGGATGTTTCCTGGGAAACTGAGGCACTTCTGCAAATCCACCTTAATGGCTTCAAATTCTAAGCAGTATAATGGTAGTCTCTTCTGATGGGAAACGTGTTCCACTGAGAGGTAGTGCAGATGCTCTAGAGCTTGCAAACTTAACTTTGTTGAGCAGCTTGGCATTTGCCTGGGAGAAAACGGTCAAGAAAAGGAGGTGGTAGTGGTAGAGGCTCCAGGCTGCTTGCGTGTTCACCAGCCTCTTCAGTGACCCATTTTCTCCCTTCCCACTTGCCTGTCCTGTCTGTCTGACACTGAAAAGCCTTCAGGTCAGGCCTGTCGCTTGACACATCTTGGATAATCTCCTGTACTGTGGGGTGACTGTCTCGGTTGACTTGTTAACACTGCTCTACACAAATAAATCAGAACTGGTGACATCATCTAAAAAGAATTCCAGATAAAAGAAAATGAGAAAAATTAGGCACCCCTAAAATATGAACACTTGTTGTAGTCTACATGCTTCATACTGTAATTTACTCAAAAGCATTTCTAACTGTTACACTAAAACAAAAATGCTCCTAAAACCTTCCACGTTCTCTTTCTGCTGATGATCTTGAGCTTAAGATTTAGATTCTACCAAACAGTAACTTTCAAACCCTTAATCAAAGGCATTTAAAGAGAAACATGAGACTTCGTGTCTTCTTTTTCTCCCCTTTAACACTTTTATGATAGATCAGTCAATGTGTTTCCCACCTCATGGATGCTGGATCTATAGAGGAAGGGGCATTTGGTGAAGCCCCCTCCCCACCCCCCACCCNCTCCATGAGCCATACTATTCAAGAAAACCAGAACAATTCAAGAGATGACAAGCATATTCTTTCAGACACAGAAAAGTCCAATGATCATTAAAAATGTGAGCTGCCATTTCACAAGAGCCAATAGATGGCAGGTAAGAAAACAGTCCCAGCAGCTCAGAGAAACACCAGAGATGTCCCTTCCAATCTAGCAGGACACCACTACAGGTGCTGCTGCACTGTGTTGAAAAGGTGTCATCGAGAAGAGCTCTGAACATGGTTCTCAGAAAAGATGCACGTCTTGTAAGGCCAAAAGGGAACATCTGATTATCTAGACTGCTATAACAGTTTGGAAAAGGTAGGCAAAATCAACACATGCTTTGAGGTTTCAGTCAACACCACCACACAGAGAAAAGGAGCATCACGTAACTGAAAACAACTGGCAAAAGAACCCATGCTTACAGCTTTTATTGCCTCTCCTTTGTGACCTTCTCATCTTTCCACTCTAATACCAAACGACAAAAAGTTACCTTCATTTACTGATCTGAGGCTCCATCCCTCCTCCTCTCACTTCTCTCTTGGCCCAACCTCCTTTCTTTACTGCACTGTGATTGCAAAACTAAAACACAACCATATGGCTTTTGGCAGAGCTGACTCCAAGTCCAGTAGGCATTTTGTTAGCCTTGGACATCCATCCATGGAACAGATGTGAACGCTGTGCTGAATTCCCAAGGAGTTTCAAGAAGTCACCAAAAAGGGGGAAGGAGCACATCATATGGAATAGCAGAACTTCATCTGTTACAACTTAGAAGGCCTGCCAAATGCAGCAAACACTTGGAAGTCAGCCAATCCAGTCATTCTATTTAAAGCACGCACGCCAAAAAAAAAAAAATAAAAGCAGAGGTTGATGTCTTCATTTTGACAGACGGAAAACTTGTTCTCCCCATTCCCTCTTCACACCCACAATCACACGTTTATTTTAAGTGTTAACACTATCTTCCAGATTTGAAAGTGCAAAGAAAGGAAATGTACTGAGCACTGTACATGAGGACAGGAAGTGTGCAGGCTCCCTACAAAGGACATTCCAGATGGGCTGCAATGGAAAGAGATTAAACTAGTGGCATCTGAAGGTGTGGGTAAAGTGTCAAGAATCAAAAGGTCCTGCCCCATTCTCAGTAGTATTTATAGGACACTAAGTTACTATTGACTAAAGAAGTGGGAAGATTCATTCCATTTTATTTTAATTGAAAAATTTGGATAGTATGGTAGGCGCACAGGCTCTCTACAAGGCCAAGAAGCAGACTGTCAATTGAGCAGCACTGGAAGTAGCACTTCTGGGAGCAGAGCCTTCTAACATAGGTGCAGGGCTTTGCTTTACCAATTTTCTTTCTTCCTTTTTACGTCATTGTCACATTTGATCTTAACAAGGTTAACAGCAGATGTGAACTGAACAGTAATTTCCTGTGCCTGACTTGAGAAATCTGAAACAAATCTGCTCCTGGAACATCTAGCCTTTCCCCAGGATCCCAGCACTGGTGCTCAGAACCTCCAATCACTTCTGCAAATCTTGAACTAACTTCATTTCCTAATGCAGAAACACACTTGCATCACCTGGCAGGAAAACAAGAGAGCTTGACGTCTGCTGCACGTGTGGTAGCATGCGTTAAAGCCATTCTCCATTCCCAATCAGCAAATGATACAGCTTCACTACAGCTCTAGCCAGACGTTCTCACCTCTCTGTGATTAAAATTTTTGCACTCTAGAGGTTCCCTCACCAGTGCAGCCCATGGTGGTATCTGCTCTGCGTGACCACTGAAGCATGCTGGGGTACAAGGGCTGCCTGCTTAAAGCACAGGCCTGTGGGTCCATATAATAACACATCAGCAATAGAGGAGTTATACGTTCTCTTTCCCTTTGCACTACAAATTCAAACTTTTACACAAACCCAGTGTTTTCTACGGGTTTTCAATCCACCATTCACATTGCGAAGTTGGTCAGGGCTGGGAAGGCACACTGCAACACAGTCAAGGCATGCAGTGTCACATTCCTCACTTTGAAAACCTAGTTCTCAACTGATATATGGTTTCTGTGGGTAAAAAAAATAATCAAGAGGAAGGGCTGATGAACAGCAGACGAGGGAAATCGAGCAAGCAAGGTTCATTCAGACCCATTAGCATTGAGGGGCTGGAGAGGGAGTCAGATTAAACATCCTCTAATTAGAGAGGCATTTAAAGGAAAGATAGTGAGTCTTTTGGGAGATGAAGTGATGGAAAATATATAGCTCGGTTTATTTCCCATGGACTGAATTTACTGATAGCAGGAACAACTGCATGGTACAGCATCTTCTCTGGGTGTCTTTGAGGAAAGAACCAATGTGCTGGCTTTGGTTTGGGCACAGAAAGGTGTTGAAGAGGCCAGCACAAAGGTTGGATTCATCCTCATGGAAGCATAGGTTTGAGGACTCTGAAGAAAGAAAGAAATTAAGAAATAAAGAAGAAGCTGCACGTGGTATCCAATGGAATGCCACAAAAAGTTGGTATACATGATGTAAAACAAAGATACCACATTGCGAAAGATAAAAACTTCCTAAGTGCTCACATCACCTTGTAAACTATATGTATCTTATATTTTTTTTTCACCAAAAGACACACTGAGGAAAAAACAAAGCAAACCCATTTGTCAAGTAAGGTAAGAAAGACACTCACTGATATTAAAAACCGAGTGCATGTTGTCCCAAACATAGGAGTAATCAAGCATATGGTGCGGTAGCAATTCAATAAATTCACAGAAATAACATCCTGCATTCACAACTGTAAACATTTCCCATAATTGCAGGGTCCCATGGGATGCAGAAGGGATAAAAAGAGGATTTCAAAGCCATGGAACAATCAAGAGAACAACTTATTTCTATTACATTCAAATGGAGAATTTTTCCATTGGACAGTTTCTTTTTTATTTTTTTAACAAAGTGAATTGTTTAGAGATGATAGCAAGTCAAAAGAAAAACACAGAGATTCTTAAAACTCCAGTGTAAAAAAGAATTAGGACCAGATGTAATTATAAAGGTATCTCCAGAGCAGTGCATGAAACAGATGCACCCTTTTGGACAACAGTCACCTTATTACATTTAAAATAAAATTGTGTGAAATTTTCAGAATTGCCTAAAGGAATCAAGTTCTCTTTAGAAAAAGACACAGGTTTCTGCTTGCTGAAANAAAAGAAGAAACGTCCTTTAAGTTACTTCATGCTTTGTTTAATTTGAAACTACAAAGCCTGGTGATATAATATAACCTCTCTACAGCTGAACAGTACAAGGTTAATTCACTTTCCTTAGAAGAGTGGAAGCTGTATTAGCATAGCACATAGAAGAAAGGTGAAGCTGTTTTTAATGAATATAAATCAAAAGCTAACAATTTGTATAAAATAGATAAAGGAAGCAAATGGACATCAAAGCAGTATCTACAGTCAGCAGAGGTAATAATGATGTTTTAAGTATATAAGGGGCTTTAAATGTATTAGAAGCAAAAGAAATCCAAACAATATAGCTTTGAAAGAAAATGATGGAGTTGTCAAAAGGAACTTCACAGAATATATAAATGAAAATATTAAGTAGGTGTGGAGAGGGCCTCTATGTCTGGCGCCTTCAAAATGCTGTTTGCAGTTCTGCGGCCACAGATCAAGAGTGAGTTCAAACTGGAGGGGGGCTCAGAAGACCCACAAGAAAAATAACAGGACTGGGAGGCAAAAGGAGGCAGGAAGTTCAGTGTGTTAATAGCTTAAATCCAAAGATTAAGAAGTGACAGAAATCAAAAAGATTCAGCCTAGTTTTCATTACAACAAGCTACACAAGCCAGGTGCCAAAGGCTAAGTAACCTCCAGAGCTGGCTGAGGGCTAAAGCCAGTTGATTTCAGACAGGGAATTCACACTCCCCATCATTTGTCATTTTTAGCCTGAGGGGAAACTGTTTTCTAAAAAAGATGCTTTCGTGCAGTGGTTCTCCACCTGATCAGACTGCAGCCTGTCTTTGATTCACAGCGCTGAGCTGAAACTTCTAGAGGTGATATGGTTTTGGTGGCCTTGTGTCTGTCTCCCAAGTAGTTGGGGGCTGCAGAGTGCCAGCTCCGTAGATCAGGTGAGAAGAACAGGACAGCCCCTGCTATCCCTAACCTGAGCATTCCAACTAAAGGGGCTCTACCAGTGCAGATCAGGTACTTTTGACTTCAGAAAGCACTACCTTATACTCTTGTCCACCACTAATACAGGACGATGTATAACCCCACCCATGCTGGTTCTGCGTGTGCTTTTAGCATCATGTACATAATGAGATCTGATCAGTAAAGCAACAAAGTGGTGTGCATATATTTTACATGAGATTTTTCAAAGAGATGGTTTAAACATGCATGCATTTTAATGTTGTAGGCTGTTTCCATACCAAATGTACTAACTTAAACTGTCAGCATTTTCATAGCAAAGCCCTGGCCAGTTATTAGAGGAGATCTCAAAGCCCAGTGGTTTGTGAGACAGCATTTGTGCTGCCTGTGCTCTATCCTCAGCACGAGGAAGGGCTCTGCTCCTCCTTCAGCCCCGAGCTTCCTTTAGTACCTCTCAACGGGCGATCGCAAATGCTTTAACTAATATCCATTAATTACGCTTCAAATTGCCCCTAAGAGAGACAGACATGATTATCCCCCTCTGTCATTACACCCAAGGTTAAATGGAGTCAGGAAGAGGTTAAGTGACTCTGGGGGAGCAGGGCTGCAAGGTGCTGATGCCGTTCACTCAGCTGCAAAACGTGGGGGCCTCAGAGGGCCCAGCAAGTGGCAGGATGGAGCCCTTGGTGTGTAAAGTGCAAAGCAGGGAATGACTTTCTGATTCCCCGACTCTGCTTGAAATCATCGCCGTCTAAATAACAGGGGTAGATAGTGCCCTCCGTTATTGGTTTTTAAATGACTGCAATTCTAAGCAAGTGAATGCAGCGCATTGCGCAGCTATCAAAGCCCACCCGGGAGCTCGCAGACCGCAGAGTAAAGAAAAGCCTGTTTCCACTTCAAGAGTTCCAAGCGATTAACTAGAATTAAAACAAGAATATTACTTGGTCAATCAAGGAAAGACAGGCCACAGACAGTAATTGCTCTGATAAGAGCTGAAAATGGGTATACTGCTTAAACCAACACAATTCATGTAGCCACAGAAGTTATTGAATCCACAGGCAGACTTGAGAAAGGCATTTGGAGATGTTACTGAAAGGTTAATTCGCTTTTGTTCTACCAGTAGAGAATTGGAGGACCTTTTAATTGAATATCTGGAACCAAAGCTCATTTTATGACGTGACCTGACACATAGCATAATCATATTTCCAAGACACGAGATATTAGTAATTGAAAGGAGGGGGATTTGTCCTTTGATTTGAAAAAGGTCATGAAATTTTCAGTTAAGCATCAGGTCAACCAGGGCTTGCCTCGCTACTCTTAACAACAACAGGGAACCTACTGCCAATTTCGCAGCATGCTGGTGGTCTTTGTTGTTGTTTTTTTTCCAAAGCTATCTGAATTCTTATTCTGTAGCACTTTGGGGGCACACAGAGGAGATAAGGGATACATAAAACCAAATCTTTGGAAACTGCAGCCTTGGACATGAACAAGTTCAATAGCAGCAGCAAAGTCATCAGAACAGGCCAAATTGTGAAGGTGAGAAGAGGACAAAGACTCAGCACAAAACTCCTGGACTGTTTTTATCCACTACAAAAGGCAAGGATACGACCAACTGCAGCGAATTACAAATGACATGACAGCACTTGGCATCTGGAACAGGCAATCCTTTAAGATGAAAAGCTGTACAGCAAGCCACTGCTGGACAGGAAGGATTAAAGAGCAAATACATCCAGAACCAGACTTTAAGCGTCAGTTCCAGCAGACCTGGATTTTCTAGATAAACAGTGTCACTGCCACAAGTGGCATAAATTAAGCTGGTAACAGTGGTTAACCAAGTCAGCATTACCCTTGGTTAACTGCAAAACTAGAGAGCAAGTGAAATCGTTTTGCCATCTAACACGCCAGTGGATGTAACTGGTAACTAACCAGGAGATAAACGGCTCTGAGTTAGCAGGGGTCCAGCAGAGCACTGGGGGAGGCACCACTGAAATACACCTGCACTGAGTGAGGCTCAAAAGCAGCCCCTCTTATGGTAACACTGCATCACCCCAAAAAGCATCTGTCTTATTGGAAACAGGTTTGACAGCAATGCGTAAGGATGGGTGGCAGATTCGTAGTTAAACATCTCCTGACGTACCCCACAGCTGTGTGCCTGTGCAGAGAGAATTTCACAGGGTGAGGGCATGCACTTCTCTCCTCTTCCCCTTCTCATAAGCCTCAGCTGTTTAGATTCAGGTAATACTCTTCTCGCCAATTCAAGCAGCTGTAACATTTTTGGGTTACAAGAGATTTAAAGCACACGTGCTGTTTTACAAAACAAAGGGAGCTGGATCACCCTGACAAATTTAAGTGCAATGCCACAGTGCCATGACAGCCACCTCTGCCACAACTACAAGCAGTCCCGTGAAGTGCCTCAACTGGTGAGCTGAGAGCAGTTCAAACTGTCCTCTCAGTGCTAATTAACATCCTCGACGCGAAGAGTGGGGCTAAGAGCAGTTTTGACCGCCTGGTTGGAGAGACCACTCTATAAATCCATCCTTTATCAAAACCAGCCTGTTAATAGGCTCTGTGGCATCAGCATTATTTACGCCTCCAGGAAGGCACCTGGCTAACGCGAGTCCGTAGCAAGAGCACCACGAACGCAGGAGAGAAACCAGTTAGCAGCAGAGCTAACATATCAAAATTCTGCAGTGCCAGCCCACGCAGAATTTAAAGCCTCATTATCAGAGGGTCCAGACCTCGCTTCTGCCTCAGTCAACAACCAGAAAATCCCTCCTGCAAGGGTTTGTGCCTTGAAATGGATTCTTTCTGTTCAGCACGTTTTTAATAACTTTTTGATAGCTTAAGCTTCATTTACAAACACACACGTTTTGTTCAGGCTCTTCGATACAGCCTCCTAATGAAAACTTAACAAGATGTGTGAGCAAGTGAAGGGAAAACCTCTTGGTGGGAGCCAATCCGAGGCCATCACGGGACACTGAACTCAACTGCACTGCTGTTTGCTCGGTACAGCCGGACCCACTAACCGCTGAGCATTTTAGCCTCCTCTGTGCATCCTTCACCCAGAACTATGCCACCTACGTCTGCTCAGTGCTGAAACTCACTCAGATTGGGCATCCCATGCCCAGGAGCCACGGGTTGAAACCTCACAGTTGGTCAAAATTGCCGTGTTTTGTATACCACAGTCCAGTTTAACCAGAACACAGCATTAACACACCAAACCTTCCTGTGCAAAGGCTGAGATACAGCTTTCTCTCAGCTTACTTCAAAAAATGGTAGGGATGAAAAGGAAATGTTACCACTTGCCTAAGAACAGCTTTTTGACAACAGCTTGGGTCCCACGAGCAAGCTAGCCAGGCTGGGGAGCAGACTGGCCCCGGCTGTTAGCATCAATAGCCTAAACAGGGTCTGCAGTCACCTCCACACACAGCACAACCTGCTCTGGGGCAAGGACTCTCAGCCGAGTGCTTTGTTGTCATTGTATATTCCTCGATGCATAACTTGGGCAGAAGAAACTGGGCAGTTTTTATGGTGAAGACAGAGAAGGAGCATACCAGGATACAGAAGGATTAATATTTTGAACAAAGCCTATGGGTAAAATTAATGCAAGTTTGTTTTAGCTCTCAGCATTTTGTGCACTGCTGAGGAAAACACACAGAGATGGGCAGGACTGAGTCAGAATGGGAAAAAATGTGTTCCCTGTCTGCTCTCTTACAGCTGAAGAAATCCTTATCTGATTTCTTTCTTACTTCTTACTGATGGCCAGGAGGTGACCCATCAGACAGCAATGATGTCAAGATTTCAGCTTGATTTAGATGCCAAAGAACAGGTTTTGTTTTACATCAGAACAATACCCAGCTAAGATCTCCCACCAACAGCTTAGAAGAACAGGGAACCTTTTAATGGCTCAACACCATTTGAAAGTCTTCAGTGATTTTATCAGATGCAACACAGATTAAGCACCCTCATTCACTTTTTCCTCCCCTGAAAGAAAAACCCTACAAAAAATTAAGTGAAGAGCCAAGGAGGCTGATGTCTCTTAATTGCACATCCTCTTGTTGCAGCTCAGCCACTTACTCAATACAATAATAGCTCATTAAAATCATCCTCAGTAAATTTTATTTCTGGGTGTTCTTTGGGTAACCCCTGTGGGTCAAGTTTCACCAGAAAATAACCTTTTCCAACTGACAAAAATAATTTCCAGTGAAGTGAAAGTTTCACTGCAGAACACAGTACTGGAAATCAGCTTCCAGCAAAGTATTTATTAAAAATAACCATTCTGCAAACCCTGTTGAGTCCCATGAATTGAGGCCATTTGGCAAGTTAATAACATTGACAACTGCCACCCTTACAAACCATTAAAAGGGAGCATTTTCTCCCTATTATTTCTCATTGCTGCTGAAAGTCTTTACAACTTTTTAAGAACACTTATTACCTTGTGTTTTTACAAAAGCAGGAACTGTATGAATTTACTCAGTGACGAGCCCTTCCACTGAAAGTGACTGATCTAAAAAAAGTGTGCCATCCTTTCCACACCCCCCGACATCTGGACCTCTTAATGACTGGTCTATTATATGTAATTCCTGTTTCTGACACAGATGATTCATTTGTAGTCTCTTTGAAGGCAGCAATCTCAACCTAAAAATGATACACACACGTTTTCATATGTTGGTCTCTCATTCTTATGAGCCACAAGCGGACACCTTCTGTTTCTGTGCAGGAATTACCAGGGGGTGTTATTAAATCTCTCCTATGTAGAGAAAATCAGAAGTAAATGGGAAGGTTAAACAAAACCCCAAAACACAACCAAAACAAAAGCTTACCGTGTACTTCAAACTCCAGTGCTATTATTCCTAGAAATACAGCATTGTTGTGGTTGGAAGGCACTTCTAGAGATAATCTAGTCCAACTCCACTGCTCAATACAGGGTCAACTACAGAAGGTTGCCCAGCACTCTGCCAAGTTCGGTTTTGAATATCTCCAAGGATGGAGACTCCACACCCTCTCTTTGGTCAACCTGTTCCACTGTTCAACCATCCCCACAATAAAAAGCCCATATAAAACCCCCTCTTCCTCTAACATTTAAGAAAAACCTTTCCTGCTTTAATTTGTGTCCATTGCCTCTTGACCTGACCCTGGGAAATGCAAAGAGTTTAACTCTATCTTCTTCACTCTTCGAATTCGGCACTCATGCATGCTAAGATACTCCTGAACCTCCTCTTCTCCAGGCCGAACAGTCCCAGCTCTCCGAGCCTCTCCTTCTATGTCAGATGCTCCAGACCCTTAATAGGATTCACTCCAGCATGTCAATGTCCTTTCTGTACTGGGGAGTCCAGAACTGGACAGAGCAATCCAGCTGTGTTGCAGCAGTGCTGTGTAAAGGAAAGGATCAGCTCCCTTCACCTGCAGGTGATGCTCTAACGCCATCAAGGATGCCCATCTATGGAGTGTGTGTCCTCAGCTCTGAATTGTTCAAGAGCAGAAAAGACGCAGGAGTCTGAGAGAACACCACCTAAGAATAGCTAAACCTTGATGGTCACATCACCAAATTATTACATCAGGAAGTCATATTAAATCCCAGGCATAAATAAGGCAGAAGAGGGAACCACACGAGCTTTAGTTAAGAGAATATGATGGTCATTAGTTTGGTATAGGTCTTTGCATTGGCTGGATGAGACATTCCATATAGGATTCCAAGGGCTTCTCCAGACAGAAGTTTGGGTTAAAACCACGGTACAGTCCTGAAGCGCTACCTGCATCTCCCTGTTTCATTGAAAAATCCCTATCTTCAATTACAGTTTTTCCCCCATAATTCAGTTTGACTAAAGCAGTAAAACCATTTCCAACTGAGAAGACATTATTTACTGGAACTTTGTTGCCCTTTGTGATTCTGACAACTAATCACAACCAACTGCTTCTATTTTGCACAGCTTTCAGCGTGATAGTAGGAGGAGGTTAAAATTTAATGCATTGGCAAAGTCAAATCTCAATTATCTGAGATAACGGAGTGGAGAGAGCACATAAAAGTAAAAATGCAGATAAAACACATTCAGATAAGCTGTATGAACAAATAGCAGGGACATATGAGAAAAAGGAAAGAAAAGTCAGTGCGTTGATCCCAGAAGAGGCACTGATGCAGCAAACTGCTCAGTCCAAGACACCAGGTGCTTAATGATGCAAGTCTTGAAACAATAGACCACAGAGATGCAGCCAGTGCACTTCTGGTTCACAGCTGGTTAAGCATCCCTGTCTAACTGGGGCTGGTTCTGTTAAATGTATAGAATCACAGGATGGTTAGAGTTGGAAGGGACCTTAAAGATCATCGAGTTCCAACCCCCCTGCCATGGGCAGGGACACCTCTCACTACACCAGCCTGCTCAAAGCCCCATCCAGCCTGGCCTTGAACGCTTCCAGGGATGGGGCAGCCACAACTTCTCTGGGCAACCTGTTCCAGTGCCTCACCACCCTCACAGGAAAGAAGTTCTTCCTAATATCCAATCTAAATCTCCCCTCTTCCAGTTTAAAACCGTTACCCCTTGTCCTATCACAACACTTCCTGACAAAGAGTCCCTTCTCCAGCTCTCCTGTAGGCTCCCTTCAGATACTGGAAGGCTGCTAGAAGGTCTCCCTGGAGCCTTCTCTTTTCCAGGCTGAACAGCCCCAGCTCTCTCAGCCTGTCTTCACAGGAGAGATGCTCCATCCCTCTAATCATCTTCGTGGCCCTCCGCTGGACCCGTTCCAACTTGTCCATGTTCTTGTCCATTGGACCCACTTCCAGATTTGGTCCACAGCCCCCCAAATCCTGATCACCCACAGACCAGGGTATGTGTGTACACCAAACTATACTCAGACTCGTTATCTCCTCCCATTTCTGGACGAAGACACTCAGTTACAGAAGGAAACCAGGAATAGTTGATGATATCCAGTACTCCAAGGACTGGTCTACGGAAATAATACAGAGACAGATCCCATGAACACTCCCCAGATTCCTCTCAAATGCTGGTGTGATAAGCCTACTGCTTTTAAATGTTCTGCAAACCCCTCATGGCAGTTCCCAGGACACAATATACACCTGTGGCATTCTGCTTCGCTTCAGCAGACTGTACCATCATCTTCAACTTATTTTAGGCATTTTGAACTCGGAGAAAAGGGAGGGGAAAGACAAACACATTTTAGGACTACAAGCAGCTAACAACAGTCCAGAGAAGTGCCAGGAGAGGTGCTGTGCAGCACAGATGGAGCAAGGTCCTCCAAGTGCAGGTGCCCTGAGAAGCATTGACAAATGCCAGCCAGCATCACAAACCTGTGTGGTGTGATGGCCACAAAGGATACAGACCCAACCAATGGACACCTGGATGAAGATCAGGTCCAAGGCAGTTACTGGCAGAAGCAGCATCAGTTTTTTCTGCAGCTAGCACTTTTGCCCCAAGTCAGTACTAGGGATGTGGTCCTAATGCTACCTCCTGCCACAAATCAGTCATGACAGTGGACAGAGATATCGCCAGGGAGGAACAGGAACATGAAATCAAGAACATCACTCTCTGTGGGTGTCAAGTCCACAGGAGTGGATTTTTTTTCCCCAGCAATTTCAAGAGTTTTGATTCTGATTCTCAGTCCTTAAAATATTCTACAGGCATCTTTACGCTTCACCCATGTCCAGGGTGATGGAGTAATGAGTTCCCCATCTTTTCCATGTGGATGTAGCAGTCTTCTCTTCCGGAGCTAAATCACTGTGAAGCACTGTTCAGTACCATTAAAGCACTGCTCAGCTCAGTCCAGAGTTATTGGCATAGCAGCAGATTGATGGTCCTCCTGTACATATTAAATAATTTGGACTGGAAGTTGCCATAGAAAATCCAGATCTCCTTTTAATTTGCATTCAAGATATATATCTGTGGCCTTTGCCTAAAGGTTCGTCACTCTAGCTGAAAGCTTTACAAAGGTCAGAATATTCAACTTTCTGGTTTAAATTCTAATGACAGATGAGAGATACATGTCTTAGCATAAATATTTATATATAAACATACTTTATATACGCATGTATACACACACCCCCAATCTTAAAATATCTTAGCATATGTGTAAGTGTAACAAATACTGTCATAGAGTCAAAAGTGAATGGAGTAACATACTGCGAGTCTGCACTGACCTAAGATGTGGATCTGAATAGAAAAAGAAAATTATTTGAGATAACGGGGCCTGGCAATTTTAGCAGTGTTCCTTCTGCACTAAAATAAGCAAGTTAAGACTAATTGGCAATGTGAGCTCCAAGAGGTCTCAAGACTGAGAAAATGGTAAACAAAAGCTGATCTATCAAATTTAGTAGGAGGCACATTATCACTGTAGAAAAGCAGAAAAATAGAATGGTTTGTACCCTTCTACTGTGTTAATGATTATTTCACAGAAATTAAAGATTTAAAATATTCATCTGCTACTTTCTCCTGCACCCAACAAAGGGCAGGCTCATTGCACTCCCTTTGTGTGTCTCTGTCTGCTTTGCATACAGACACTTCCACATTTAGAGAGGACAAATCTGAGAAATCAGAAACTGTGCATGTCCCACATACTGACAACACAACAGCAACGCTGAGTGCCTCAGGAGCGGCAGGAAGGCCCCAAGTGGTTCCAGTTAACACCTCTCTGTCCTCTATGTACATGGTCTCCTGCAGCACTGTATCCAAAACAGTGCAAGAAGAATGTGTCTGGAGGGTGGCCTTAAAGGACCCAACAGTCTTGCATTATGCAAGCCTTGCTTTTACAGCCCATTCATACAGACAGGGCCAGGGTGATCTTTATTCATCCCTCCTGGTGTAAGGGTAGAAGTCAACCCACAGACAATGGTATCATAATTAGCCCACCAGGCAAGCTGCCTCATGCTTTCAACCCTGAGAGACAGAAACTCATTGCAGATGAGTCTTTGCTTTAAACATGGCCTTAAAAGAGACTGAGGATTTAAGTGCCTTAAAAAACACGCAGCTAAAAACCAAAAGGGAAATAAAACTCTCTTCCACAGAAAAGTCACTCATTGAGTAAAAGAAACTCAAGAGACGGCAGACTCCTAAACCTTACCATTTTGTGTGCAATCATTTGATTTTAAAGTTACGGCTTGCTCTTAACCAGTTGAGGTCCATGGATCAGAAATTCCTGGCACATGGGCAATCTTTAGTCAATAGGTGGTGGGAACTGGAGTTGAGAAGGGATTACATCCCCTTCCCTTTTCTTTCACAACCTTCCAGAAATCTCCCTTCTGAATTACACTCCTCCCTTCTCCCACATCCCACATCCAGCAGGGTTTCACAGGAGCCCAAAAGCATTCATGTTTAATTCTCTAACAGAAAAGCAAAATGAGAGGTTGCCTGATTAAACATTAAGGACCTGAGCGTTTTCTCCCTTTCTGGAAAATACCCTCAGTTTAATGGGAACAAGTTAGTAGCTGCTTATCTGAAGGTTATCCATGAATTGCAAGGTTGGCCATGTGACAAGGAAGAATTTTTCTTGCATCTTGGAGGGGGGGGGGGGTCGCTGAGTCACAATGCTATAAAAGCAAGTTAATACTGTCCATTAAGTGCCAGGATTATCTTCTCCCTTTGACAGACCCTCAGAAGTTTATAATCTGTACCAAGTCTGCCTGTCTCAGGGACAACACAGGAAAACAGATGAGGTCTCTCCCATTCACCTAACTTATAAAACCCTTCTAGAAACATTCTCAGGAGCTTCAGAAAGCAAGCATGTGTGTGATGCACGCAAAACAATCTGGGAAGAGGAAGATATGCCTGTATTCCCAGTGGATATTTAAATGCAGATGTATTACAGACAAAATTTATTCCTCCAAAATTTGTTCTCAGCCTCCGGGGACTGATTCCTCCTACACTACTATATTGATTTCACTACTGAAGTGCTGTACTAATGAGTCAGGCTCTCCATGTCCATTATGCTACTATAAAGGATCACATTTTGTTATATGGACCATAAAATGCAGCAGAGGAAAATAAATGTATTGTTTTTGTATCCCTGCCTGCTTTGGTGTCTGCATTAATGCAGTAACTCTTTAAATAAACACTGTATGCTGTTTTGTTCCCATTTATAAAGATATAAATGATGGTGCCAATGATGGACCTATGCATTTATACTCAGAATCAGCTCTTTACTCTTAAAAGTCTGGGGACTGCGAGGAAATTAATTCAGGATTCCATAAACTGTAGGGTTTATAAAACCCATCCACGTAGAGAGGTATTTACTCACATGGTGCATAGAACATGACAAGGGTGTGCTTCTTCTTCTTCAAGGACTCCCTGAAGTCTTCTCCAGCAAGGTGGATAACGCTAGTCTGTTTTTCTTCCCATGCTGGCTCAGGTGGAGGTGGTGCTTCAGGACTAGAAAATAAAAGAAATTATATTGGCTTGAAAAATGTTTCTGGAAGCAGACAAAGGGGCATCACTGGTCATAACTACCATGAGGGAACTGAGGTCAAACAATCCTTCAAGGTGCCCGCGCAGTTGAAGAACGTGCTTTATATTTCCAACATCAAGTAACGACAAAACAGATTCAAGTTAATTTCTATGACTCAGTAGAAATATAATTTAAGTGATCGTATTCAGGTATAGGAGTAGGAATACAGAACAAAGATTTCCTACATTGCATCCAACATCTAAGTGGAAAGAATATTGCTCTTGTATCACCGTGTCATCCATAAGCATGAACTGAGAAGAACAGCAAGCGGGTGGAATCAAAAGGCAACAGATATAGAATGACATCTTCCATTCAAACATCCTTTTTGTACTCTTTATCACTATCACGCAAACTTCTATACAGAATTTCGTGACCTTCTCTTGAATTCAGATATTAAAGCCAGGATGCAATAAGCAGCATCGTTCCACTTGGAAGACTGGGGGTGACCGAACTGGAATATTTTACCTTGATAAAGAGAATGTCAGGTTTCAATTACGACTGCACATACTGACTAGATCAGAGCAATCCCGCACATCTAGAGTGCCTCTAACAAAACTTCTCCTATTCACCAGCTCACAGACTTCTCTCAGACTCATTAAATTCATTCCTGCTGTATCTTAAATAGTGATTACTTATATAAAATCATCAGAATGGTGCCACAGTATAAAGACCTTCATAGGTCGCCTTGGTAATAAATTAGCTTTTCAGACTTTCCTGTCACTTTGAATGACACCATTTTAAGTTGTATCAGGGACATAAAAACCAAGTGGAGAAAAAACTTGATTTTTAAAGGCCTACACAAGGTCACTTGGTGGACATCCATTGCATTTTCATCGATACTGATTTGCCAGTTGTTAGTGAAAGAATTAGGGCAGCTGGTCTGAATTTTCACACGAATGCAGTAGGTGTGAAGTATCATCGATTACAGTTAGCGTCAGAGGTGTGACTTCATCTCACTCAGACCTGCCCAAGCTGACCTGAAATAAGCTACCCAGATAATGGCAACAACCTGGTCTGGCAGCACAGACTACAGTCACCACAGAGGGACCGGGGACGAAACACACATAGCTGTAACTAGACCACTCATTGGGGTAGGCTGTCACAAGCTGTACTCTTTATCTCCAGCCTGCACCCCAGACACACCCCTGTTTCCACCAACTTCAGTGCAAACAAAGATCTTACTCTATTGCATCTCTAGTCGGGAGAACATCCAGCAGTCAAGAGAGGGAGGCAAATTGTCTGGGTTTCCCCTGTGTTGTTCACTACCTGAGGCTGCAGACAAAAATCTTCCAGAGGCACAGCAGGATCCAAAAGGGCTTAACATCCCTTCTCTATTTCTTGCTGCCTATTCACCTGCCAATATGCACAAGTAGCATCAACCTGTTTAACTCAATATAAACTACATAGAACTCAAAATACTCCAGTAAACTGGTGAAGCTAGTACAGTGGCTTCACATCCAGTATTGATGCAGCAGCCTGGATCCTGAGTATGCAGGGAGGCCAAGGGAGTTCTGCATCTACATGTAAAATACAGATAAAATCTCCCAACATGCTACAAAGATGCTGCCCGACCATGTTTATTACCTGACTCAAAGCACTCAGAGGTGTAATTTAAAAAGAAAAGAAAAAAAGGTCAGCTAAAAAACCCCACACAATCCCCTTCCCCCTACCAAATAAGAGGGCAAAAATTAAGATTACATTCCTCACACCAACTGCACTTAACAGTTAAATGATTTAAAAACGTCACAAAACACTGGCAGTTTTTTTTTCCATTTGAATAATACAAAAAATACATTATGCTTCCTAAAGGAAATGCATTTTTTATTCCAGAATACTTAAAGAGAGAATTGTACCAGCCATTTCCTACTTTGAAATTAAATTACTTTCATCATACATCAAACTTAATTCTGTGTATTTCAGCACAGTACCCAAGAAAAGTTGGTTAGTGCAGGCAAATGCACTGGTTTTGCTGGTCTCACTGGTTTTCCTTCAGCCCCACATAGTTGGTATTTTAGGCACTGGTTCTGAAATGCCAGAAAGAGAAAAGTACAACTGCAGAAACGCAGTTACTAACAGTGAAACACACTGCTTAGAGAAGGAACAACAAATGCTCTGTTTATTTTTCATAGCCATTGCTATTCCTTCTCCGGTGAGAGGCTTAGGGTATATTCAAAAAATATTTACTTTAGGAAAGACTTACCGGGACAACTATGAAAAATCCAGCAGCAAATAAAGGATTTAGTGTATTAGAGACCATAATTAACATACATGTTTGTATGGCTTTGAATACTGGAATTCAATTTGTTTTTGTTAGCAAGGGATTTAGGCAGTCAATGAAGCTGGGTTTAAAACCAAAGCAGTCTTCAGGAGCCACTAACCAGGAACCAGAATACCGTCTCCAACTCTCCAAACTTACTTTAGCAGCCAGTCAATGATTTTCTTCTTTGTTCTGAGGTGTGGCAGAGTGTATTTCTCCTCTCCATCCTTAAAATACTTTAACGTAGGAAACCCTGAGATGTGGTATCTTTCTGCCAGCGCCTTGTTGACAGTAGCATCAACTGCTGCAAGGACACCTGGACTCTAAAAAAAAAGAGATCACAAACTGTAACTCCAGAAAAACACACACACTCCTTTGCCAGGAAACAGTGGACTTGGGGGGGGCAATCACTCACGGTCTAGGTGACTTACTCAGCACAGACACACAGAAAGACACAAAGAACTTGTGCAAAGATGAGGAAGGGACATCTTATGGACTAAATGTAACAATAGGGTTACCTGTTTTCCTCTCATTTCTGCCAGGATTCCCTGTATATAACTCACTTTATAAAACTGAAGAGCTGTTCCCACAAATGGCACTTCCTCTCACACATCTCAATTTCTCCCAGAAGAAACGAGTGTTTTTAAAGATAGGCTTACTTGGGGCAAATTCATCATTCCCTGACTTGGGGGCATCTTTACATGGACCATTTTTAGAGCCACAGAAGAACAGACACTTGTAGAGTATGATTCATCTGATTGTTGTTTTTCTCATCTCTTTCTTCTTCTCCAACAACTACAATGGGACTCTAGATGTCTCCACTGAAGATGCACAAAGTAGGGGGGAGACTAATCCTGCTTTTCTTCTTGGATGGTGTAGACAGCATGATACTGAATCAGTAACACTAATACTTATATTATTGGATCTCTCTTCTCCAGCCATGCTGATGGAGCACTTAAGATGAAGCTAATGGATGATGCAACCATAAAACCAGGGCATCTGAAAGAGAGATCAACCCCCTTTGGTTTTTTTCCCCAAATCCAATTCGTAAATAAAAACCTGTATTTCTTTACATTCAGTGCCGTTAAGTAAGGGGAAAAAAAAAACATTTTGGATTTGACCATATTATGTATAAGGCCTACAGCAGAATACATAAACATTTTTCGATTTTGTTTTCGTTCAAGACAGAATGTTCTTTCTAAGACTTTGGCAGGGCTCATGCATTAGTGATGAGACTGTACTTTGGAAGCACATTTTGAAGGGTCCTGTGGGAGGATGAGAACAGCTGAATTTGTTGTAGGGAGAAAAGTCACTTTTATTACTCCAGTTATTTATTACTGATTATTTGAAGGATATAATAAAGGAAATTAGCTTACATCATTGGCTACATGGAGAAACTCTGCAGCTTTCTCATATTCTGGCTTCATTTTCTTACAGTGCCCACACCCTGCCAAAAAACAAAACAAAACCCAAACCAATTAAGTTGTACACGCCATGGTTATTCATTGACCCATCTAGCCATTATCAAAATTCAAAAGCATGTGGTAGAGATTTACTAGAATTTAGTATGCATTTTACTTAATTTATTTGTAAAGCCTTAGTATGGTTTAGGATCTTTTCCAAAGTGGTCCCTGTGGCTTAAACAAATAATTTCATCTATTAAAAAATAACAACAAAACCCCTGCACTTGCACCCACACCTCTTTCAGAAAGTCCTATAAATACAGTATTTGCCAGGCCCATCCCTCCTAGCACGCTCTCAGGCGAGGCACAACCTCACCCATTTCAGTTTCCAAATCTTCTGCTTTAAAAAGAAAACAACACAGGCCCTCACGTGACCTTCCAGATTTTAAGCTGAGGTTTATACTAGCACAGCTTAATTGAGTAATGTAATTTGAATTAAACTGCACTGTTAGTAAGCCCCGCTTTACAGTGGTGCAGCATGTCCCTCTAGCAAGGATTTGCACTGATTTAATCACATCAGTGTAATTACACCACCACATATGTTCTCAACATAAGCAGGGCCTGTAAAACCAAGATAATGGTGCTTTCTCGGTCGTGCGAAGTTCTCCAGAGATCTGCCATTACTTCACTGCTAAGTGCTGACGTTACAATAAAGTAAAATGAATGCACGAGAGAGAAAAGCAGACTTAAAATAAATTATTTGGGTGTAAATTAAATCACATTCAGCCAGTGCAGTTGCCTCCAGGCAAGCTGAACTTTCAGGACTGGGTGAGGTTCCTGCCGCGACATCAAGTTAAGCTTCAGCTCCTATGGTGCGATGCTGGGTCTCTGGACAGCCCCTTCCTCGCCCTGACGCAGCCCCTGCTAGTGCTCCCGGAGCAGCACAACTGCAGACCCCGCAGGGTGAGAGCAAAGAGACTGAGAGGAAGAGACAGACACCCGGGCAGGGTGAAGGGTGGCTCCTGGGGGCACACCTGAGACAGGGAGAGCTGTAATAAGGCTGATGGCATGACCCTGATGCGCTGCACTCGCCTGCCTGGGTGCCGTGTAATCGCAACACAATCCCTGGCTGCACTTTTCCCTCTTGTTTGCAGCCACCGCCAGCTTTTCTTTCTTCAGCTGTTATTGTTGGAAGGGGCACTTGAAAGCCCAGACTTTGATGAGCTTTTGAAAGCCGTATCTGAAAATACGGCTAGAAATCTGTTTCAATGCAGCTTCAGCAAAAGCCGTTTCTGAAGTGCACGGGTAACAGGGTTGGGACTATTTTTACACCACTGGCTAAAGGAAAATAAATCAAGGACTCTGAATCTCAGCACTGCTTTGATTCCCCCTAATGGGATGACTGCTGGAGCCAGCAGACACAAACCTAAGCTTCAACTCAACCAGACAACCGTGTTTTATTATATGGCACAAGTCAAAGAGCGTTGGCAGCCAAGAAGCGATAAGACATCCAGGTGGAACTCACCACCGCAAACAGAGCCTTCAGCAGAGCTCCAACCATCGCAACGCATCACGAACCGCTTTCAGAGCACGTTTACAGCACCAGGTGGATACATTTGAATAAAGATTGCAAATCCCACCTGAGAATTACGGCAAATACCCGAATAAGTTGATCCCAGACCGAACTCCAGTTCAAATACCAGTTACGGTCCATGTCGCTTAGTCATTTGCATAAGAATCGCAGCATTAAAAAGCCCCATGTCTTTCTTTTGAGCAAAATCAACATTTTAATGTAGTAAGGGCAGCAGAAATAGGGGATGCCAGGAGGAAGAGGAAGCTTTGTTTTGGTTTTACACGGTGGTGGGGAGCACGTGTGACCAAGCTGGGAGGCCTGATGCAATGGCTTTAGAGGTGAAGCCAGTAAGAAACTGGAAAAGGCTGAGGAAGAGTTACTGCCTTAGCACTACTTATCTTAGGAGCATGAAAGAGGCTGGCAAAATGATTTATTTGCCACCCACAGAAAAGTTGCAGGCATATGGCTTTGTGCAAGGGGCTGACAGTTCCCTTTGACACCTGCCCTAGTTGATTTATTTCTCCATTTAGGAGCAGGGAACTTTATTCTTTTTGCAATCTTCCTCACTTCTAAACAAAGGGCATCTTGAGTCCAAGCTCGGATACCTGGGGACCTCTCTGAAATAGCTAGCTCAAATTTGTACAAAAAGTACTTTTTTGTGGGGATAACTTCACCTTGGTGGGCTTCATGCAGCGTGTCCTCCAGCCAGAGAAAGCTTCATACTGTGCTCCACATACAGTATCCACAAAATCTACACTATATTCCACAATCATTAATATTAGATCTGATCAACAAAAAGCATCAAACAACCTCAGTTTTCACAGACCCATGGAGAGGGAAAAAAAAACAACACAACCCAACAAACAAGCTAGGCATACTTTGCTCAGGAAATAGAAAAAATCAAAACAAAACAACCTAAAGCATCTGAAATTCATGTAATACTTTGGAGAAAGACACCCAGACTATGAAATATCAGCATTCTGTGTTCTTTCATGAACATCACACAGACACAGCACTACTGACTGCCACAAAGCTAACTCACTCATGCTTAAAATAAAGGGGAAGCAGGATCAGGTCTTTAAAGGCACTTAAATGCAAACTGAAGTCCTGAAATTTTTATCATGCAATGCTTGTTCAACCCCTGAGAAAGGACAGCATGATATGCCAGCTACGACATCAAGCTGAACCTAAAAGAACGACAGTGAATCTCAAGAGCTTCTCTGACAATAAACGATGCTTCTCTAGACATCTTTATGAGAATTTTGCAATTGCACGCTACAGCCTACTTCCACCTACCACTGCAGAAAAGGAGAGATGTGAATTAGAAGTCAGACCTACACACCTCAAATCAATTCATCTCTCTTATGATTATTTATCCCACCTTTCAATAATCCTGTGAGGATTGCCATTAAATTCTCAAGGCCAACGAAAAAGTAATTTAAATGAATTCCAAGGTCACTGCCTCTCCTTTGATTGCTACATCAGGTTGTTCAGCAGCAGCTGTATCCCTCTGTGCTAAGCTCCTCTGGTTTTAGATGTTTTCTGCTCATAAAATGAATGGGAAAATAACAACAACCCTAGAGGTTCTTAGCCCAGATGCTCCAATGTGCTACATAAGCTCTGCTGGGACACTGGAAGGAAGTGCACAGGCCTTTAAGTGGGCATCTGTGATAGATGTGCTTTTAGAAGATGCACTGTCACGTCAAGTATATACTGACATTAAAACTAAAATACTAAGCAAGGGAAGCAACTCTTTCAATCCCAGGTGAGAAGAGAAAGGTCACAGTCAACACAAGGATGCCCTGCAGTTTATTCCAAGCACTGACACCCTCTGAGCCTGTGTGGGTCATGGCTGGTGGAAACACCCAAGGGGCTTGTAGGTCTACACAAGAGGACTCCCACAGCCTCTGTCATTTCTTGAAGAAGACAAGTAGCTCCCCTGGAGGTGCAAGTCTGAGTTACTCTCAATCCAGCAGTAGAAAACAGTCAGAGTTCGGTGCCTGTCTCTGCTGAGCATCTCTAGACAGGTCCTTTGTCCTCCCAACACCTCATCTAACTCCTCTTGCACAAAAGATGCTGTAAGGGCCAAGGCTCTAGGAGGAAAAAGCACACAGAGTAAGTGTAAAGGAAGAGACTGTAAAAAGAAGTTAAAGCTTATAGAACTCATTGCTAAGATACCTGGAACAAGACAGGCTCCTGCTAACCATTTAAAAAAAAAAAGAGATGTCTAAATGAAGCAAGAATTCTGTTTCCCCAGTATATTTATAATCTATCTTCTCATTTGCACTGTGCAGCCAGGCAGGTAAACAGCTCCCTCCTTCAGTGTGGCCACTGTCACACAGCTTAGCTCAGCTGCACCCCCAAGACCATGGCAATCAAAGGTGTCCATATCCCCCCTGCCCCCAGTGCAGACAAGTCACTTCCCTCCAGAATCCCACCACAGGGCAGAAGAAAACACTCAGTTAGCGGTTCATCCTTCCCAACAAGTGACCATAAGCAAGGGCAGAGGGAAAGGCCAAGTGTGGACAGAGCAATGCTAACCAACGTGCAGGGGCAAACGGCGCACGGACAGAGGGGAGGTTAACAAACATACCAAGCAAATATAGATACTTGCTTGGAAAAACAGCTGTTTACAGCAGCCTGTTGGGCACCATGGCAAAGACTCACAATACAGAGTGTAGTTGCTCCAAATGTTTTTAGAAGTGAACTAACGCAAACACTTCTACTGTTAAAACCAAGCTTTGCCTGCAGAAGACAAGCAGAAAATCAGCCAAGGAGCTCCAGCTAAGATCCTGCATATGCTGTTTTAGCTCCACCCTCAGAACATAAATCTCTGTTTCTCTCTGTCATTCACCGTTTGCTTCTTTCAGGTTATTGTGGCTACATAAACACCACGCCTGTGGGTCACGTCCTCTCATTTCAAGACAACGTTGTCTGAGCATCTAAAGTGCATGTGACCAGCAAGAAATAAAACCCAGCACCCAGGCTGGGTTTTGGACAAGGAATTTCTGACATGAAAAACCCTACAGATATACTAAATTGCAAATAAAGATTTAAAAGAACAATTCATTTCTGCCATTGACACACTGCTTAGGCACTGTTATTGTATATGCGCTATTTATCATATCATGCTTGCTCCACATCCATCTATAGATGCATTCCAAAAATACCTCCATTAGCCTGATGAGAAAACAAATTTGAAGCACAAAGCATGTCCTGCTTTCAGGACACTGGCAGCTCAGACTACACTCATGGAAGATTTACAAACAGCTTCAAGAAAAAAAGAAAAAAAAAAAAATCTCAAAAAATTCAGATGCACCTTTGTTCTCTAAGCATTTAACACCGGGGGATACACCTTTGGTTTCTCTATTCCTAATCCCAGAGGGGCACTGACCCCTCAACACAGCAGAATAGCCAGTCCTTATCTTATGCACACCCTGTTAACTTTGAATGCACACCTGCATATGTAAAAGCAAAGACTCTGTACATGGCAGGGGGGTCACAAGCCTTGGAGCGAGGTCAAGGATACACACAAGTCCCAATCCTCTTACCACCTATGCGAGAACAAAATGTATTCTCTTCTGCTACAATAGTCTTTAATAGGCAAAGATTTCCTGTTAAAGAGCAGGTCTAAGGTTTGACACGAGGCAGCTTACAGTTCAGTTCTGTAGAAGAGCATAAACTACAACAGCTGCAGATTCCTGTGCATAATTTAGCCATCTGCATTGCAGACATCTGATAGGAAGTCATCCACAAATTTGGTAGGGAGGGAGGCTGACAGAAGCAGCTGTTTATCCCCATAATCACAGGTACACATTTGCAACCGTGTTTGTTGCATGTTTACCTAATAGTCATAACAATCATCTGGGCCGTGCCCAGATCTCCAGGTTTCTGCTCTGAAAAAAAAATAAATAAAAGTTACCTTATGAAGGATCAAAAGCTCAAGAAATTTTATGCAGCTTTTTCCCCTCTGGGTACTTACTCCCACCAAACCATCATCACTGCTCAGCCAGGTAAGATTTCAGATACTTACATATGTTTCAAGGTCTGATGCTTTCTCACAGGATCAGCAGGAACAGCTTCCATATCTTTAACATGACACTGAATTCAAATTTTTGACAGCTGGAAACGTGCATTCATACACAATGTCCAACCCCCCACCTCACCACTGTACATTTAAAGGCAGGCTTGAGTTGACCAAGTATGACATTGCTTAGGGATCAGTGACAAGCAAACAGCTTTTATGGCTTTACAAAAGACAAAGCCTGTGAAAGGTCAGTCTGGGAATGAGTCTGAGGAACCTGAAACATAGAAGGCAAATACTTCAGCAGTTTGGATTACTGCAGTCATGCTACATTTATGCAGTTGAAGCCGAACGCCTCGGCTGCGTGGGCTGCACGGTTCATCCCAGTGACAGAAGAGCAATACAGCATCACAGTCCCCACCATTATCACCATCTCACCGGCACTGCCACAAACGCACACTGCGGTCACTCTGTGCATGCAATGATCTGTGCAAATCCAATCCCGGCATGTCCACGCAAAAGAAAGTCCCTGCCTGCCTCCAGCAGCTCTCCGGTGTGAAACCGGAGCACAGAATGACTACGAATTGGTCAGCCCTTCTCCTGTCCCTATGACTCGCTGAGGCAGTGGTGACCCCATGCCAGGAACCATCTCTCTCAGGAGAATCTCACACACGTGCTGCAGAGCACACACAGCAGACACAGATGTCCTTGCAGGAAAGCCCCAGGGCACTGAGAGGAACAGAGTAGCACAGGGTGGATCACTACCAAATGATTCAGATGGACACTAAGGAACTCCTGATTAGGCCACAGGAGCAGGTCAACACCACGGGAACCAACTGACACCTGCATGGTACACGGGGACACGTGCTGAGAGCACCAAACCTCACCTCCCTGCCTGACCACCTCGGTTGTAGAGGTGAAAGCATTTGAAATCCAATTCTTGATTGTCATTTCCATGCCAGCATAACTGTTTCCTCCCCAGTATTGCTGAAACTGCTCAGCAGAAGAAGATTCATAACAGCTTCAGTTACAGTACAAGTTCGGATTATTTATTTATTTAAAAAAGACAGTCAGATCACTGCATTACATAAGATAAATCAGATCAAACTGAGAAGAGCTCTTAACCAAGTGTATCCTCCGGGAACCCTGTCTGCCTCCATGCCATATTCACAGCTCCGGCAGCAGGGCTACCTTCAGCCAGCAACAGACCTCGGGCTCTGGAGAAACACTGAGCAGGTCCTGCAAGACTCCTCCATGGGATTTAAAAGATGACAGCTCTGATGAACTGGGTCACACATACTTCTGTCTTCATTTCTAGTCACACTGAAGGATGGTTCATGGTTTGGGTTTGGTTTTTTTTTTTTTGATGTAAAGGCTCAGGGGAAAGGGTGAATGTTCTCCAACAACCTCAGTCTGGGCTCCTACCCCCTGGGGGGTCCCTGAGAGTAAAGAAGGGAGAGAGATTTCTGCTCTGTCCTGCCCCAAGACTGCACTCTTCCCGCTTTAACTTCACAAGGACCCCTCACCAAGCCAGGGCTCTGAGATTAGCCTTTGAAAAAATATACCCCCATCTGCAATGGCACAGACTCCAGCACGTATCCAGGAATGATCTTTAGGCTAATCACCGCCTTTATTTTAAATAAGGTAACAACAAAAATCACATGGTTCCTTACTTCCATTTCGAATCTGGCTTCAGCTTTGAGCTACTGGAGATTACGCTGCATATATACACCCTCTCAGGCAAAATTACATGGTGCAACCGGTAGAAATCAGTGTTGGGAGACAATTGTGCCTCCTACCACCTCTCCTGGGTGGGAAAAGAAGTGAAGGAAGGTGGATCAGCTGGCATCAGGAGATATGAATTACACTTCCTACACCAGCTTGGAGGAACATGGCCCTGAGTAGGTGTTGAAAATTAATCTTCCCCTATTGAAATGTGAAAGAGAGAGACAACAGCATGGCTGCCTTAAGGTGAAATCATTGAAAGTTTATGAAAAATATCACCAGAAGGTTTCCTTCTCAATTAAACCATAATTATTCCACATCCAAAAAAGATCCCCTCTGCTTTGCCACTGTGAGATGATGAACAAAATTCTGCCCCACTATGAAAGACTTTATACTTCAGATTTGAAAGTGAAATGAATGAAATGAAAATGCAGAAAACATTCTTGGCAAAAAAATAGCTTTGACTGTCCAGCTCAGGAAAATAACATAGCAAATTATTTCCTAGGATAAAACATCAGAAAAAAGGGATGCAATGCAAAAACTTCTTCCTAAGAAAGGTACATCCCAAAGCACTTAATCTTATGGGGCAGCAGTGTGAAAAGCAAGGATGACATTGGCTATTACTGTGAAGTTACCTATAAAAGTAGAGTAGCAGGAAGGGATACTATGCAGAACACACACCTCCTGTCCAAAACTGAAGCAAAAGCTGTTACCAGCTGAGGTGCATTCACCTGCTTAAGTGAATTATGCTGGGAGGCCCACTAATCACAAGTGGTCAGGATCCCAGAAGACACACCTCCACCATCATCACAACACCTGTCTCAAAGCCATGGATTCATTTATTAATACCTCAGAGAGACAGCATCACTTGCCAACTCACCAGCTGAAAGGGCATAAGAAGCAGACAGGCAGGCAAGCAATGTTTCACTATAGGTTTCCCCTTTCATTTTTTGCCCTTTAAAGTAGGTTCTCTACCCTACCTTCTGCAGGATAATAAAAATTGAAGCCATAAAGTATTAGGAAGATAAACTTGATAATGAAAACTCTGCTGGTAATGATTCAAGGAGCAGAGATACTGTAAGGCACTTTCCAAATGAGAGACCTGCACTGTATATTAAGCTTATCCAGGCAAGGAAATTAATTTATTTCAGAAGAAATAAACCTGGTGCTTAATTCTTAAAGCTAATCCCTCCTGTTAACCCATCATTAGAGACAAGTGAAGTAAACCTACAAAAATAAGTTATGCTCCACTTTTATCAGAACCTACCACAGGAGCATTAAGGGCTTATACGTACACCAGGGGCAAGCTTGCAGAAGGACAGTCACCCACTCCAGACACTCAGATGAGGACTTTCACTGCTTAAAGAGGGCTGACTAAAATTACCCAAGTCCTTTAACAGATCACTCTGAATAACGAAATCTGCAACAGCTACCCAGAGAAGGTGAGAATGGGGTGAGTCTCCCTCCAGCTATCACCTTGTCTCTCCAGCAGCCACAGCTACTCCTTCATAGTAGTCTCAGTTCATAGAATCACAGGATATCAAGTTGTAAGGGACCTCAAGGATCATCTGGTCCAACCTTTCTTGGCAAAAGCATGGTCTAGACAAGATAGCCCAGGACCCTGTCCAGCTGAAACTTAAAAGCATCCAATGATGGGGAATCGATCACTTCCCTGGGGAGATTATTCCAATGGCTGATTACCCTCATGGTGAAAAATTTTCCTCTCATGTGCAATTGGAACCTCCCCAGGAGTAACTTGTGCCTATTACCTCTTGTCTTTTACATGTGATTCCTTTTTTTAAAAAAAAAAAAAAAAAAAAGGGGTCCCCTCTTTTTTTTTAC
>VZRU01010381.1:0-27377 GCA_013398155.1 Pedionomus torquatus
CGCTCAGGGTTTGGCTGAAACCGCGACAGTACTATAGTTCGGAAAGTAAAAGATGCACCCTTCAAAAAACTAAAATAGTCTAGGCCACACACCATGTAACACCATGCACCTATTACAATTAGCAGTAACTTCTGCCTAAAGAAATATTTAAAGGAAAACAAAAACACTTGAAAAAGTTTTCCTATGAAGCCTGCTTTGCAGCCACAGATATGAGCTTCTAATTTGTTGCAGATCTCAAACTGTGTTGCGGTCCAAACTATTGTGTAAAGTGCTGCAGCAAACACTTCTTGTGGCCTGATGTTGAACACAAACCCTGTGTCGAAAGACACGGTACAGCCTTGCACCTCGTAGTTACTACGAGATTGCTTCCCCTCTCTCCAGGTGCCTTTTGTAGGAGGGAAGTCTGTCTCAGACCCCACTGAACACACAGGGATAGGGTTAACCTTGGTGCAGCCATTGAGAAGGGTTTGGGGCAAGCTGCTTGACCTCACTGCTTTTCCTGAAGTTCATACAAGGTGAGCAAGCCCAAGGTTCTTCTGTCAACCACTGCATTGAATCTGTAACTTCAAAGTTAAGGATACAAAAAAGAAACTTCACTGGACTTTGTGTATACTTCAACTTATGAAATAAATATCTTGCTAACCTGAGGCTGAAGTAATTTTCTTTACATCAAATATGTATTTCTTTTGAAGGAAGTAGTTTGTAAACATTCTGGCTGCAGAGGATAAGAAAGATATGCAGGCCCACAGCTGCTCTACTGCTGCCCTAGTACCTTTGCAGCACTTGGCAGCTTTTGGTAGGGCAAGAACTCTTACTGGGTTTGGTACAGTCTCCCATTAGCAAGAGGAATACTCCTTGGAGGTGAAACTACACAACAGGTTTGTTGCAATTTAGGGCTCCTCAGGTGAATATTTGTTTACTGTGCAAGGATGGTCAATAAATATTTTCATTATAGTTGTCATGTCACCAAATGTGGTGTCAGAATGCTCCTCAGAATAAAACCAACCTAAGTTTGTATATGTGACCCAAGCCCCCTTGTCAGGAAAGACATGAAACTCTCTGAACACAGTGCCCAGCTATGAGTCAACCTCAGTCCTCTTTCAATGCAACACATACCTTCAGCCACCAAACTGCAACATATGGCAAATGCTGAGCTGCAACAGCAGTGAGGTGTTTGGGACAAGACACACCACAAACCTTACAGCCAGAAACTATGATGAACCTGTGCAACACCTGTCAATGCAAAACCTGCAGAGCTTCAGCTCTTTATCAACCAGAGCCACACCATCCTGTGGTGCCAAGCACATCCATCACCCGTCTTACAGTGCTCCCCAGACTACCAGCAAACCCACTGATAACAGGATCAGCCTTTCCTAACTGCTCTGCATGCATTAATGGAGAGAATAACATTGCATTAGTTTTGGGTTTTTTTTTTTTGATAAACATATGAAACCAGATTTTCAGAACTAAAGGCTAAGGATCACAAAGCAGCAAAATAAAAAAAAAAAAAAATACTTTAAATTTACTGGCCAAAGCACAGTCTGGAAAAGAGTGGAGCCCCCCAAAAATGATCTCTTAGCAAAAATATCAGCAGCTGCTGCTAACAGGCTCACTGCAGCTATATGCTGGGGGCACTGACCTCAGCCACCTACAAGCCCACCAAGCCAGATGCCAACCTGCTGGGACCAGAGCTTCCACAGAGCTTTTCCCACCAGGCTTTCTAATTAAAATGAAAAGAAAAAGAAGACTAATTTAGCAAAAACAGAACATCACAGATGAAGCACTTACCACATACAAAAGATGCTCAGCACATGCTCATGTTGCTGGCTCCACACACTGCTGAGCTGCTGGAGATCTGTTTCAGCTTGTGGGGCTACCCCTGGAATGAAGCCTCCTTAGATGATTTGGCTATGAGGTTAATTGTTCAGTTCCCCCACCTGTGAAAAAGAGGTAAGAGCCCCATAAGAGCTGTGAAAAGCCCAGCAGGAAAGAAAAGGTGCTCACCTACAATAACAGAGTGAACCCAGAAATACTTAGGCAAAATCCCTAAACTCCTGCTGTGCCTGCCCTGTAACCTGGATGAGGCTGAGCTCATTCCCTGCTACAAATGATGCGGGCCTAATGAAGCCAGGCAGCTGCTGCTCCTGTAACCCTCTCTGAAAAGACTGAGGTCCTGCCTGACCAGCAGGGACAGCTGAGAGTCACTCAGATTAATAGCCCACTGCTCTCCTTGCCCAGAGTCCCAAGCTGCTTGTGAATTGGCTGCTGAACCATCCCACTGGGCACAGCAGCTGTTTGAAGGCCAAGGGTGTGGTGTAAAAAGCTGCTTGATGGGTCTGCTATAGCTGTGCCGCCTCCTGGACTAGGCTGCATGCAGCTTTCCCCATGTTTATAAAACTCCTGTGCTCTCCACAATCTTTTCAGAAGCTTGTTTGGCTGTATGGAGCATGCCTCTCTTCTGAAGGACACCCAGGGTGAATACAAAAGCGTCAAGAGGTTCTGGTAAAAGCAAAAAAAAAAACAAAAAACAACTACCAGCACAGAGGGATCATAAGTGATGTGAGGATTTCAATAGAGAGCAATTCAGCCTGCCCTTACTATACACACACTTCAAGGGACAAAAAGTATTGGCAGTCGAATGTCAGCTGCAACTCTGAACCAGAGCTGACACCTCTAGGATGGCAGCAGACCTGCCCTCCATCCCTCTCTTTGTGCCTGCCCCAGCCTCTGAAGCCCAAACTCCAGGCCCATCTGGATGGGTTTTAACACACTGCTCCTGCAATCTGCTGAAATGCTGAATTACAGCTGCACAAACCCTGGGGTCTGCTGAGCCAGGCCTGCAAACTCACTTTTTTTTTTTTTTTTTTTTTTTTTTTTTCTTCTTTTAATATGTGAAAGAAAATGGCTCAGAAAATGCCTTTGCTAAGTGGACTAGATATATTAATGCATTTAGGGTATGGTGAACAAAAGTGGCTAAAATTGAAGGTCTGACAGGTTTTTTCATTACAAACTGTATAGTTAGAGTTTTATTTTTCAGCTGCAAATAGCTGTAGGCTGGAAATCGGCAACATGCTCTCCAAAATTCTGCATTTTTATTTTCTGAAGCTTTTTATTTTTTATATGCCCATTTTCATGTTATGCATACATAAAGAAACAGTGGTCTGCTGTTAGAGAAGCTTTTTCCATCCTTATGTAATGGAGAAGAGCTGACAGCCTGTATTTAAAGGTGAACTGCCTTCATAGTGCAGGCTTGCAGTTGACCCCTTGATGATTTTAACATAGTTTTAGGAGTGTGAAAATAGAGCTATGGGCTAAACCCATACTGTCAAAGGAAAAGCGCAACAAATTCCTCCCCAGTGTGATATACACATGCAGTGGCTACATATGACATTTCCCCCCCGCTCTGATTTTACAGCCCTATCTTTGTTAAACTGACAATCTGTTATGTGGAAATAAACACTCCCATCACAGCAGTCTGTCTGTCCCGGTCACTGAACCTCCCAGCAGGATTCTCAGATGTGCTTGTACCTGCAAAAATCTGACATGCGAAATTGCAAGTGGGATATAAATGGGGGCAGGGAGAAAGATTTATGGCACAAACCAGCAATGCACCCAGACTATCTGTTTTCTAGTGGAAAATCTCTCCCTCAGAAGTGGATTTTGCCCTGACTGTGCCCTGATTTTGCTCCTCACTTTTCTGTATCATAGATATATTTACTTTTTTCCCCATTTACTACAGAGGGGATTTTTTGATGCCTTTTCTCCTATGGAGTCTGTTTTCCAGTTGCTATGCTCATGAACAGCCAGAGAAGCAGGGTTCCCAGGAACCGGAGAAAAACACAGTCGGTGACAGCTTAGCACAGTGTTTCAAAGGAATAAATCAATTGTTCTGACTAATAGATCACACAGGCTCTGACATAAAGGTCAGATCTCAGACTTCAAGCCTGGCTGCAAATAGCTGGAATTTGGTAAAAGGACAGTTTTTTTCTTCAGGATTAACTCAGTCTATCCAGTATGGTGAGAAATATGCAGTCAATTTAAAAAGTTCATCATGCTCAAAGTTGAAAACCAAACCAAAACATCACAGGAGATAGAGATTTTAGCAGATCTTTGCTTTTTCCTTACAATTTCTTTGATGCTTTTCCAGGAGGTGTGGTGAACCTTTCTGCCCAAATGTACATTTGCCAGGAACATAAATCACCTTCAAGAGCCCTGAGAGAGAGTCTGAGATCTGGAGTCTGTTCCCTGGCAGCAGATTCTTAGTTGGGGTAAATTCTCTCAGGGAAGTTAATTTCAGTGTTAAACACCTGAATTGAGGCAGGTGACTCTCTTGAGAGCTGTGACCAAAAGCTGCTAAAAGAAACAAAATAGAGGGACACCGGAGGTGTGTTGTTAGCAGTCAAGGAGTGTTGCAGTACAGCCTTGGGGCACACAGGAATTGGTGGTCTGGAATGGACACAAGGACATTTTACATCCAATTCCTTGTTTCTGAAGGTAGCCAATTTTAGAGGATGACGAAAGACATTTTCCTAAGGCAGAGCAAACACATCCCTGTAACAGTTTAACTTAACTCCAGGTAAAAGCTTGGGGCAATCCAATAGCTCTTGCTATTTTGTATTTTTCCCTTAAATATGATAAAGCTGTACTGAAGACTTTTCAGTCTGATATTGCATTCACTGGAAGAATGTTGATTTACTTTAGTTGAACCAATCCACAAGCTCACATAAAATTCCTTGGTTAGGAAAAGAAGCATGCAACAATTAAATGGAAGAGACCCTATGTTCTTGAAATGAAACACTGACTTTCTGTTCTGAAACCATTTCACCTTGAAATTCACCTAGCTTGAATTTTAAAAGACAAGAAGACCTTCACCATCTCCTTCCCAAATTCCATAAGCTTTGACTTTAAAACAAAGCCAGCAAAGTAAAAGCAACCATTTGTGCACTGTCGCACTGGATGCACTACTCACCTGTAAATATCTCCAGTTTTCTCTGTGTATTATTACATTTTTGGCCTTACTACTGTCCTGTAACAATGAATTCCATAGCTGAGTTGCACCCATGTTAAGAAAGGATTCTCCTCCCTCCCACCTAAGAGCCTGCCTTGAACTTCAAAGCTGGTTTTCTCAGTGTACACTGCAAGTTTGTAAGGGAATACATGCACTCTCACTTAAGTCAAGGCACGTAATAGTGATGTAAGAGCCTGAAATTACTTAGTTCTGTGGGTCTGTTCTTTAGGTAGCTGCCAAAACTTCTGATTACTCCTTGTTCACATAAACTGAAATGTCAACCTACTCTCAAAGAAAAAAATCTCAGAGTCTCAGTAGGAAGCAGGAAGCCCATTCACCTGACCACAAAACCCCCTTTGTGGGACACTGTGTTGTGCTCAAAAAATGAAATACTTTCTGATGAAAAGTAGATCAGAGATAATTATTTTATAACTATACCTGTTCTTCTTGAATGCATTTTCTGCTCATTTTCTTCTACTGTGTTAATGCCTCTGATTCACTGTGGTCTGGTCACTATGTAGGGAGCTGTTGGGGATCTTGCACAGCTATTTGTGCAAAGCTGAATTTGGATGTCAGCGATTTGTTATTATTACCTCCTGCTGCATGATAGAGATGTTATCTGCAGAGTGACAGCTGAGTAATCTCTCACTGCATTTACCTCAGATCAAAAAATAAAATATAAAAATCTCCTGTCTCTAAAGATGGCTAGGAGACAAGCATAAGGAGATAACAATCAACTTGGACTCTAGAGATAAACTAAATAATTGTCTGATGGTTATTAGTAGCTTATTAACACAAACATAATTTTATAATTGCAGGCAGAATCTTGCATGAAAATGTTTGATAAACAGTGACAAAGGCTTCACTCTGCTGTGGTAGCCTGCAACACCCTTGAGAGAGCATAGTAGCAAAATCATAAAAACTCCTGGCACATGAAAGGGTAAAAGAGGTAATAGGTAACTGTGGGAAATATGTGAAAAGAAGGAAATTGGTCCTTGCACAATATTTGCTTCTAGAAGCTCAAAGCTGAGCATCCACTCTAGGAAGCCAGACCTAATACTATATTCAAGAGACATTAATTTACATTAAAATAAATATATATATACACACACATATATGTGTACATGTGTATTTTTTTTCCTTTTTAAGTTACAAGAAGGATTTCTCATCTTCAGTCATTAGGGAGATATCAGCCCTGTGACAGAAGGGCTGCCTGCATTTTAATCATCTCAGCTTTTGGGTTTTCCATGACAGCAGCAGCAGCCAGAGCTGAGCTTGAGCACAGGCAAATCCAGGCCAGTCCCTTCCTCACATCCCCATGGCTTTCAGGCAGAAGAATGCAAAGCAGGGTGGTGGTGGTGGTGTTGTGGTTTGTTTTTTTTTATTGTGAATAAGGTAAAATATTTAAGCTTTGAAATAACTAATTACCCTCCCTTTGAGATATCTCAAGGACAGTTTCAAAGAAAATGACAGCGGATTGCTGATAACTTCATATATTTTTAGAGAACAAGGAGGAAAGCAATAAGGCTTTGAAGAGGGTTCCTGTGGCAGGCTGACGAGTCTGCAAGAAAGTGCCACATCCCTGCCACCTTGTGACAAAGCACTACAACTGCAAAATTCCAAAGCCTGCAAGCCATGGAGCTTTTGGAGGAACCTGGCTCTCCAGGCTGCCCAGAGGGAAACACTAAGGCAGGTGTCCACCCTGAAGGGTTGAAGCAGAGCACAGGGCAGGGATGAAGTCACTGTGTTATGGCTGGAGAAAACCCATAACAATTTATTGTCGTATAGACAATTATTCTGTCACCCGATGAACCCTCCTCACCCAGGAAAGGGGAATCGGGAGACACAAAGAAATATGAGGGTTGAAAAGTAAATAGATTTACTAGAATAAGATTAAATAACTAACAATAATACTAAAGAACCGGTATTAATCCCGACACNAATATTTTTTTATGAATTCAGACACTAAAATCCTCCAAAACTGCAATTTTCCCAGCATTAGAAGGAAAGCTAGTCCTGGGCCTCTCCACCCAGGACACACTGGCATGATGTCTGAGGACTGGACGTTCTCTGCAGGCGATGGTGGCTTGCTCTCTCTCTGCACCTGAGGTCTGTCACAAGCCCATTTTCCCCAACATTCAGGTAGAATCGTAGAATTGTCTAGGTTGGAAGGGACCTTTCAGGTCATCTAGTCCAACCATCAACCTAACACTGACAAAACCCACCACTAAATCGTATCTCTAAGCACTATGTCTACCTGTCTTTTAAATATCTCCAGGGATAACAATTCCACCACCTCCCTGGGTAGCCTGTTCTGATGTTTAATAATTCCTTCAGTGTAAAAATTGTTGCTAATATCCAATCTAAACCTCCCATGATGCAGCCATTTCCTCTTGTTCTATTGCCTGTTACTTGGGAGAAGAGACTGACCCCTGTCTCTCTACACCCTCCTTTCAGGGATTTGTGGAGACCAATAAGGTCTCCACTCAGCCTCCTTTTCTCCAGGCTGAACAACTCCAGCTCCCTCAGCCTCTCCTCTTAAGACTCATTCTCCAGACCCCTCACCAGCTTCACTGCCCTTCTCTGGACTCACTCTAGCATCTCAGTGTCTTTCTTGACATGCTGTGCTGTGCTATAAGCTGGCAGGGGTCAAAGCTTTTTTAGAAGATCTCTTGGCTGCCTGGATAAGAGGAAAAATACTCCCACCACAGGGATTGGAACCTCAGGACTTCCTACACTGAGACAATGAGAACAGTGGTCCTTACTGGATCAGAAATACCATTTTTCAGTGGTAGGTTCTGTTTTTCCTCCTAGACAGAGCTCTGCAGAGTGCTTCAAACTTGGCTGTGTAAGAGGGGGGAAAAATAGGTTAGCCAAGCTTTTTATCCAGACTTATCTGATTTGTTTTTTCCCTGTTTTGCCTCTTCCTGACTTCCTTGTCCTAAGAAAACAGCCACCTTTGGTCTTTTAAGGGAAACTTTTATGTAATACTTGGAAAAAAAAAACACAAAAAAAAACACAGAAAAGTGAGTGTCTTATTTTTAAAGCCTCAACCAAAGAGACATGATATCACAGCTTCTCCACCCCCACTGCACAGAGCTGGAGCACAGTACTTTTCCTCCTCCATTTTGTTCTGAAATCTGCTGGGAGAACTGAAACTTGCTTTTGTTTCCTATTGTTCTAGTTTTCCTGCAAAAGATCTTTCAGTACTATTAGCCTTCGATGGAAAGGACCTTCCTTCCTGACATAAACTGTGGCAGCCTTCACTCCAGCTGGGGAGGGGATTTTTCTCTTCCACTGGTGCCCAGCTGCCCCAAAAGAAGCTCAGCTTGCCTCACACTGAACCTGACAGAGTTGGATGCACAGATTTTTTGCCCTCTGACGTTGCCAAGGATGAGAGGTCACCTAATGTTTGCTTTGCAGTGATGCAAATGCCTAAAGGAAGGATTTTTCATTTCATCAATTTTATGTTGGAAGTTTTCCAACAGTGACTACATGCTACAAAAATTCAGTGTAGGGAAAAAGCATCATCAAAGGCATTCTGGCTAAGACCAAGTAGGCAGATAAAAATTATGGTGACCATAGCCAACTGCCTGTTGTCACAATTTAGATAAAGCTTGAGCCCACTCCCTTAGCAAGGTCACTGGTGGCTCCACAGGACATCAGCAAGGCCACCAGGAATATAAGCAAAGAAGGGGACCAGCAAATTTCAGCAGGAAATCATACAATGCAGTTGAAAGAATCTGCTCTGCTGAACACCCTGATACTCAGCTTCCCACAGATGGTTTCACCATCAATGAGAAGACAAAATCTGTGGTTATACAGTCCTGAAAGTAATCAGCTGAGTAAAGGAAGAAAGAGGAAAGCCAAGATGTTCGCCATCATTGCTAATGTACGAACAAGGGGTAGCAAGTCAAATCAAATCAACAAAGGGTTCAAATGAGCAAAAGGAGACAGTTATTAATGGAATAGGTTGGAGGCCTATGGAAGTCATTACTAGAGGATGGCGTGGACACAAACAGCTTACATAGATAGGCTCAAGGAGAGGCTCAAAAGCATAAGGAGAAGAAATCCTCTAAGGATCACTAAATACATAAACCCACGTCCCCACCAGTAAATTCTTGAATGAAAAATAATTATCTAAAGAGGGAGAAGTATCATGTTTGCTTGTCCTTCTCTTTCTGTCTTTCAGGCATGATTTTAGATACCTTTTAAAGTTTTAAAAATAGTCTTTTTAGATAATATTAAATAGTATTAAAAGTAGTATTTAAAGTATTATTTTCACACTACAGAAATAAGAATTGCCAACAATAGGGCCATGTCAGTCTTTATGGAGCAGAACCACAGAAACCTACAACAGAAATTTGGTAGGATAAATAACTCCACAGTGAGTGCAAACTTCCGTATGAGTTAGCAATTCAACTCCTTTACATCAGAAGTCTAACTAGGAGAACCCAACCTTGGGCATCACAAATAGCAAGATAATAAGAGACACATCGAGGATGTGCCTTAAGAATATCACCAATACAACTTCCACATCAACTAATAGTATGGATGCAGCCTCAAAAAGCACTGCACAAAACAGCAGACAAGTTGAACAAATGTCACATAACAGTAATAAAAATATTAAACAGAATAGGACACAATCACCAACTAGCAGCCATTGCCAAATACCCTATATGTTTGAGACTGAGAAAGGACAAGGAAGAAGAAAAGGTGACTGCTCTCTACACTTTCTAGTGGGGCAAGTTACATGAAGAATTATATTTCTACTGCCCAGTGCATGTTTCTCTACCCATGTTCAAGTACATACTAGAATTCACCACATTCTGGGTGAATTTTTTTGATATGTAGTCCAGACAGTTCATGATACAAAGTCTGAGATAAAAGCATGTTAAATGTTTTTTCAGCTGTATTGCTTGTGTCACTTGTATCACAGTCCCCTGGAGCAATTGCCCTGTGTCAGGTAATCAGTGGGTTTTGGATCAAATCTTAATAACAAATGCTAAATTGCAACAGTTTACTGACACACTGCAAGTTGTTTTACACCTGCACACCTCAATCTCCAAGGCTTTCAGCACAAGAAGCTATACGAAATGAGAACCCAAAGAAACACTATGTCTGTAGCTCTTACACCTAGCCAGGCCAGCACTGCCAGGCTGGAAAGTAGGATTTTGTTGTGGTGAGGGCATTGCATTTTTAGAGGTTCAAAACTATGATTATTTATCCTTTTCCAGCTTCACTTTTTAGAGGATAGACACCTTCTGCAGAGAATCAAGTTCTTCTATTTGGGTACAAAGATTCTGTCTTTTCAAAGGTCATCTTGGGGTAGACAAAACAATTACACAGTGGTAGGAGTGAAGGTAGGCAAACTTGGTGGAAATAGAGCATGCAGAAGCTCTTGTCCATCATAATAGGAATTAAAAGATATCAGGCAATGAGAATAGCATGCTTAAAGCACAGGCCAAAGGGATATACTTTATGAAATTTTCTATTCAGCTATGTGGTCTCTCTCTGAGCAGCTGGCTTGATGAAACAGCTAAATCTTTATAAGTGAAAGTGATATTCGATTGCAAATCTCGACCCTTGCTTATGGAATTACTGCTTATGGACAAGAACAGTCAGATTTGCTGTATTGAGATCAAGATGCCAGGCACAATCTATATACTCTTTAAAACATATATATTTTGTCATAGATATTACAAAAATCTAGTGGGATAAATCAGTGCAGACAACAGTGCTTGGGAGAGAACCATTCATTCTAAAGTCTACCCAGTGATAAATTGCTCTTATAGATTTTTACCACCTGACTTCTTTGCAGTAATAGTCTAGTGTATCAAAGCAGGCACACAATTAGCTCTAAAGACATTTTTTGACTATGCACTCATATTCAGCAAATGTGGCAGCACCAAGATTTAAAAGCCGTGAGTTCATTACGGCAGTACAATGAACTCCTGAGGGATTTTCCACTCGTTGAAGCTGACAGGCCACTTCCAACTTAAACAGTTAAGTAGCTCCATGCTAGGAGTACCTTTGAAATCCTCCTTTGACCTTTAACCAGAAGAAACAGACCTGCTTGGAGAGACAATGTTGAAAAACCTGTCAGAATCCATTTGAACATGTTGTTATCCCAGCACAAAGTAGGAATTTGAGAACAGCAAATGGGCTGATACTTCTAAACTTCACCTATGCAACTCAGCTATGTCAAGATAGGCATCTGAGGAGAAATAAATATGTCCTAGAGATGTAGCTTGAGAGCTTTTTGATGGATAATTGATTAAAATAGTCCTCACATGGAGGGTAAAAGCAGGTCACAGGTGCTTCTGAACTGAGAAGCAAGTATCTATTCACAGAATCATCAGGGTTGGAAAGGAACTCTGAGATCACTGAGTCCAACCATACACAAACAAAAACCCCCTACAATCTCAGCCACATGCTCAGAAGTGCCACATCTAAATGTTTCTGGTGACTGCCACCTCCCTGGGCAGGCTGTTCCAGTGCTTGACCACTCTTCCAGTAAAGCAATTCTTCCTAATACCTAACCTAAACCTCCCCTACTGCAACTTCAGACCATTGTTAGCTTTCTTTGTAGGATCAAATAGCTAAAATGTTGATGCAGTGTTTGCTATCTAGCGAAAAAGCAGAAGTAAATGGGAAAAAAGGAATGGGGTATCAGAAACAGGGCATGACTCAGAGAGGCTCCAGAGTCTTTGCTTTCGTGTGTGAAGGCCTACAAGTCACCGTAGATGTTTGGGGTCTGTGTATGTTAGTTTGAAATCACTGGATCAGGCTTAACTCTGCTAGTGAAGGTTTAAATAAAAGGCCTATAAAGGTACAAGTTGTCTCTGTCCCCAGTTAGAGGCCAACGAGAATATCCAATACTGTCTTGAGTCTGGGCTATCTGTCTTGCCTTGCATTTAAAGCTTCTCCACCTGGTAAAGTAGCATTGACAATTCCCTGTGCTACCTGAAAAAAAAGTCCATAGCGCCTCTGGACAGGGTTTAAGCCTTAAATATCAATTGTTCTGTGTGGAGGAATGGCTAGCTGAGAAGGGTCACGTAGACGTGATTATGCTGGCTGAGCAGGAGCTCGAGAAACACCGAAACCAGCCACTCTGATTGGCAAAGAGTCAAGGGCATCCTGCCCCTGGAAGAGTAACAGAAGGCCTGTGACTGCCCAGGCACAGGAAAAAAGGAGATAAGAGAACCGCGAAGAAGGTACTAGGAGCAGGTAGACATTTACGGAGCTAGCCAACTATGAGCTCACCTTTTGCAATGTGTATGAGATAATTGTACTTGTTAATTGCACCTGTTATAAAAAGACTGAGCTATCCCAATAAAGTTGAAGCTTGCTGATCACTCATATTGAGTGTATCTCTGCTTTCCCTCTGTCGCGACAGTTCTGGAATTCAAAGGCACATTACAGAACAGCTTATATGTAGTATAAGAGCAGCTTAGAGGCAGAGCTGCGATGGGCCCTGTTATTCTCAGCTTTGGTGTGGATGGATTCACACCCATTGACTTCTACTTTGAGTATGAGACTTTAAAACCCTGTCAACAGCAGAGATGTTTTTTAAAACCCTCTTGCCTTTGTTAGCACAAGCTCAGATTCATGCAATCCCGCAAGCTGGAGATGATCAGCCACCAGCAACAGATTTAACACCATGGCAATTGCACCTTGTAGATTAGATTGGGGCCTGATGACATGGCATTAAGAATGCCCATGGCAACCAGCAACCTGTCCATACTAAGGCTGCTTACAAGAAAGTAGGGATTTTGCCTTTCCCACTATATTATGTGCTCTTACATTTTACAGAATGATAAACCATAGAATCTTTAAGAAGGGGAAAGGATTTTTGCAGACTCCTATTGTGAGTAAAAGCTATCCTAAGGAGAAGAAAACTATATCCAATGCCTCTGAAAAACCCCATCAAAATGGACTGCAGAAATATTTCTCCAGTCATGATATTTTAAGAAAGAAATAAATGAAAAGAGTGTAGAAATAAAAATTATTTGTAGATTTAATGTGCTGCAATAGACAAGGTGCTTAGGCCTCTTCCTTGTGTAAAAGTTTGTGTGGTCTCTTTGTGAACATGAGTGGAATGGGCATTGCACAGCTTGGGTACTTTTATTGTTATTTTTCTTAGGAGGAATAATTTTGCTTCTACCTTGGTCTTGGTTGAAGGTATTTTATTGTGCAGAGGGCAGTAAGAGAAGAAGCCAAGCTGACCCTGCAAGCTGTGCAGTTATTGCCCAGACACTGCGTGCTCAGTGTGCGTATGTACATATCTCTAATGGGTATGTAGCTCTTTGGCAGATCATACAGGACCTACAGGAAAAAAGACCTGTCTTAAAACCCATAAAAAGACACAAGTATTTCTGTCGTAAGAACAGATACATTCCCCTTTACCGTATTTGACTACATGAGGAATTTTCCAGCAGATGGCAACAGCAGACCGGTTTGTAGCACAAGGCCAGCAGTTGCGACAGTAAAGGAAGCCCAGTGCTGTACTCGACACACCTTCCTCAGATCTGCTTCTTCTTGTCCCAGTAATATGCCCACTTAGTACCCAAGGGCGCAGTCAGTATAAAGTGCAGAAATACTTCAGCGCAAACTCTTGGTACACACTCATTGTGTTTGCAGACCTTAAGACGTATCCTCTGCATTTTAAACAGCCTAAAAATATGGCTCTCCCTGAATAAGCGTAATTTATCTCCTATACATATATTTTTGCAAGGAGGGGATTATATTGGGATCACAGAAAAACATGAATTATCAAAAAACCCTCAAAGTGTCTGACGAGTATTTTACAAAGGTGTCTCTTCTCTGCCATGTGCAGAAGCTGGGTTCACAGACTGAACTTTTAATCACATTCTTGTCATTGCTTCTGAGCTGCCTTACATAGCTGCTTTGAGGAAGTGCTTGTTATTGCCTTGGAAAGGTGATTACCCTGCTTGAAACTGTAGACTCAGTGCTTGGCTTCTGGAGGAAAGAGTTTTGCTGTGGACTCCAGGTGCTGCAGATGCCGGTATCAGTAGAACGATCAGGGAGACTCCACCACCTCACTCTGCCCAGGCCCTGGGGAAGCTGTGGGAGTTATATTTAGTAGTCATCACCCCGTGCCATTGTTTTTCCATCAAAATTGAGAGCACTATTGTTTTTAATAAATAACAATGTTGTTTTGCAATTTGCAAAGTATACGAATGAACTTTGAAGACATACATAAGAAGAAAAATTTACAGTTGAGTGCTCCAGTCTTTTTCTCCAAAACTTAAGTAATGTATACTTTTTCTGCTGATGCAGAAATGATGATAGGCCAGATTCACGCAGTGCAAGTATCAGCTGAGGTGCAATACAAAGCTTGGGGAGTACTGGAGAGACTGTGAATGGATGAGAGCTTCAACCAAAGGTCCTTAGAAATAAATATAGAGAAAGAATTAATTCTTAACAAATCCCCTGAAGAAATTCCTTCCCTGGAAAGAAACACTTCCCTGGAAGCTTTCAAGGCCAGGCTGGATGGGGCTTTGAGCAACCTGATCTAGCAGGAGGTGTTCCTGCCCATAGCAGGGGGGGTTGGAACACAATGATCTATAAGATCTGTAAGAAATTTCAAGCTTCTGCAGGTTATTGTCCCCAACCATACTTCATTTCTCAGGAAAAGGGTGATAGTGATTGCCATTATTACAGTGTCTGCTAAATCAAAGAGCTGCTGCAGTGCTCCATCCGCTTCACTTGACTGAGGCTTTCAGGTCAGCTATGTTTCACTTCTCTGTGAAACAGAGTTTTTCCATAGTTTTTCTGTGCAGAAGACCACAGCACCACTTTTTAACTCCTTTCTGTTCTCACTTCAAGAATACAATTTCAAGAAAAAACAGTATGTTGAAGAACAAACTGCCTTCAGATCTTTCATCATTCACAGTAACCCATGACACACTCACTGTGTGTGTTATCTTTACATTAGCATTTACAAATGATGAGAATAAATCCAAGTCCAATGGAGAAAGTTTTCTTTTGTTCACATTTCAATACAGGGGCAGAATTATCACATTGTAAGGAACTTTCTTCTACTGCTGGTTGATGAAAAAATAAAAAAAATACCCAACATATGAATGACTGCCACACCACAGCACACAATGCTTCTGCTTTTAATTAGTTGGGCTGAAGGCTTTTCAGTTTTCTTTTTGCTCTTCTAATGAGGAGGACTGTGAGGTGTCTTTGAACTAGCTACAGGCTTGAAAGATTTAGCAAACAAGGATTCTTTATACCATTTCTGGTAAGAGCTTGTCCTGACAGATGCCTTCTTCCTTCTAAGGTTTAGACAACAGTTTGATTTTATTATTTTTTTTTTCCTCTTTAACCCCTGAAGCATTTCATAACATGAAGGGCAAAGGCCCAGCAGTAATTACACTGATTGAGCACTGGAAGTGTAAACAGAAAAAATGGTTGAAAATCCTTGTTGTTCTCAAAGATGCCATTGACAGGTCTTTAGGTCTCAATCATTACTCTCATATTTTTGAGAGGTCCTGTCCAGAGGTACAGAGACCTTGGGTCCTGCTGGAGCTTGCAGACCACTTGCCGAGATATTGACACAAGCTGTGCTGCCTGCCACATCCCCCTGGGATAAATGGGCTCCTCCCCACCGCTTCTGCAGTGCTATGCCTACAGAAGTAAGGAGGGAAGGAAAGAAGCACAGGTTAGCATGATGGCAGCGTACAAGTTGCCAGGTGTCACGTACTGAAGAAGAAGCACTTTTCAAAAGTTCCTGTTGTGATATACAAAACGGTGAATACTTCCAAATCTGGCTGTGATAGCCTGGCACAGGGCCCTGTGTAATGTCTTATGTAAGAGTTATTTGTCTCCTGTACAATGCTCTTTATCCTACTTTCACACAGTCACCAAAGCTGCCTTAAATCATAACAGCCAGACCTCTCTATATGACTGTGCTTGCTCTTGCTTAGTTCAGGGACCTCTTCTTATTCCTTAGGCTTCAAGAACTACCTAATGGCTACCTTCTTGCAGCCCTCTTCACATCAACTAGGTTACCTGCACGTGGCATGGTGGTCAGGGACCTCCAAGAATATATAATCTTTTTGAGAGATGATTATATGCCTGAGAAAAGAGCTGAGAAATGTTGTAGCTCTGAAGGTGCAAGATCATTTGGTTTAGACTCCTTCTAATGATGTCCAGCACACACTCATTAGCCTCCAGACAATTTACCTGGCTGTTAAACTGTAGAGGATCATTTCCATGTGTTGGGGATGGTTCAGACTTCATCCATGCTGTGAGAAGGTGTTCATCTGGTCCTGGGCTGATACTGCTATCCCAATCAGAGGTTCGCACACACCCCCCACCACACACCCCCCACCACACACCCCCCACCTGCACTGGCAGCCTTTGATGCCATACCAGCCTGGAAGAGGTTTGAATGAGCCATTTAGACTGTGTTAGCATTGCCATTAAGGACTCCAGTTGAATCCCAAATTTTGACAGAGCAGTTTTATCCAGATTTTCTGCTAACAGCTGCACAGTCCAGCTTCTCTGCTGTTTCTCAAAAAAGAAGGCTGCAGATGTGTGTCCATCCACAGAGACTGAAGGGAGGGACTCTGAGGAAGCCCTCTGTGCAGACCTGAGGGTCCCAAAGGGTCTGATACTGAATTAAGGGCTGCTGTACCCAGGAGACCAGTCAGGGCCAGGATTTAAAACAATTGTGCAGTGTAATATCACCACAGAGGAGGGATGTTCTAAATCTCTTCAGTTAATGAATTCCTTGAGGTTTATCATAAAGAAATGGAGTTACAGTGGTCCCTACTCTGCCTAAAGCCAATGGAGTAGGTTCAGATGGCCAGTTGCTGCAAGCTTTCACTGGTGCACTTCCTGCAGTTTGTCAGGAAGCTTTACAAGACACAGCATATATCCCAAAAGTTATTTTAAGTAATTTTGAACTTTAGTTCAACTGCAATAGTCAAAGGAAAATTAAAAAGTACAGACTTATGCGCAACTGCAAGGAACAGGAAAGATGGACACTAGTATTGGAATATCTATAAACTTCGACTGTTTCTCAGCTATTTTGTAGTTCTAATGGGAGAAGGAAATAAAGAAGCATATGGATGCTTTGTCCAAATGAAAGCTACACAGAGTAATTAAACTTGTGTTTATCAATACAGATAACCAGCACAAAAATATCAGTGTGTGGTGGTCTGGTTTTTCTTCAACATGCAATAAAGGCCTTTTGCCTATAATATCAACATTTTTGTTATTATTACCTCACTGAAGACTTGCTTACACTATATTAAAAAAATGTTGCATTAAAGCATCAGATCCTCTTTACTGCAGTCAATGTTTTACTGCTATATATTGGGGGATATCAGGCAGCTTAACTTCATTCAGAAAAATCAAATAAGCTTTGCCAGTACAAGAGCCCTCTCTAGCAGCAGAACAGCAGCTGCCATAACACTAGCACTAGCATAATTACAGAGGTCAGTAATCAGGTAACTCCACCTACATTTTTTTTTTTTTAGTGCTATATAAAGTAAAGTACATGCCTTTAAAAAGTTAAAGCTGCTGAGGTTAACACATTGGGGTTTTGGGTGTTTTTTTGTGCTGTGCACCCTGTGCCAGGTACTGCATGAACACAGCAAACCATGGTTTTTGCTTGGAATTCATGAATATTCAGTTATGGACAGCTTTAAGTATCAACTGAATTGGGACACAATACATGGCAGTACAATTTGTTGGAATAAACTGTTCTACTGGAGAACAATATTTTGAAAGCTTTTAAATGTTTGGGGAAGGAGTTGGCAAACTCTGCAATCCATTTCACTCTTCCCATCATGAGGTAACCTATCAAACACTGGCTTCTCAAACAAAATTTGGCAGATTTGAAGTATACCACATTATGTCTCCCAATCTGCTTCCTTAGCCTTTCTCTTCCTCAAACGTTGAAGCTGCATTGCATTTTCCCTACTATTCTGAGGAAACAGAACGCTTTGCCAATACACTCTTTACTTGTAGTTATTTTTAAGTCTCCACAAAAGCTCACGCTGTCTTCTGTAGCCCATGCCCATTGTTTATGGAAGCAGTTGCAATTTACTTTCTATAAGAAAAAAAAAATAATTAAAATTTATTCTACTGCCTGGAAAGCACTGCAAGTATTTACATTGTTCTCTCCTGCATTGTTTTGCTTACAAAAAGGAATTCTTTGGAACTGCAGAGGCATTGAGTATCCTTCGTTCACTCTTTTTTTACCACCACCCCCCGCCCTCAAATAGTGGCTTTCAAGCAGTGACCTTTCCTTCGTGGAGGCCAGCTTGTTATTTTGGGTTGGATTTCCCTGCCAATTGTACTGTGCTTCCTCCCGTGCTGCCCTGTGGTGAGGCCACTGCCGCCAGTCCCAGCAGGGTGACCACCTGTAGTCAAAGCCCAACCCAGCACAAAGCCCGGGCACTCTGGGCTTGCCACAGGTAACCACAGGAAGATGCAGACTGCTAGTAGCCTTTCCTGTCTCTACCCAGCCAGCCAAAAATATGTCATTTGCTCATAACAGCCACAAATTATGAAAGCCTGTCAAAAGCAATCATCAGCCACCTTGTACGTGTAGTATATAACCATCATTCAGATGCTAAAAAAAATGCAAGAGCAGCTTTCTAGAACAGGTCTTAAAGAGCTTCATTCATGAGTGTCATAGTAAGCCTGATCTTGTGTTCCTGAACAGCAGATATACTTCTCTGCACATTACCCGATGGCAATAAATGCCTGTCATCAGATGCATGCTCTCTTTATCTTAACAAGGTTTTTCCTTAATATGACCCTCTAGAAGGACATGCAGAATCCATCCCTTATGGTGCAGTACCTCTGCAGGACCTGAACTAGTCTGTGTCAATATGAAAAAGCAAACCTGCACACAAAATGTAAAAGCATGAAACACAGGTGGGTCTCAGTGTGACTTTGACATTCTCAAAACTTCTAATACAGTCCTGAAACAAATATCTTGGCTACTCTAAAGAGAAGAGTATTCACTCTTCTGGAGTGAAGTCCAGCTGCTCCATTTTTTGAAGAAAGCAAAGTTAAGTTGTAAAATGCAGATTTAGTGTGCTGAAGAAGCTCATCTTGAATCCTGTACACTGCCAGTGAGCCTGGCAACAAACCCTGTCAAAAAATGAACTGGTACATCTCAAATACATTTCTCATCAAAATCTTTATTCCTTGAGAACTGCTGCAGGCCTAGGAATCTGGAGCTCTGAGGAAACAGGCTTTATTTTCAAAGCAACATGTTCTGGTATATTCATAAGGATACAGAAGGAATTCTCAGGAATTCCAATTCACCAGAAATTTGAAAGCTATTCATTTCTGTCTCACTCAGGATGTAGCCCAACTGTGAAAAGACAAAATTTATTGTGACCTTGAAACCCTGCTTTTCAGCCCAAGCCCATCAAGACCCTGTTCTCAACTTGCAGGTACAAGGTACAGAAATAATTAGTGGAGTATTCTAAAGACTCAATTTATTTTGAAGTTGTTTGTATTTTGGAGTTCAAATTGGGACAAAGTGCATTCTTTTGCCCAAAGTATTTGTAAAGTTTTTCATGTCTGTTTCTTTGTCAATAATAGTTTCCATCTGCCACTGACTGCAAGAAAAATCTCAATGTCCAAATTTTAAAACATGCTTACCCATTTTTTACATCCTTTCAGAAAACTCACAGAGTATGTAAAGGAAAAATCTCTTAATTTCCTTTTACTTGATTCACAGGGATGAATGAGATGCAGAGATCTCATGCTAGTCAAACTTGAACATACTTCATTAAGAATATAAGTAAACTTTTAAATAGTTACAAAATAGGGGGAAAAAAAGAAAACCTTCCCCTTGAGCCTTCCAAACCTGGCAAACTTCTACTGTGTTCAGGAACAGAGTAAGAGACAGAAGGAGGGTGACAAAAAAAAAAGAAAAAAAACCCCAACATATGAAATTTCAAAATGTTTTCTAAAAATTGAAACAAGATGAAAATTTAAATTTAAGAGAAATATTTTGCAGCACTAAATACTTTTTATACAAAAGACTATGTTTTGCAGGACAAATGTTTAAGTCACAAATGTTAGCCATCTGTAACTGCAGCACTGAGCTGGGCAGCAAGATGGAAAAGGTGTCGTGGCAAATTGCCTCTCCTCCATCTCTTGAACACCACATTTAAATGAGCTGGCCTACCTCCCAGAAGCAGCAATGCTATATTTGTATTGTGAAAAATGCAAGGTGCTCGGCATGAGAAAAGTAGCTTCCCAGCAGCAGAGCCATACTGTTCCTTGTGTCCACACTAGCTGTTCCATGGCTACCTCAATAATGTTGTGTTTAGAGTGAAAAATTTCCTCATCTCTAGTCCTGCTTATAGACAAATCACTTTCTGTTACTTGCAAGTTATTTGGGATGCAAACAGCAACATGCTTCCTAGAAATAAAAAGGGAAATAAGTATTTATAAGTGGCTCTCATGCAACTCTATGTGTGCTATTTGTGCATAGACAAGTATATACTCACACACATATCTGATACCTATAGAATGTTTGCATGTTTAGCGGCTCAATTTCAGTACACTTATATACTCCAATGCTCATTATAGGAAAAAAGTGTGGTTCTTATTTCAAAACTCTACAAAATCTCTAGAAATATAAAAGCACTTGCCTCATTTCAGAGGCTGAACTTGTTTTATCTAGAAGTATATATACTCAGAATGTACGTGACACTGTTCATGTGAGACACTGTTGTTCAGAAGTACTCCAAAGTTTATTCTGAACTACCTGAAAAGCATTAACTTCCTTCATCAATCCCTCTTTTAACCAGTTCTTATCACATCTTATCACCCTTGCATTGATCCCTCTCCCCGGCATACCTCTCTTCATCCCTCTAATGAGAAACAGATTGATTCCTATTTTTTCACCTTCGGTTGTCTTATTGATGCATTGACTGTCCAGAGGGAGGACAACTACCATTCAGTGGCAGAGAAGCTTAGTCAGAGGACAGATGTGTGCTGCAGTGCTTGAGGCTCAGTTGCAGTCTGAGTTGTGAAAAAGTTGAGGCTATGCTGATTTACACAAATTGAATATCTCTCACCTTAATTATGAGGATTTTCTGAACACTCAAGCTAAGCTATAAACTGGTCAGAACTTCATGGCAACAATAAGTTTGGTCTTTATTTAAAAATGAATGACTATCTTTTCGAAACTGGAGATTATCTGCTAAATGTTTACATACCTATACACCTGACAAAAGATTAACACCTTCCATAAATACCTTCCCGTCAGTGTTATTCTCATATGCACTGTCACCTATGTTGATCTGCTCTGAGATGTAAACTGTGAGAAATGCAGCCGTTGAATTATAGGAAATGTTAAAATAGAGGGCACATCATTCCAGCAGTTCAAAGACTGTTCAAACAGTTTAATTTTGGTCTCTTTTTCTCTTTTCCCAGGAGTACATGTTAAAGAAAGTTCAACCAATCATCAGGCTGTCTCGCATTTTCTATGTTAGTCCAGCCTAACTTGAAAAGATGACATATTTGACAGATTTTAGCTTGGCTATATCACTCTGCATTTCCCTCTTTTTTTTTCACTCTGTGTTTATGATTTGTGATGGGTGAATCTCAAAAGAATAGAAGTTTGGCTTGGATAAGCAACTCTGTGTTTGAAGTTTACTTTTCAGTTTTAAGAGATCAGGGTCACTAAAACATACATATAAATTATATGCCTTGAATTCTTGGGATCTGAATGACCAAAAATTTTGGCATACTTCCAGAAGAGGAACAGCTAATAACTCTATTTCCCAGGAGCAAACAACATAGTTACAGTGCCCAATAATTAAGCAGGCCAAGGGGATTAATTGATTTTCAGTAGTAGTAGCATCAGCAGAAATATGAGCTGAAGTGAATAGTTCTACTTTGGAGCAGGACCCAAATACTGTAACCTATGTAAAGCTTAAAGGCTTTTTACCCTTTGAATGCTCTGCCCAGACACAACATAGGGTGTAGAGCTGAAGACTCTGAGTGCTATACAAATGATGTCCTTACTGAAAAGAAAATGTGCATGCTCCTTGAATGGACCAGTAACTGAAAGGCATGTATACTGTCTTCTGGGCTGCAGAGAGCACTCTTAGCTCATCCTCTGCTATGAGACAGTGTGGAAACCTTAACTGTGATTCTTCACTGACATTTGGCACCACTTTAAAATCATCTTTCCATAGAGATAGATCATCTCCAGAACTGGCCTTGTCTGTATTTTCTCACTGAGAAAGCAGGCAGGAGATGAAAATCGAAGTTTAATCCCACTGCATGCTTTACCAAAGCAAAATACAATGCCTATCTGGGATGTAGCATCTCTCTTTTCATTTATATGTTTGCATATAATTGCAGCAAGTATGTTCTTGCTCTGTTTGCAAATATAGCATCACAGAAGATAGTTCTGATGAACAAAATAAATATATCTCCTTTTCTCATGATGTTTTACATTTACTAAAGAATTGACTACAGACGGCAGGAGTCTGACTAAAACTAGTGTGGTTTTGATGAAATTTTGTTTTGTTGGAAAAGTTCTCAAAAGTAGGCTCAAGAAGATCCCTGTAGGTTATAAACGGGAGACAAGCAGTTTACAAATGTGTTTGAGCTTTATATGTGCACACCTGCAGACGTCCAGGATGTAAGCATTTTAGGGGCAGGAATTGTACAGACTTTACCGATATTGGCCATGAGTATCTCAAGTGGCAACGCAGACACTGCAGTTCTTACACGCTAAGTAATTTCTCTAGTGTAGGCAAAACAGGCGCTAAGCTCTTTAGAAGATCTTGCCTATAAAACCAGTACAATAAAATCATAAAACTTCCTCAAATCGGTGGTTTTAGGCTTGGGGAATGGATATTTGTGGAGCACTCAGACCCTGGTATGGAAAGGTGCTGCTAAAGTTCAAAGTATTATTGTTATGGCATACTTACTCAGCAAGGCAAGGGAAATATCAAAGCCTTTCTTCTCCCAGCTGGCTCAGCCTTATCTCGAGGAACTGTTGGTGGGTGGTGATTGCTCTCAGGGATTGGTGATGACAGAGGAGTGAAAGCACCAGCCTCACTTGCAGAGCTGCTCTAGGCACCCTCCTGGAACAGCCAAGGCCTCAGTTCTTCCTCAGTGCTTTTTTGGTGCATGCATCCCCTGTTCCCAGGAAAAAAAAAAAACAACCCTGAAGTGAAAACAGGGAGCTCTGACACCTGGCTAATGGAGGCACCCAGGCACAGGCTTTCACTTGTGACTGGTGCATTGGGAAATAATTGACACAAATTGCCTCAGACACTCAAGGCTCCTGGTCCTCCTTCCCACAGGCTATTTTTAGGCCCAATTAGGCAGATAAAATGACAACAGAATTAATTTTTCATGTGCTCTAATGTTTTGGCTTGCTTTTTTTGTTGTTTAAAAGCACCTCTCTAGATGCATGGCAAATGTCTGAATTACAAAAAGCAGAGAAAGGGATTTCCCACCCACCACCCAAAAAAAGAAGAGAGAAAAAAAAAACATATGTTCAAGCACTGAAAAACTTACGGCAAAACCACTTAGGGCTGATTTCAGGGGAAGTTGCTCTCACTGCCTTAAACCCAAAGCAAATAACAGAATATGAAATAACACGTATTCTTGGAATCAGGTGGCATAAAAGCTCCCCCAGGTTTGCTGCAATGCAAAGGTTAGCAACCCACCATCAGAAGAAGATAAAATACAATTAACTAATTCATTATATAAATATTTTTGGTGGGGAGATGTGAATCTGCTTATCTGTTATTATTATTATATGCCGTTTGCTAAGACTGAGTTTTTTCAAAGCCATCTTTCACATTAAGAACTCCCAAACCCTATGTGAAATCCAACCTTAAATTTGATGCTGATTACTTTTGGAAGGTGCCGGGGAAAAAGCAGGGAAAAAGAGTACAACACAGCTGTTATTACCAGGATTAATGGACAAGCCATTCCTGTGCTATTTGGACTACAGGGATATCCATAAATGCTCTCAGTAAAGCCCTTATCTGCATACTGCTTTTAAGATAAGTAGCTATTGTGACTGCAACGGGAAATACAAAACCTAACTGCTTGCCTCCACAGTCACTGCCCTGCCACAAACTCCCTCAAAAATCTTAACGCTCCCCAATCCTCTGGAATAGGCAAGTCTTGAACTGCCCCTTCTGCAGCCAGGCTTGAAGGCTTAGAGGCTGGTGATCAGAAGGGTGAAATATTGGCTATGTCAAAGCCAACAGGAGTTTTGCCACTGACTTCAACGGAGGCAGCATTTTGCCTTCATAGTATAAACCAATGAAAAGCTCTGCCTCATAATCACATTCCTGTGGCTTAACATGTAAGCGCGTGCTGGCTGTGTGGTGGTGGCTTCTCATGCACACATTTCTCAGCCTGCAGGACATGCCAGCAATGACACTTCCCTTACCCCACAAAGGAATAGGATAAAGAAGATGGGGTTTTTTTTTTGCACTTGCCATGGTGTGGGGCTTGTAAGATCAGCTACAGCAGGGTGTCTGATGCACCGTACTTGAATTGCAACTGAGCCCTTGCGAACCTGAACCTGATGGAAGATGATAATGATATTGCACATACATATGAGGTGAGGGACTGATGGTCCTAGGCTGGGCTAAAATGGAGTCCTGGGCCACGAGAAGAGCCCTGAGGAGGCCAAATGGTAATTTTACATACTGTTAGTACTCTTAGGCTACTACTAAGAGTACACAGGGATCCTAACCCCGGGGAAGTGAGTGCTTCATTTTCTGATGTAAATACATCAGAAGTTCATAACACTTCAAGTAGAAGTGAGCCACAAGCACTCTTTATTCCAATATCTTATGTCACAAGTCCAACATTTCACTGAGTACCCTCATGTTAAGTAGACTAATTTGAATCCTACTACAGTATACCTTCACATAAACCAAGCTTTTAACGATATCTGATACCTTGAGAAACAAAACCAACACACCCCAAACAGGTCAGCAGGAATAAATGCTTTTTCTGCATTAGTACCACCTTTTGTGATACCATACATACCACTTCTTCCTTAACTTCTTTCAAAGGCAGTAAGTACATAACCTTTGGGTTTGAGTTTCCTTCCCCCTATATCTCCTAAACATGTCTCAGAACTAGGTTGGCTGGTGACAGGGGACTAATTAGGGTTTCAAATTAATGAAGTACAGATCTGAGACATAAAAACCTTAGAGTATCACCAGATGCTCAATAAACACACATCAACGCAGTTAATATTTTAAACAATCCATGCTGTAACCTCACCTCAAAACATGGAATAGCTACCTACTTGAACACAAGTGAGTAGACCCTGATCCATTGATAAAGTCTTTTAAAGTCTGGTTTTTACATCTGAAGACTTCATAAGGTACTTGTCCTATTTTCCCTTCTAAAAGCGTTCATAGTTAATGTGAACCTCTGGCTCATCACCTTCTTTGGCCAACATCTAAGCACATATTGGCCTTTATATCTCTGCCTGTATTAAATTGTGTTTTGCAGTAACGTTTATCATGCCACTTCTTTGTTCAACCCCACCTCATGTTTTTTCCCAGATCTTACATCTGGGAAAAAAAAAAAAAGAAGAAAACACAGTATTTTTTAATATTTTAATAAAAAATATTAAGATTTTTAATATTATGTTGTCAAAGACTGGAAGGAAACACTGGCAGCTGTTTTTCAGCAAGGACTCAACCAAGATGACGAACCATCAGGGAAATATTGAACTGTAAAGGCGGCAAAAAGGATGCTCACAACACCACCATTGAGGTGAGTTTGTCTTCTGTCCTTTTCTGCTGTAACAGATATAATGGATTCTTCAAAAACCCTTGTTTGCAGCAGTTGCATAGCAGGACAAGACTGCAAGGTCATTGCTTGAATACTCAGGCCCCTGAGAAGGGAACTGAGATTGAGCATAAGGACTGCTTAGCTGCACCTGGGTGTCAGTCCAGATTCAGCACAAAAAGTCAAATCTCACAGACAAAAGTCACTTAGCCTCCGTTGTCCCTTCTTACAAAGGTTTCTTGAAACACTGTGGAGAGGAAGGGAAAAAGGAAAAACTGCTGTAAACACCTGACATGTTAAAAAACAAAAGGAAGTAGAAGTTTATCTGTAATAGGCTTGTGTTACCACTATGTATGTATGCATGCACACAAGCTTTCTTTACTTTTCAAGTAGAAATCACTCCAAAAGAGCAAACACTTTCCTTCAGCTTTATTCTGTAATGCCCATAAACATACCAGAGATGAAAGGTACATGGTTCAATGTGGGTAAAAATAGATGGGATTTTGAAAAGCAGTAAGAAACGTCTGGGAAAAAGTGACCTACATGTGGTCTCAATCATGCCAATGGATAACCCACACATTACTCCTTAAAAGGTCATCAGATAAACATCAACATTGGGCTTTTCTCACAAACCCAACACCTAAAATTGCTTCAGGCTACTGTAATATGGCATGAGAAGTTAAATTAGAAGCACATATTTGGTAATAGCGCCTCTGAGAGGGAGTCTTCAAAAGCCTGTGCCCCCATTAAAGGATTAGAAGATCCAGCATACATATCAGCAACTATACTCCATCCAAAAAGAAACAGATCAGTCAAAACAAATCAGCATTTTGTTCTGATTAACTGCTTTGATTGATATGCATTTCCCAGATACTTTTTTTTTTTTTTAGTACATCATTGCAAGCCTACTGTTGGGGAATACTATAAAGATATAAATAAATAGATAAATACCTCTACGAAGTAGCACTTTTAATCTTTCCCCATTTCTCAGAGGTCCAGTGGTGATCTTTCCGAAATACATGTTGATGAGGCACACAAAATAAAGCAGTCTCCAAGGAACTGATAGTCTTGGGTTCAATTGTTTCCAGAAGTACCCAGAATAAAAGTTACAGACTTGGAAATAAAATAGTTCAAGAGTAAGAACGGGGTCATTAAACATTTCTCGAAATGTGATAATTCTGTATGAAACAATGGAGGAGATATTAAAAAAAAAAGAAGCAAGGGTAATTAGAGTCAGTACATTCAAATACTCTTTTATTTGAGCATCTTCCCTTCTAGAAGCAAATCCATCCAGTTTTCCTGAGCACTAATATTTTGATGTTATCTATCCCAAAAGCAGGCAAGAAATAGGTTTGATTGCCTAAGAAATAAGGATGAAGGCAAAGGGCACATCCTAAGGATTGAAGACTGGCTGAGAAGTTGGAGGGCTTAAGGTGAAGGAAATTCTCTGTATCAAGGTCATTGGTGAGGTTAGGATATTTTTAAACTGGGGAGGAAACCCCTAACCTTGTGGGTTTTATATTTTTGAGGCTTGAATCAGGCACAGGAGAAAAAAAAA
>VZRU01010381.1:27393-137788 GCA_013398155.1 Pedionomus torquatus
AAAAAAACACAACAGAACAAGGTCAGGAAGTCTCTCAATCAAATAAATAAAGGTTTGAATTATACTAGCACTTGCAGGCTTTAAGAAAGGCTAGATGGAAATGGAAATTTGCTCCCATTTTGATAGTCTCTTGCAGGTAGTCAGAAAACTCTCTGAATACAGGTTTTTGTGGAATGCCCTATTTCTTTCATCCCCGCCTCATGTTTTCATCTCACACATCAGGAAACTCTCTTTCCTCATTGCTGGGTCTACAACTCTTGACCAAGAGCAGAAGATCAGGCTGTGTTCCTTGTCCTCCAGATTTCATTCCCACAATGGAGGACTTCGGGGAGGTACAGGCTTAATTCCCAAGTCTGTTTGAGGTGTGCAGGACATGACAAAAGTGGCCTTGCTTTTTCACAGACACAGTGGCCCTGACATCTTAAATTATCTGTCTCTGAAGTCTTAAGTAATCCTCATGGGTTTTCTGCCCTGAATTCATGAGAAGGGTAGAGTAGTTCAGTTAAATTTTCCTCCCCAGCTCTTGCTGAGAAAGCATTTCTGAACACCTTTCTCTGAGATCCTTAAATACAGTGTCTCTGTAAATACAGGTCCTGCCTCCACAGACTCCTATCTTAAGAGCGGGCAAGCATAAGCAGGCTGCCACAGCAGGAATCCAGAAGCTGAAGCTGTCAAACCAAGTCTTATTAGATACCAAAGGGGCTAATAAAAGAATGGGTGTTTGTTGTATTTCTGGCAGGGATGGTTGCTGAAAAGCCTGGAGAGAAAGATCCTGAGACACCTCATCTCCTAAGTTCCAATGGATGTACTTGTAGTTGATCAATCTCTATGTCTTTGTGGCTGAACTAACTTCCCACTTAAGGCTTTTGACAGCTGGACAAAGTAGGGTTTGAGCCGTGCCTTGCTTTAAGTAAGTGTGGAGAGATGTTTTCAGTCTGACCTTGCCAAATCAGTCCCTGGCTTGAGGCGTTTGCCGAGATCCAGCAAAGATTTTCCCACTGAACTGCAAGTGGGAAAAACTAATTCTATCCACAGCGATTTGATGGAGTATTGAAGTGACAAGCATTTTGGGAGATATGAGTCTATCTCATGATCTGCAGAGTTTCTAGCCTCGTAAAGCAGAAGAATATACTTACACATGTTGATTTGGTGGTGGAGGTAGTTAAAAGTTAAAAGATTATAAAGTATAATTTTCAGAAATGGAAAGAATATTTTAAACCACACTGTGGCTGCGTTCACAATTAACCTTCTACATCAAAGATAAGATTTAGAACAAGCAAATGTGGGCTTTGTTTGGCTTTTTGTTCTTAAGTTCACTTTTTTTTTTGAAGTACATCAGATAATGAGATATAACAAGGAACTGCAGAATAGCATAGAAGCAATGAACAGAATATAAATGCCTAATCACAGACAGCAAAAGCAAATCTTCCACATTGTCAACACTTTCACATACTTTTCCCTTTCACTTGTTTATTCTTGTTCTTAAAACAACTAAAATCTAATTCAAATCAATATCACAACTGACACAGAATTTTACCCTGGGTCTCCATGTTTGCACAAGTATGTCACACATTAATGGTAAATACGCTGGCTGGTACTTCTTAGAGACAATACTGAGCTTTTTAACATATTGCAAAAATAAAAATAAAAATCTGTTCTGCTTTTAAATATGATTTCTTCCATAATCGCTCTGATAGAATGAGATGCTCAGGCCTCTACCAAGTGTACCCATTTCTGCCAGAGCTTGAGAGTTGACATGTAGAGAGTCAACTTCATCACATTCATGTCCTCCTTGTCTTCATTTTAGATGGCATTGCCCTACGGAAGACACCCGGGTAACACTGCCTGGTGGTGTGATTTCTGCTGCTTTAGTCAGTTCATTAAGTCCTGAAAAAGGGACTAAATGAGCAGAAAAGCATAAGGTAGGAAAATAAGGGCATAGGTAGTTGTCAACATCTCACAGACCTGAACCTGTGGTCTTTCTCCGCAGGAATAGAAAAGGTGTAAATCACAGTAAAACATGCTTAAAGACTTGCACTTGATTCCTCTTCTCACCTGGCAATAGCTAACATTTGGGACTAAAATGGGGCAAGTATCAGTCAGGAACACACAGTGAGCAAGCAGTCTTGCATCTCACCTTATCTGGTACTACTCTGTACCAGCCTGGCTCCACACTCCTGTATTTACTGGCAATGTTCAATCAGGCCTGATTACAAAGACAAATCTGGAACGAGTAAGGGAAAAATGAGTTGTCAAATACCACATTTGGAGAGCTTAGCAAAGCATGTAAATAAGTTACAGTACTGATATTCTGTCAGACTGCTCAGCCAGGGGACTGAAAATGGGGGGGGAGGGGGGAGAAGTCCATTGATCAAATAAATTAATTTTTATATCTAAAAATGTTTTTAGTAGATTAATAGTCTCTTGCACCGAGTCCAAGTTTGCTTCTGTAGGAAAATCTTCAATTTACACATAAGCTGAAATTTCTCCACCTAAACCAGTCAAGATTTTCTGATTTTCTGCTTTACATTGAGGGAAGCTGTGACCCTCTGATTTCAACAGCCATACTGTGTGTCAAGGGCCAGGAATCCTGGATTATCTCACAGAAGTCAGTTCCCAAACTCCCTACTGGCATATTAAACAACAACATGTTCAAACAAAACAGCACAGGAAAAAAAGCAGAACTAACTCTTGTTGGTTGATCACACCCTTAAATGCTTCTGTGAGCAGCCTTTTCTGACACAAGCCTTCCTCAGCTCCCAGAGAACCAGATATTTCATACTGATATAAGAAACCTGTTCCACAAATAGCATTTATTAGCCAGATTTCTGTTAGGCTAGCCACGGAACAACAGTCATTACTGGGACCTCCAACCTCAGCAGACAACCAAGAAAAATGTTCAGTATCTAGAACTGTGGACTCAAAAGATACGGGTTCTACACTGAGGTCTGCCATTGACCTCTCATACTATGTTGGGCAAGTAATTTCATGCCTCTCTGTTACTGTTTCTACAGCTATATAATGAAGATGATGATACAGAACAACTTTGTAGAGTGCTTTGAGTCCCATTGTGAGAAAAAGGCTGCAACCCCCCAAGTATTTCATGAATAACTATCTGCAGTGATGCTGATACATGAAATGTGTCACAAAAAGCCGTTTAAAAGCTTGATGCATTTCAAGTTACAAAATATCAGTGAACAGGCAGCTCAAATCTTACAGTTTTTTCATGTAATAAAACTTGTAAAATTACTTTCTGAAGTCAGGACAACTGAAAATGGGATTTCTAATTGCATCTCGCTTATTTCTAGCTGGAAAGATTAATCACAAGAGCCAGATGCCTTTTTCTGGCCCTTGACTGACTTATTCTCTCTGTGTGGTCAGAGGTTAATAGGATGTATTAGTGGGAATAACCCAGCAATATCAGTTCTGTCTGAATCGGACAAGAAAAAAGAAATAGTCCTTTGCTCTTTCTGAGATTGATTCTTTTGCTCATTCACTACTTCCAAATATGGAGCAGGTTAATCCAAAATCCACTGTGCTGTATTTATTCCTACTGGAACCAGGTCTCCTACCTGAGGACTTAAGGCTTGGGAGTAGGTCTGTTCAGTGCACTGTTAGATGGAGTTGCCCAGGCATTAGGTGGGTGAGAAGGTGATTTATGCAAGAAGACTTTCTGCAGCCTTGAGTTATTCCAATAAACATGTAAACCTTGACTGTTCTCCATCACAGATTTATATAAAATTTGGCTATGCAGAGGGTGATTTTCAGCATGCTTTTACATGTGGTTTGGCGATGTTGAGCCTGTTTCACAGCTTGCTTTTACATGTGGTTTGGCTGCAGTGAGGCTGATTTACTGTGAGTTTTTACATAGAGCTTTGCTATGCTAATACTAGGGTCTGCCTGTTTTGGATTTTACTACCACTGTAGTAAGACAATACAGGTCATAGTACTGAAGAGCAATTCAGATAAAGTAAGAAGTAAAACAATCTGGCACTGTTCCCTCTAACACCATAATACAATATTCAAGCACTATTATGCCCTGGCTTCCTCCATCATGACCAAAGAGCTGCTGCCCTGACTCCTGATTTGAAGTTGTATGTTTTCTGTTTCAAATGCAGGAGATTAGATATAAATCCTTGCCTCCATTTCAGAGGTGGCATCCAAATGGCTTCCAGCCATGTCAGCTGTTCTACTTTTGCATGGGTTTAATGTACAGTCAATAATATATTACAAAAAGAATGTGAATTGTTAAGCCTTTTCATAATCAACACAAACCACAAAATACAGTTATCTATAACCAATAATTCCACCAGGCAGCTTTGATTACATACATTTTAAAATGACAAAACTCACAAAAGTATCATTATTTTTTCCAGCTAGACCACAAGTCTCACAGAAATTGTTAGTCTCAACTCACACAAAACATGCTGGCAAATTTTAATGACTAACACTGAAGTATAAGCATAGAAGTGTTATTTTGATGCAAAGATTCATGTATGTCTTTTGTATACCTTTAGCTCCTTTTGAAGGTTTTCTCTACAGATTGACCCATGCTAGCTGTAATAATTTCATTAAGGTTATACAAACAAAGGTTAACTCCTTTCAGAGAAACAAAATTATTCACCAGTTTTTCAGTCTGGCTCTTCTCATCCCTAGAACAGAGCTGTACATTCCTTGTTTTCATTGCCTGCATCAAGATTCCCATTTCTTTTCTATACTTCAAATCCAAGATGGAAAAAAAAACCTCCCAGCTCTCCCATCACAAATTTCCCAGTACTGTTCCAATTTTATTTTTCCTTCCTTTTATATAAAGTAACTTAGTTGTACATGTGCACAGGCTTTATATCAATTGTCTCATAACTTGTCTTTATTTTCCCTTGTCAGCTCTTGAAGGAGGGAAGATAAGGTAGAGAAGGAAGGTAAAGGGGGAATTCACAGTTAAAGTGAATTCTCTCCCAGGAATCCACCTAAAGAGAGAGATATCATTTCCAGATGCTGTTGTAGGACTTAACAACTTAACAGGGCATTAGGTGTCACTTAAAACTTTTAACATACCAGGAGCTGAGCTGCCAAAAAAAAAAAAAAAAAAAAAAAAAAAAAAAAAAAAAAAAAAAAGAGACCAACAAGAAAAATACACTAATAAAGTATAGTAAATGCTACACAATATGCAAGTTGTCTGGAAATAAACATGTTCAGCAAGTAAATTAGAAAAGGGAGAACAAATCATTTCCCTTTGCTCAATTCTTGAAGCAGTAATCTGAGTTACCGTAAGAAACAAATATTTTATCCATAAAAATGCAAAGGAAACACTCCACCCATTGATGGTTTGATACAAAGAGAGCATTTCATATTATCAACTTTTAAATGCTTACCTGTATCAGCTCTTAGTAATTTCTTTTCTTTGGTAAAAGTGTTCTGTGTCCAGTTACACTGCTCTGACACAGATGAGAGTGAGAGCTACAGCTTTCAAAGAAGTTGCAGGACCAAACATGAAGGCTTCTGGGTTAAGCTGTATTTTACCTTTTGCGTCTTCCTTCAGCACAGCAAGTTTGCTGGTTCCTGCCTTTCCTGAGTCAGAGTTGGTTTGCAGAATTTCCTCTTCCAGAATTGGAGGATAGGTGATAAAAATACATGTTTAGAGGAGGATCTTGGGGTTTTGTCATTGTTAGGATTTTTGGGGGGTTGTTTGTTGTTTTTTCTGAATTTTAAAACTTTAATTCTGAAATCCATGAAATAAAGTTTTTGGTGATCTGAAACCAAGTCACAGAAATATTCAAAATTGAGCTGTCTTGATTCAGTTAGCATTTATAGAATACTTCACAGTTTCACTAGAATGTTCATAAACAGATGCAATACTGTAAAAAAACCTCATACTGGAAAGCATTTCTTGAAATTATGATATGCTCTTATTAGAAGAGATGTACTTCAGATTACTTTTCTTTCCAAATTTATTTTGTTCAGTAGAGTTCATGACTTACTGTGCAAAGAGAGGATAATGGAATTTAACTGCTTTAACCATGCTTCATTTATCTCTGTAATCATGCTGTGAACAGCCCCTATAAGGACACTCAGGTCATCACATGCACTCATAGAACAGAGCAAGTAACACTAGCAAGGGAGCCTGCATGGTCTTCTCAAATCAAATTCCTGTTTAAGTCTCTGAAGATAAGAGTCAAATTAAGCTGTTTCTTATGTTAAAAAATGGCATATGCCAGTGCTGGAAACAGAAAGACTAAATATGATGTGGGGACTCCAACTACCGGCTAATGCTTTTCAGACCCTTCCACATGTTGGCTGAAATGAACTTGGGGTTTCTTTGTCACTGTTACCATATCAGTTCGTACCCGAGTCCAACATTTTAAGTGCAAGGGTTTGTTTTCAAATTAACCACATTTTGCATGTATTTGATCTGAAATTTTTACTGCCATTCCTATGAGATGGATTTGGAAGTTGTAAGATTTCAAAATCAATAGTTTTGGAGTTCTTTCCAGAAACTTAGAACTCCTTATTTTCAGGTTTCTCTCCCAAATAAGAGAAGCTAAAAACCTTTTTAATTTCTTTTGGGACAAAAGTTAGGATTTGCCCCTCAAACACATGATTCCCATCTATGCTTGAAGGAAAAGTACTGGTTGTTGAAAGTCTGTGATTGTCAGAAAAGCCAAAACCAGAGGTAGAGTTTCTATAGCTTAGTGCATTTTGTGGGTTCTGATGTTTTCACCATAGGTTTTCAGAAATAATGAATAGAAATGCAGGCCCTTGTCCTCAAAGGTAATATGATATATACCTCAGATATACTTATACTTATGATATATACCTCAGATATACTTATCAACATGCCGTATCTGTAGGCTCCCACAGGAAAGAAAACTTTTTTCCCTTCAAAACCAGCAGGGTATGATCTCAGCCATGCTATGTCTACGTCAGTATTTCTGTTTCTCGTGGCACCAGAGAGCAGGAAGATGTACTGTGCACAGAATAATGTTATATAAATGCCTTTCAGGTACAAAGCACGAACAGCTTTTCCCTCAGGAAGTTAGTGCTGAGCTTTGCTCTTCCAAGACTGGTTCCCATCCATCCAGATGACCTGTGCTGGAATGGCAGACTTTGTGACACGGCCAGCTGGGGCTGCCTGAATAAATAGTTCTTTAAGTTATTCCGTATGCCAGTCCTCTCAACCCATCTTAATGCAACCTGTATAGTTGCATTGGCAGCCACTGGGAAAAGCTAGCACTTGTTGACTGCCAACATTTCTGCTGAGGGCAGACACAGGCACTATATAAAGGTAGCATCGGCAGGTTACGCTGTTTCCTTTATCTACTGTGAGCAGACACCCTTGTAGAGTTGCTCAGGCAGTTCTGAAACACAGAGATGTTTCCAGACTTCTCAATAGATGGGGAGGTGAAGAAAGGTGGAAAATTCTGAGAACGCTGTAATGAGGAATGACGTTGTTCTCCTTTTACTAGAAACTCTCACGAAAGAGACAACAAACAAAACAGTAGCTGAATGACTGCTCAAAAATTACCTACTCCACTTTGTAACGTCATGAAGGGCTGGTATTAGGGTTCTGCCATTCAACATGTTTGCTAGAAAAGAATGCAAGAAGTGAGACACTTGGCATTGCCTGTGGTACCCCCAAAATAAGGAAAAGAAAAGAGGAAAATGAATAGCAAATTCCATGCAGATATAGTTTTAGAAGCATGTAGCAACCTTGGGAGAATGGATGCAGCAATACTATAAGAGGCTAATGCATTTTCCACCCACTGCTGCAATTAATAAAGGCTGCTGCTAGATGCACAGGCTAAGCTCCCCGCTACGGGATTCTCCAGGCAGCCACTGCCCTACAAATAACAAATCTTATCCAGTCAGAATAAGCTAGTTATGGAAGTTTGCCAGAGGTATGTTTTCCTCTCTTCCTACCCAAACAATCCCTTTGTTGAATACAATGTCTCTGCACATTCACATACAAATATATATTGCTGCTAATATCATCTCTTTGAATTTCAGTAAACTAACAACCACAGCCTTGAAACAGCAGTTAAACATTAAGCAGTGTTTTGCAGCTACTGCTTAGCATGCCTTGAGATATTATTCCATGAGCTCAAAATTAAAAGAATAAATAAAACAGGAAAAAAACCAAACCAAAACACAAACCCAAACCACAAAACAAACAAAAAAACAAAAAAAAACAAACCAAATCAACAACAAAACCAACCAACCAAAAAAACCCAACACCCCCCAAAGGAAAGCCATGCCAGTAGATGAACTCAAACTTAAAAAGTTTTTGTGTTTTTTTTTTTCCTATTATTTTTCTACTCATGGTTGACTTCAGACTTACTCCACACAGAAATTACTTCTTTCCTAAGTGCTAAATCCTGCACTGGACCCTGCTGATGGATGGCTTTGAAGAAATCTGTCCTCCCTCACTGTCCCTTTGCCTACAGATCTTGAACTTGGTTCCTGGACTACTTCTCATATACTTCTTCATATTTCTCAAAATTTAGAGTGAAGGCAGCATTGAAAGAGGATGCCTCTGTTTATGGGGCGATTAATCCAGATATAATCCTAAATTAAAATCAGAAGAAAGAGTTTATCACCAAGTAAGGTAAGATGTAAGTATTCAAGTAGAGGAAGAAATCAAAGTAAGAGATTTTCTGGAGATTCCAGAATAATAATTTATTCATTGCTGGGAATAAACCATATTTGAAGGGGCCCATACCTGTAAATTTTGACACACGCTTCTAAAACTCTTAAGAAAAGATGTAGGTATCACCTTTATTTTATTTGTATTGAAGAAATAGGGGCCCAGAAACTGCAGTTATAAGGACTGAGAAGAACCCAAGCTGTTACATACATAAATGCCAAAAGAAGGCTACCAATCTAGAGAAAATCACAGACTCTGTCCTTTCCCCTGCTACCTCTAGACTCGCAAGCCGTATAAATTAGCAAATAATGGAATTGTTACCCAAGACCGGTAACACCTGGAGAATATGCAATGTACCACTGGTTGGAATTTCCAAATGAAATGATGTACCTTGGCTTTATAACCAAAGAAATTTTGCATGCTCTCTTGCACTGCACAAGAAAATCCTACTTACTGGATTTGCTTGCAAACCACCCTGTTTCTGTAATCGGTATATTATTTACCTGAACAGTTACAGGGTGATTTTAGTGTTCCTGATACAGAATTTGGTTCTAGTTGATTTGTGCATTTCCTGTGTTATCCTTCTTCATTAAGTTTTCTTTTTTCCTTTGATATTTAATGGTAGCCATTACTCTATTAAGAAGATTTTCATCAATGCTTCAGCCTCAGTGCTTTCATCAACAATCATCTACAGAGAGAAATATCCATACATGCAGAATCACTGGGACCTGTATAACCCAACTAAAAAACTCCTGAGGCAAAGGAAAAAGGGGAAGTAGGTGAAAAGGCCATCTACAGAAGTACATCCCACTAGAAATTTTAGGTCTTACATCTGCTTTGGTTCCCATCCAAGAGGGCTTATAATAACAACTGTTCAACAGTTTGTTATCATTGTGTCTTATCTAATTTCTTATGTTAGAAATTTAGCAGCATTAATAGAGTTTACTTGATTGCAGAAGAAAACATCTTTCCCAGGACTTACACTGGTATACATTCAAATGAGAATGCTGAACACAGTCCACATTTGAGGTGAAGAGAAAAATGTAAGTGCTTTAAATCAAAGCACAGAATCGTTGTACTTCAATTTAAACTTCATATATAAATAGATTTTTAATTTTTAATGTTGCATCTAGACAAGATGCAACATGACACTCAGCAGAATTGTTCCTAGACTTCAGTGGTGAAGTCCTGATTATAGTGGTTCTCATGCTGCATCCAATTTCAGTTTAAGTGCGGTCTTCCAACAAAATCATCATCTCAGCACATTATCCTGGAAATATAGGTTAATAAATCACAGCCAGTACTGAGATTAAACAGAGGGGAGGGAAGGGAGATCTTCTCACCAAGTTGTAACCAATAGCCCTTGAAAATGAAATTATTTTTTTTTCCTGAAGTCCCACCAATTTTTCTCCTGTAAGCATGCTATATTGAGTTCTGTATATAACCAAATCACTGTTTCAAGTAGACCAAATAGTTTCATCAAATTTTAAGTAAATTCTGAAGAGCTAAAGAAAATAGCTAGGTTTTTTTGGATTAGCTATATAACAAAAGAATAGATTTCTCATTTAGACTACCTACCTTCCTGACTCCTTAACAATATAGTTCTAATATATCATCCCCACCTGCTGATTAGATTGCACTCATTAATCAATTTACTCATTAATTAATTGTTAATCACATACAATCTCTATTTGGAGAAAGACCACTATCTTCTGAAACAAGGATTTACCGTAGCCTTGGAGAAGTGTACTTCTACCCCCCCTCACAGGAAACAGAATAGTCTAAGTAATTTTTCTGTCATTGCGGAAGTAAAGTTGAATAAATACACAAAGGTTTTAAATGTAGACAAAAGAGTACATTTTAAGTCAAAGAGAGCATAGAGCTTTCTGCACACTCTTTCCTGTCATCCAGCCATTCCTCATTTCTGACCCGTAGGCTGCCACAACAATCAGGGTCTGGGCATGACATTTATTCATCTATATTCAGAGTAATTTATTTTTTTTTAATCAATGCTAAGAGCTAGTGCCAAATCTTCTTTCTCGTAGTTATGCCATGCTAGAGGAAGATTGGCTGTTTAGCCCTCGGTGATGGGAGGCTTGGTGTCTCTGACCAGCAATAGTGAAGTATGACAAGTGGTCTGCATAAAAACAGTTTGGGTGAGGGAGAAAGACAAAAACATCCAAGGACAAGACAGGTAAATTGCTAGCCCTTACCACAGAAAAAAAAAAATGCGTAAGAGAACGTGGAGGGTGGGAAGACATAAATGTAGAGGGGAAAATAAAAGCTCTTATGATTAGCTGCTGAAGAGAGACAAGAATCCAAGCACTCACAACAAAGTCAGACCAGTTAAAGCTCACAATAATGATATTTGACAACCTAAACATGTAACAGACAACAAGACCTTTACTCTGCAAGCTGCTGAGCTTCCTCAGATCTTGCTAAACTACTGAAAGATGATGAAAGTTGAGGTCTTTTCAGAACTTGTCCTTAAGTAACCATTATTTATATTGTTAAGAAATGACCAACACAGGAATAATTGCCTTCACACAGCAAGCACACACGTATATATATTCTCAGAATTCACTTGTATTACTTGCAGCGTTTATTGATTTTCACTCTAGTAGAAATCCCCAAATTCGCTCTTCAAAGTTGGCCTTTTTTATGAAGTAACTCCTAGATCTTGATAGATTCTACCTATCCCATAGACGATCAGAACTGAAAAGAGAGGAAATGTGCTTAGAAAAGTCTTTACTGAGCTTGCCCAAAGTTTGCTTATATTGTTTCAAGTTTAGCAGTCCATAGAGAAACCAAACAACCAGTTTGACTTCTAACAGCTATTACCTTGTTCCTCCATATGCATTCTCCAGACTTGCAGAGGCGGCAACAGCTGGGGCACCTTGTTCTTCTGCCCACATTAACTGCACAACTGCCCATCAAATGCTGCCAGAAAAGCTACTTACAGCTATTTATGTGACCACATAGTGCATGACAAAGCTCACAAATGTTTCTGGTCCTAAATACTATCCAGATATTCCTAATACAATGATAATGTTCACCATGTCAAAGGAGGAAAGAGGTCTTTGAAAAATCTCAAGATGTCTTTCAGCTTAACCACACCCCCCAACCTTTCTCCCACTCAAATAGCAGTCTTCAATGTGACCCCTCCTGCTCCTCCTGTAGCTCTTCTGCTCCACTTAAGGATACCACACACATCAAATTCATAAATTCTGTAATTTCAAATTATCTCAAGTCCTATGAGATCCCCAGCAAAACAGATTGCTGCTTTTATTTACACCAATTGCATACCTCTGCTATTCTATTTATCTATAATTTTAGAACAAGGATGGACTGTAAGGTTCTGAAGTCTTCACCCAATAGCTTTTGGAGAACACTGATCCAGTCTACAAACTTCTGCATTTATAACAAATTTTGTAATGAGAGAACATTGAGCTATACACACTGACAACTTCCAAAGCAGAGTGTAGTCACCAGGTTCAAGCACCTAGCATTAAATGCCCAAAAACCTGCTCTACTCCAAGAGTAAGTTTTTCATAAGCTTTGGGCTGCAGTAACTGGGAAGCCATGGCTACGGGGATCATCTTCTTCAGCTGCAAACACATTCAAGGCTCCTATCAGGTTCAGAAAAGCAGATTTACTTTGTCATTCCTGTAACCCCTTGCCAACAAAAAGCTTGTTACAGTTCAAGTCACTTAGTTTTCCTAATTAACAGTCTTTATTGCAACAGCTTTTCCTGTTTTGGTAAGCCATGAGCCAATGGCATAGGGTTACTAGTACCACAAGCCCTTGGACATCATCCAATCAATTGCCTTCTGCTCCTCTGTACTTGGATAACCAGTCACAGACTTGCAGCTCTGCAACATTTCTACTGCTTGTGATGCTCCCTTAGTTATGGTGTCTAAAAGCACAGGTCATCAGGATGCGTCCCAAAGTCTAGGTCTTGCTACTTTCACAGTGATCTTGCTCTAACAGACCACTGTTGAGTGCATGCTCACTCTTCTGCCTCTTCACAACTTTAAATTAAGGATAAGAGAAGAAAGCTGAAAAAGAGATGGAATTTCACAATGGTCTTATGGGCCACATGTATATAAAAGCTTGGATCCTACTCAGTCCTTACAAACCTGTAGTTCTTGGCTGCTGGTGCTCAGGACAGTAAGCAAACCAACCTCCTAGCATGATGTATACCTTGAAATGATAGTAAGGACAGTAAACAAACCAACCTCCTAGCATGATGTATACCTTGAAATGATAGTAAGAACAGTAAACAAACCAACCTCCTGGCATGATGTATACCTTGAAATGATAGCCTCCAATTCTATGTCTCTATCAGATGGCTCTTCTGGTTCACATGCTCATTTTTTTTAGACCTCCCCGGGTTAGACAGACTAGCAAGTGACCTACCTCTTTAAAGTATATTTGAGGGTCTCTCAAGAACTTAGAGCTAGTTTTAGCTTTTGAGAAACATCCACCACCAGTGCCACCTCTACAAGGACTAGTTAGCTACCCAAGCCTGAGATTAAATGCATTCCCAGACCAATGAAGAGAAGGTGTGTAGGTAGGGGCTCTCAGGTGTAGATGGTGGCCCCAGGTGGGGTTGGGTCAGGGCAAACAAGGCCTATTAATTCACTCAGGACCCTGGCAACTTGACCTCATTTCTACAGATCCCTTTGGGAAGGAGGGTGTATTTGTCATGGGGTTGAGCCATTTGTTTGCCTCTTAGCAGCTGATGTAGAGTCAATAAGAATTCCATAAAGAGATTTTGGGACTGGGATCAGGAAACTAATGCTTAAGTAAATAGGAGTTTGCTTTGTATCTGTCTTTCAATACACTGCATTCCAGACACTGATGGGGTAGAAGGACTGTATGTTCCTTTAAAAAGCCAAAGCCTGCATCTGCAGGAAAGTGAAAGTAACACTTCTTTCTCTCTCATGCTTTACTTCACTGTATAATCTCTTCTAGATTTATATACATAAGTAAGTACATAGGGTATATATTCTTTATATTACACAATCTTTAAACAAAGGTCCATTGTGTAAACGTATCTTTTAAGATCTTCCATTCATATTTTTCCAGGAGCCAATAAATTAGGAAAAGAAAAAAAGTTGCTTTTTACAAGCTAAGACTAGAAGACACAAAATTAATTGTTGATGTTAAATAGAGAGGTGAATAACTGTGATGCCAGAAAGCCCAACATTAAGAATGGGTCCCAATTCTTACATTAGAGAGTTAAAAAGTTGTATTGATAAACAACTCAAAAATATACGTAGTTAGAATGTAAATGATCCCTGGAAGATCCAGCCCCTGAACTACTATAGAGTTCAGGCTGCCAAAAAAATCCAGGATACATCCCAGATTGTATATCACAGGCCCAAACTGGGTCTATTAACTTGGATCCAGAGCCAACAGTAGAGGCCAGAATATGTAAGTGGCCTGTTCTGAAGGAAACTTTTTCCCCACTGCTGCCACATTAACAATCTGTTGTTAAGTCAGATAGAATGAAACCTACCTCCCTCCCTGCTTCATCCACACCCTGGGCTGCATTGTCCTTGCTGGCATGGTCTTTGCTGCCTGCCTGACCCTAACTTCTAAAATGACTGGCCACTTTGTCCAACCTATAGTGCTGAATTCTCAAAAACCATTTGAAACTAAGTCAAACACTCAAGGGGAGACAATTCTGCTGACTACAGGGAGCTTTTATAACATCAGCAACAACTCAGGTTAACGTTGGGGTCTTTTCCTTTCTCTCTTCCTGGACACAAAAGCCATTCCAGAACTTGTATCTGAATATTTGGTTCTCACATATATTTATTTAGTTAGCAGCAGCATTCCTATTTTTATGGCTTTTAGCTTTTAACTTTCTTGTTAGCAACATTAACAAGGTTTATGGCATATAAAGTGAGCTGTGGCATTTAAAAAATGTTGGCCTAATGTAACACCAGTTTGTTTTTTTTTATATGTGTGTTCAATGGCAAACTCCTACTGACAGGCAGAATGCGTTTCTATGTCTGGGCAAGTTTATAGATGGTGTTCCCACCTCTGGGCCACAAGGTCACAAATTTGTTTCTGATTCTATTAAAGAAACACTCAACAATGTTCAGTTTGTGTGCTTTTTTTTTTTTTTCTTTATGAGAGGGGACTGTTTTATGTGATCCAAGATCTTAAAGATACTCCAAGGAATCTCTGTCGAATGCTGGGCTTTTCACCCCCATGCCCTGACCAAATAATGCTGACTATAGATTTGAGGAACTTTGTCTGGCCGTTAGATAAAACAGACTTCAGGGAAATCTGATATGACTGAAAAAAGAACAGGCAATGTCTCAGTCATCTGCCCATGCCTAGTTATGCTGCCTTCAGAGGTGTTTCATAGCAGTAGGATTTGACTCTGTACCAAAAGGATGTACAGGAGTTGAAGATTCATGATACCTGTTCTCAGCCTCTATTTCCTCAGTAGATCCTCTGTGTGACTGAGGCCCTCACCCAAAAGCTTTGCTGTCTCACTCTCCATGCCTTCTTCCCTTTTCTGCCTTCATCTGTTTTGCAAGGCTTTAGAAACAAGGAACTCATTGAAGACCTTTGCACTCCATGCATTAATAAGAATATTTACTGAATGCATGGCAAGGACAAATAAAAAGACAAATATGTTACAGATGGTTCTATTGCCTGTGAAACACCAATCTTATTGTTTCCTGGAATTAATTTGGCTAGGTATTTCCTCCTTTTGTGCCATGTGATGGCTCCAGCTGCAGGTTCCTCACTTCCTAACTGTTTACTCTGTGATGCCCACCCTCATTTAACAAGAGGGGAGGCAGCATCCCGGCTAGCCTCAGCCATCACCAACCTGAAATCACTACATGCTGGAAAATGTTGCACTCTTGGGCTTTGTGGCCACAAATATATAGACTTTTGGCTTGAGAAAAGAATGGGGGCCAGTAGAAAGGCTGAACTGATGAGATAAAACCAAGAACATGGGAGAAAGAGAACCAGCATTTGAAGAAGGGAGGATAAGCTCATATCTTTATGAAAGAATTTCAGCATCATCTGAAGAAGGCAATCATGGAAATGCAGAAGGGCAAGAAGTACAGTACTTTTTGTAAGATGCCTGGGTTACTGTGGTTAGGAGGATCAAGGCTAGTTATCGTGCCTCTACTGAAGGGAGATCAGTTGGAATAAAGCAAGAAGCTGGAATTTCTAGACTAAGAAAAATGCTGATCATGTTGCAACAGAGCATAGGAAAGAGAAGTTGGCTGCAGTATCTGACTGGAGGCCTCTTAGCTATGAGAGGACTCCAGGTCTATTCTTTCCCTAATTTCCTTATGCCCCCAAGGAAACTTTTGGTGGAAATTTGCTTCCATTTATGGGAGGACTGGAAGAATGAGGGCCAGATTGTGACTGAGCATCTGGTAATAAGAAAGAGGGTTCAAAGGAGAGGAAACTGCTCAAACAGGATTTGAAAGTGCCATTCTGCACTGAAAATTGAGCTGTGTAAGTGACAGGCAGTCACTGCCGGTCATTACAAGTAGACATTTTTTAAAAGTCCTAGTTCAAGAAACTCTCTCAGCCTTGGATCCAGTATATGACTTTGCTCTCTGAAAATCATCATCATCACATAAATTCTTGTGGCCCAGTTAAGTACTAAATGGTCTTTTGTGCAATATCACCTGTTTCAGATTCTCCTCTCCATGATAACTATGGGCATGGATATTTAAAAGCATCTTGACAATAACACATAAAACTATTACTAAACGTCTTCTCTGAAATGAGATGTTTCTTCATAACAGGTATTTTTGGTTTTGTTTGTATTTGGTTACCTCGAAGATAATAGTTTATGATTGCTGTACAATATCTGTTCTAAAACAGGTTGCAGCTTGCCCTTCTCCTCCTAAAAACAGCAAATTTTCTTTTGGCTTTGGAAAAGTTTGCAATTTCCACAGGTTTTCAAAAAATTCCTGCAGAAATTCTCTTAAAATAAAAGTGTAAAGGTAGGCAGCAGGTATGTATCTCCTACAAAAGCACAGGCAAACAATCTACTTCACTTTTGTCTCTATTCAGTTGGTTACTGTTACAAACCACTTGGGCAGTTTAAAGCATCACTGCTGTGAGAAAAAGTGTTTTTCATGTGTTTGGATATTTATTAGAAAAGAATTCAGAAGGGTTGGTGTGGCTTGTTCATGAGAGATGTGATTTATAGATAAGGAATGATCAATTGTTTTGCACCACATTCAGGCTTTCTACTTTATTAAAGAATAGGCATACTTTGCTTGAGAATGTTGGTGAAATGCATTCAGGCAATGGGGAGTCCTTGCCTTTTTCACTGTTGGTTGGCATTGTAATGCCAAGAAAGAAGTTTATTATAAATTTCTATATAGAAAAATAGTAGATATTTGCCTTTAATGTTTATACCCACCTACAAGACCTTGTGAGATAGTTTTCCTTGCTCCTCTGTCCCATATAGATCAAAATACTTCAAAGCATTTTAACTCTCCTGTTTCTGCTGAGGAGTTCCTCCTCCTGCAATGTTATACATATGTGAAATCAGAGCTAAAACAAAGTACAGTGACGAATACTGAAACTCATTTTGCTCAGCAGCATTCCTTACAAAAGCAGTATTTATGCGACAGTGCTAGAAGACCAACAGCTTGTTTCTCAGAAAGAAGCTGCTGTGCACGTCTGGTTTAGTTTGGATCCATCTGCTTCCACAACACACACTGCAACGCATCATCAAAGTGGTTCCTCTGAAGTACAGTAGACAATCTTGAACATGCATAGAACTAGATCTTCAATGGGTATAAATCAAAGTGACAACACCAAAATCAATCCAGCCACTGTTATTTGCACGTATTGTATCTGATGTGAGGCTCCCAGGTAATCAATTAATGTATTCTTAGAACTAGCCACCACCATGCCACAAAATACCCAGCTCTTGCAGTAGTTACCCCTGGCCCAGCGCTCCCTTTCTTCCTTTCCTTCTTCCCCTAGCACTGGCATCACTCAGCGCTTTGGCTAGGAGACCAGTTCTCCAAACTGAAAACATCAAAGCATATCTCTGGTTAGATCTCATCCCAGCCCTCCAAGTTTGTTGACTTGGAAAGTGAATAACTAACAAGGCAGCATGCCATTGTTTTCTGTTTATTATAATGGAAATAAATTGTTGGCTCTAAATCATGCACTGATTGTTCCTTTGATATCACTGCCAGGAAGCAGGGAAAAAAAAAAAAAAAGTCATTTTAAAAATCACCTTTCACAGAGATTTCCACAGGCATTTGAAAGATGAGTCTTTTTCTATGTCAAAGGATCCAAACACACTAGAAGAAAAATTCAAATTGTCCCCTAATACAACAACAAAAAGAAACACATGAGAGAAGGCGAGAGTGAGACAGCCTGGGTAACAGGGTCACCTGGGTGGGCTGGCGTGTCACAGATGTCCTGTGAGTGCTCATGAGGTTTCAGTAGAGCTGACTACAGTGAGGAACACTTCCTGAAGAAAATGGAACACACCCTTTCTTTTTTTTTCCCTCAAAAAAAAGCACAGGTAAGGTGAATGAATTACTGTCTGCTTGGCAACTCTTAAACTAATAATAAGAGACTTCAGTAGCCAAAAAGACAGAAGGAGTGCTTTGCCTCAGAACTTGAACCACCCATAAATCTTGCTTGTGTGTTTCTTTCTTTCCTCTTGGTTTTTGTTTGTTTGGGTTTTTTTTAAGCTACATGGAGCATCAATTTCATTGCAGCCCCCATTGCTTTCTCTGCAATTTAGCTTCTTTGCTACAGACTTATAGGTGCAGACTTTCAGGTGTTTGAATTTCTCTCAGAGTCCCCCTGTCTCTAGCTAATGTGGGTATATGTTGCATGTTGGCACCACTGCAACATGCAGAGAGAGGAGCTTCCTCATAGGAGTTTATAGCTGGATCCAGATCTTAAGCGATCCAGAGCACAGTGGTGTCTTGTTTTCATGATGTGCTGCAGTTTGATTTGGCTTAGTGCAGAGCATAAAGCAGGGTGCCAGATTCAGATCTTAGGCCAAACTTGGATTTTGCATTTCAGCTACCAAACTTTATCACGGTTTGTCAATGTTGTGCTCTCACCTGCTGACACCATGTGGAGAACACCTGTGATTTGCTGGAAAGGCAAATTGCGCTGTGAGAAAATCCCCATTTGAAAGCCAACCTATGAGAGACTGTTTCAGCTGACTCTGGCTGCTGCAGATGATGTGCACTGGTAGCGCAGAACCACTGAAACATGCTTAGACTGTTCAACTGCATACTAAAAAAAAAAAAATGGTGTAAAGAAAAGCCAGCAGGAGCAGACTGCAACTTTACGCCTTCCTTTGTTGTCACGACTTTATGTTTTCCTTTGTTATCACAACTCTCAGAACCAGTGCAACCTCAGCATGACCTGAAAGTAAACTGGGAGAACTACATAACTATTTCACTTTCTACAAAAGCCTACTTTTGAAAGAGCCTGTGATACTACCTCTAGCTAGTGTTTGAAGATACCATTTTATGAAGAATGTGCTGGAAGACCCTTTTCCAAAAATCAAATCAATACGCATAGCTTAAATGGCAAGAAATCTGTGAGCAGCAAACACCATGGTCTGCTAAATATTAAGGCCCTCTTTGACACAGATCTTATGCTTATACTTGGCTCTAAAGTGCATCCTTATTCTGCAAAGTATTTAAGTATATTTTTAATTTCAAGACTGTAGCTATATTCCACAAAATGGGGCAATATAACTGGGACCTTATAAAGTGCTTATGACATAGGTGATTTCTTGAAAGCTTTGAATGGCTCCCGCAAAAACACCCTGGGATTAAGTAAAGAGTTTCCATTGGCTTCAGCAAGCATTCAGACAGGTCCTAATTTCTATACTTATTACTAGCTTATACAGGGAAATTTGGAAAGAAAAAGGAAAGACCTTTTCCTCCAGATAATACCATTTCTTCTAAATTATTTCTGAAAATTAAGGGTGTGATTACTGACCTATAAGTACTTGATGATCATACTTTGGTCTGAACTTTTATGTGTGTATGCAGATTTACTATCTCTAGCACTTCCCAGTAATTAATTTCCCAGGTGTGCTATGAAAGTCATCTGGAAGAAGGAAAATAGTGTCTAAGGGCTTGCTGTGCAAACAGATTATTGTGCTAGCGAGATTAGTGTACATTTTTGGAAACAATTTTTAGAGGAGAGGTAGAGTATACTTTCTTAATAAAATCAAATCCTTTTCTTTAACTCAGAAGTAGTGTTTCAAATTCTTGTATATTTTAATAAAAGATTGGTGATCACTATCTCCTGCTCTAAGGTATGGATGGAAACTGGATTAAAAGAAAACAACAAGCTATTCAGACCCCCAAAAGCTGCTGTGACAGAAGTGCAAATGCCCTCTGATTGACTCAATGGGTCTTTGGAAATCATGTCACTAGTTCTTTCCCCTGAAGACAACCAACTTCAGGGACTTTCCACAAACTTTCGTGCACTGAACAGTGTGATCCTGAGTCATGGTAACCCCAAGGGCAGTATGAAAGTCTAAGATGCCAAGGGCAGCTTCTTTGTGCTCAGGAAGTGCCCATTTGCTGGCGAGAAAGGCCGTACCGTGAAGCTCAAAGGAAGCTGGCAGGTGCTGTGAGACTTGCAGGTCGACCCTTTTATGCTGTTCAAGTCCTAAAGCACTGTGGTTTGGCTTACAGTTACTGATACATCTGTAAACCACTTGATGTACATTGATCTGTCCTATCTGAAATGACAGAGGTAAACATCAGACCTGAAAATCTGGTCAGCTTTGATATTCTGGCACACAAAATATTACGTGATATTTACAGGTCCTCTCTGGAGCCCTCAGAAATGTTATACTGTGGCATGCAAAACTGGTATTAAACAAAATTTCTGCTTCTACAGTTGATGTGGCCTCTACTCATTATGCCCAGTGAGCTACCAGGATTACTTCAATGCAAAGGAAGTTCTTTATTGCTAAGTCTACTTCTGTTCTTTTTTTAAAATCTCTCTTTGACAATATTTATGAAACTTTAGGAAACTGATTCCCAAGGAATCACCTGGACATAGCACAGTTAAAATCGGTGTGACACTCATGCTAAAGATATCTTGGTTTAACTTCAAAGCAGCACCTCCCTGAGGACTCCTCAATTCTGGAACAAGCAGCGTGTTTCTGTGTTCTGTGAGAGCCTGGATTATTTTTAATCTTCTGGACATGTTACAAAAATCAATTTATAGTCTCACAGAGACAGTAAGGACAAGGGTTCGTGGGTAGGCAAAAAGGGAATTCACTGCTGCTGATTAGTGAATATTGTTACTTCTGAAGAGACAAAACTTTTCAGGGCAACTTTTACTTTCTTGCCTTGCTTGTTTCATTTCAGAGAAAACATAGTGTGAACTGGCACAGATGCATGGACTGCAGCAGATCCAGATTTTTGATCAATATATTACAAGGCCAGCAGAGATTTTTGATCAATATATTACAAGTTGTGCAAACCCTTACAGCTCTATAGAGCTCTATAGAGCTCTATAGAGCTGCTATATACTAAAGAAATACAGAAGATGATGAGAAGAAAGCTTTCTTTTACTCTCTCCATTACAGTTTTATATATAGTACAATGAATTATGCCAACAGCTTTCTTCCCGAGTTACTTCAGCCTGGAACAGCATCTTGCTTGTAATCTTGAGAGATTCAATTAGTTAGCACTTCTAATATTACACAGGGGTCCCAGTGAAAATAGTGGGAAGGCTAGAGCTTGAGCAAAACTGTAATACATACTTCCCATAATATTCAGCAATATATGTTTTTAAATGCTCTATTCCTTCAGGTTGCAGACACATCACTTCCAGTACTTACCTGAAGTCACCACAAGAATATATCAGAGACAAGAATACTGAATCTGTATACATTTCAAAAGTCATAAAAACAGTGAGTAGTTTTTTTTCTAGTTCTACTTAAATCTCACTTGAGCCTTATTTTGTAAAGTGCAATTCCTAACACTTAGAAGGAATGCAGTACAATTGCTTCATTAATTTTGGCAGATGAAAAATAAGAACCACAGAGTTTTGTATTGTTTCCAACCAATAGACTCAAAGAGCTTAAGTATACCCAAAGTTTCACAAACGCTTTTGCAAGAAACCATGTCAGGCGATTTTTATAAAATTCTCATGATATCCAGAATTTCATACTCATGAATTGAAAGCTTTTCCAAGTGTTTTGCTTTACACAACCTCCATCATAATTGTTTTCTTACCCCTGTAAGAACTGCCAGGATTTTTTAGCCTGGATCACTTTCCAGGAATTATAATGAAGAATTTTAACTCTTGGAGCAGAGAAAGGGCTTTGTCTTGGAAAACGTCATTCCTGGAAGCACCTTTCATTGAAGTGATGCTTCCCTATGAGTCCCAAGGGGCTGGTCACAGGAAGGACTGAGATGAGGTGCTGCTCAGCAGGCAGCTCCCAGGGCAGGTCCCTTGACTACCATTTCAGAAAAAATTGGTCCCTTTCAGTCCTTGAAAAGGCCCCAGTGACACAAAAACCATTTAAAAGTGTGGCATGTCGCCAGGCTATGCTCGACTTTCTATGGACAATTACTCAACTTCTCCAGCTCCACCTTGGCCCCTCCCTGTATCCACAGAGGTGCCCTATCCCTGTAGCTGGGGCAGTGGGACAAGGTTTTGCCCTGCTCTACCTGTGCACCAGGCATTGTAAGCAGGGGTGATGGGAGGTTCACTTCCAAAGCACGCTCCTGATCTGAAATTGCTCATATGGTGAGCCTATGAAAATGCTCATGGAACTACACCCTTAGTGGGGAAGATCTGCTACAAATGTAAAACAAGTGCTAAAGGCTTGAGAAACACCTATACAAAGAAGAAAAGTGACATTTTCAAAACCATAGGCAGAGACAGCAGCAGAACTAGGATTTGCCAACTTTCTCTGCATTGTCTGATCTGTACTGCTGCTTCTTGAATTTAATCTTAAGTCTTGACAATCAATAGCCTTTCTTGGACATCTTTTATACCATGATTAGTACTTTGTAATGCTGAAAGTTTGAATATTAAAATAAATATCCCGGTTACAGACAGTTATCTGACATCAGTGAAATGGTGAAGCTCCTATTCCCTGAACATCTGTAAAGCTTTTGTTTCCCTCTCCAACAAAACCAAGATGACCTTCTCTTCTCCTTCCCCTGGTATTTCTCTTCCTGGCGCCCATATGGCTTTCTTGGCGTTCTTCAGCCTACTGCACTCAAATAGAAAAACACAGATGGATTTTCAATATCAGCTTTATGGTTAGTAGTACCCTTTTCCCACTGCAGACTTCTGTGGTAATTCTGCTTCCAGAGTTGTCAAAAGTATGAAAAAGCCAAGCTTGTTACATGTGGACACAATTTAAATGGATAACAATCCACTAGTGAGTTATTTTTTATAAAGGCAGAGTTTTACTGTGTTATGGTATGGTCCAGAATCGGAACCTCCTACAAACAGACATGTAAGTTCTCCCTTGTGGAGGCCAGTATGCTCTTAGGACACTGAAAGCAATAGCCCTTAATCTCTCACCCTGTCTCTAGTAGCTTCGTTACTGCTAGTTGCATTTTAATTCCCTCGTTGACAGCTCTGAGAAGAGCACTCAATGTCTTTGACTTCAGTCTGGTCCAGAAAACTTCCTTTGAATGATCTTTTACACATTTCAGAGACTGGACATTTCAAGGATTTGTGGCTGTAGCAAACAGGTGCAGGATTGATGTTATCCAGTTCAAGCAAAAAACGTATCTCCACAAGCTGCCGCATCACTTCAGAAGCTTGTTGGTCCCTGTCAGAGGAATCACTCTTCCTCCAGATCATCAGAGAAATGATCAGCCCTTACTAGCACAAATCAGTGTATACCCAAGTTTCTCTCCCTGCCCTCCAAGCTATCCAACATTTAAACTGCACACGTATATTAGCTCAGTTATACCCCTGATGCCAAGGCACATATATTTTGACACTGTAGGCTACACCACCTAGCCATGTGGCTCCCACTATAAAACCAGCATGCCACAATGGGAGCTGGTTGGGAGGAATCTGCACAAGCAGCATCTCCCAGCTGAGAAGTCTTCCACCAAAGAAGCACAGTCAAGAGTCCAGAGATGAGACGATGACTGGAGCCTACCTGAGCTTCGAACCATGCTTGTCTCCAGGTCCATCTCCTGCTGTTCCCGGTTGGGTCCCTCAGGTGACCCTGGACCCACGTTATCCACTTGCCATGTCTGCAGTAGCTGTGCTTATGTATTGTTTGCATGGCGGTCCTCCTTAGATCCCAGCTTGGTCCCCATCTGAGGGCAGTTCTTTTCCTGCTGCTCCATGGTAGCAAGGCTCAAGCATATTCTTGAGAAAGGGTGTTTCAGATTCTGGTTAAAAAAACAAACCTTTTGCCTTCAGTCTTGGCAATGATGTTGCTCTACACACATGAGCTGCAAAGATGACAGCTCTGTAATTTTCTTATAAAGCAAACACGCTTCATTTTACCCCTGACAGCAGGCAATCCAGGGCCAGTAAATGACTGGCAAATGTCTTCTATATTCACCTCATCAAGTATTTTAGCTTTTCTTTACTTTTAATTTGCCTGGAGGCAGACATTTGAGATAATAGCTGTTATGGTGATATTATCAGTCATCTGCATTTCAGAAAATGCCAGGAAAATGCCTGTGGAGTAGACCTCTTGGGTTTTTGGTTTTGTTTTAACTGCTCTGGGGCAAGTTCACTCCTTTGTCAAAGTTTTGCTCAAAACGTGAGAAGAGAATGGAATTGGTTTTTAGCCTCTGATTAGGAAGAAATGCCTTTTCCTGCTGATAGAGCACAAGTTCCCCACTTGCTCTTTGATGTTCCTCAAAGATAAGTGTACCAGAGCAGTTCTTTGCCAGATCCTGTCACAATTTTTCTTGCTGGTAAGCAGTGTCAGAGCACATCTACCACCAGAAAATGTCCCTGTGATTGACTGGAGAGAGATGTGATTTGCTTGCTCTTGAGTAACTGAGAAGGCTTTAATAAACCCCATTAAAGTGGTCTTTGCCCTTCCATAGAAGACACTGTTTAGCTTTCTCATGTTCAGTTATTTAGCTTGCTGGGGAAGAAAGTTTCTTTGCTTCCTAAGCTGGAGGGATCCCAATGTTAAGGCTTGTGAATGAGTAGGTCCAGAGCTTTTCCTCACAAATGTGAACCATTTGCAAGAGGGCCAAGTAGATTTATTGATTCTTTAGAGAAGATACCACCGGGGGGGCATTGGCTTGAGAATTATTACTCTGGACTCAACTGTTTTTCCAGAGAAATCCAAGATGGAAAAACAAAATGTAGTTTCGGGAACAAGCTGGGATGCACTCCTATTTAGCATACTGGTGATGACAGACTAGTTTGTCCAGTAAGTTTAATGAATCCTAACATCCTTTGTACCAGAGAAGCTTACTCATCATACTTTGACCAAAAATAATTTGATGTGAGCATCTTGAACTACTTTAATGACATTAGGCCTATGAGAAGATAAATAATTATGCCTATGAAATAACAATTATTCCAAAAGAACAATGTAGATATAGATGTTTTCTGTGTCTGCAGTCCTGATGGATCTGAACACAGAAAATAAGGGCTTCTGCGTGTACATTTACTGTTTTCCCATAATTTCCTAACATCTCTTAATCATGTGCTAGCAGAGATTTCTGTCTTCCATTACCTTGATGTTACAGAAGACTACTTTACTAGAAATTGGGTTCAGTAAAATAGTTCAACTCTTGTTTCCACCCCTGATCTCCTGACCAACCATGGGCAAGGTATCTGGACTACTGTGGTCTGCTTCCCCTCTTGGAAAATGAGCATACTTCCTAAGAACATCGTTAAGCATTCAGACACCATAGAGATAGACCTCATGCAGGCATCTATGCAGTAGAAGAAGTACATGTGAAAGAGAAAGTTGACCTTGAAGACAAGCCTTGAACAGACATCACAAAAGTTAACCACCCAAGTAAACTGTTACCAAGTAAATCTTGTGGTTTGTTTCCCAAAGGTAGCTTTTTCAGCTTTGACACACCTGTTTCTAACTATAGTCAGTTTATTAAAACAAGCAAGCATTTTTGCAAGCTTTGAAGATGACAAATTACTTGTTATACCTGTGCAAATGGCATTTCCTTATCCCTGTTTCCAGTAGGTGTGTGAAACTTATTTTTACCCATGGTATTCAGGTGCAGCTGTTTGGAACAATCTAAATGACTACACAGGAGAATATCCTTCATATTCAAAAAATATGGAGCTTAAAGGAAGTGTTAATGCTGGAATTAAGAGCCTTTCTTTTTGGATTTTCCAAAGACAAGAAGAACACGCTGCCTGCTTAAACATGGCAGAACAAAAAAAAGTAAGCTGTATGACACAGTAATTTGCTAAGCAAAGCTTTGTCTACATGGTTTCATCACTGCTGATGTGGTAACATAAAGGATTGGTTCAGCATAGGTGAACTCCGTCTTCCAAATGTCTTCCAGGCTTTTGGTCAATTTTAGTTTCTGGAGTTGAAGTGTATCTGTCTCACAGTGAGTAAGCCTTGAGGACTGGGAATGTAATTGTGTATTATCTGAATCATCGTGAGAGTATTATTTGGGCTAAATAAAGTGAAAAATGCTTTTCTTTGTTTGATTTCTAGGTAGGGTAAACCAACAAGAAAACTGAAATATATACCTTGTTTAAACTGTGAAAATTTGAATGTCTCGTGAAAATCTGCATAGAGATTTGGTAGCATTACATTTCAGGTACCAAGATACAATTTCTAAATAAAATGAATTCTAATTGAAGAATTTATTTCCACTATTTATATAAAACCATAGAACATTAAACAAGCAATTTTTTCATGTAGAAAAGTTTATTTCCAGATTATTATCACCAAACTGTAGGGCTAGGCAAAAAAAGAAAGAGAAACAGCTTTTAGCCCTAAACCACTGCATTGAGAAGGAAGTTGTCTTTTGCCACTGCTGAGATTCACAATATCACCCAGGTACCTACTGCCAATACAGCAGGGATATACTTTCCTGCTATACATCAGATACTTACTGTTACTGAAAACAGAGGCTGGGCTTAAAGAATTAACATCTGATAAACACAACACATTCTTGGAGCTGAGTTGCTAGAAACAAAGGTAAAGAGAAATTCAAGTTTTCTTTACTTTAAAGCAACTGGTTATTACTTACGGTTTCCTTTGCACACTTTCTCTTTGATATTATAGTATCAAATAGCCTCAAAGCAATCTTCCACCATGATATGGTTCATTAGATAATAAACAGTGCCTTTCTCTGGACTTATCACCTGAAATTTAGAAAAAGAGTTATGCAAAACTGCAGAAAGGAAAAACGAGAGACACAAACAGGGAAACGTCAATTAAGATTAATAAGATAGTACCCGGAGTGACTGCCTTGGCAGTCATGCATTTCCTTCAACATTTTCTGTGTAATTAATTTCTGTGAGATGAATACAATGATGGAAGCTAAGGGGGCACAACTGATGAAACAAATTTTCATAGGAACAGTCTTGTTCATGCTTTTGGGAAATTTAATTAGCAGCAACTTAATCTTTGTTAGTTGTGATGACAGACAAGTATTCCACACCCAGCAAAAGGGGTTGGGGTGAAAATTCAAGCATCTGAGAGGGTCCTTGTTGGCTACACACAGGCAGTGTCTATTGAGGGCACCTGGGATCTTCTTTGTGAGGTTTTTGGGTTGTACAGGAAGGAAGCCCAAAGAGAGGGGGAAGAGAATCCAGAAATGAGTCTAGCTGCATAGAGAGAAAAGGTCCTCTCTCCAGAAAATTATTATGAATTTCAAACATAACCATCCTCAGAAAAAATACAGAAGAAACCAAAACAAAGTGTCTCCTGCATCTCCTTTCCCAGACACCATCCCTCATCACCCATGATTACTTTCCCCTTTCGGCTCCATTCATCTCTTTCAGCACAATGGCACAGCTCATGATGAAGCCGGGGAAAACACCCATCCTAGCCTAGCCCAACCCATAGTCTGGTATAAGATGGGGGTTTGAACCCCTGAGGTGAGGAAGCTGTATATCTGGGTCTCTGGGACCTCTCAGTTGGCTCACCGCAGGGTTATTACATGCAAAAGGCAGCACCTAGTTTCACCTTTTTTTCCATTGAAAAAGCTGCCTGCCAGAAGGACTTGCTGGGAGCTTTGCAGGATGCATGCAGGCAGATGGAGGCAAAACCCTATGTCGTAAGACAAATGTGATGAGAATTCAGGTGTCTAAATTCCCCATAAGAAAAAAGGAATTTCTCTTTTCTCTCCTGTCTAATCTATAATGTATGCATATTGGTTTCAGGGAGGGAGTAGTGAAAATACTTTTTAAAGGCTAAATAGCTAGATGCCCCTCTTCTGCATGCTTAGAATCAAAACAAGGTGCCTTATCTACTCCAAGCTGTGCTAATTGATGTGGCAGGTAAGGTGAAAATAAGCTATTTCAGCTCCTTTTTTTCCTTTATATTTAAAGTATGACATTTTTGTTTGATGCATGTAGCTGTATTTTTATCTGCAGACACAACGGCATACAGGAGTAAAGCTACAAATACTAAAGAAATAATCCTGTGAGGGTCTAGGAGACTGGAAGAGAGACATTTAGAAGGTTATGAGGGTAGCCAGAGTAGATGTTAGCCGGGTGAAATAGAGGGCTTACCATTCAATTAAGTAATGGTACCAGACATTCTATAGCTTTGTTCTGGAAACCTGAGTTAGAAACTGGGACACAAATGCAGACTATTGCTGTCCTAGAGAGACTACCAGCCCTCCCCTCCTCACAGAATACTAGACTGTAGAGAACTCTAACCTGGGCCCACATGCCAAAGTGTGAGAACCTTCCTGTAAGGCAAGCCTCAGGTCTTTTATCTCAGACAATGCTTCAAACTTTTCCTTTGTAGAGGTGCTGGGTCTTGTTCAGGTCCCTTTTTGAGCATGACTGCTTTGCATAGTGCTGGTGTGGTAGATCTATACCATGCTACTCAGAAAGAGCTTCAAGAGCTTGGAGGATTACCCGTGCCTAAACGGAGGGCTAATCAGTCTTGGGAACAGGGTCTGTGAGTAGAAGGAACAAGTAGCCCCTGGGTACTTTCTTTTCTTTTAAATTCAGAGTGATTTTTCTTTTTTATTGCCCAGAGAAACAGCAAAGCTGAAAGGATAGCTCAGAGGGCAAAGGAGATGCATGTTGGAGGGGTTATCAGCATGGGGTGGGGCCCTGCTACTTGTACTGTGGAGGTTATCTGGCTGGCACATCAAATTGGGATATTTCTCTGCCATTCTTTTTAATGCAAGAAATTAATGTAACCTGTGACCACTTGTCTATTGCCAGAGACCGTGTCTTTCTGTCTTGCTTCATTGAAAACAGATCATCATTTTTCAGTTCCTCTCTCTGAAGGCATTGCCTACGGTGAGTGACCCCGTTTGTTTTTGCAGAACACCACAGGGAAGAGGGTCAAGGATACCTCTGTGTTTACATTCCAGAATGTAATGGTCTCATGTTGCCTGCAGATGCATTCATATCAGTGCAAGTCCAAGGTCAGATCTTGTTGATGAGTGGCATTTCTGAGTTCTTATTGTGCACACACACTCACTTCCAAACTGCTCTAGACCTGCCACAAGCTGTTTACGAGAGATTGAGCCAATTGTGAATCAGCCCTGGCATGAAAGTCCTGCTCTGGCTGATGCTTCTCAACTGCCTGTTCTGTGTGAGGCAGGAACACAACTGGACATGGGCAGTCCTTTGCAACAAACCCCATTATCTAGCAAAACTTAGGGACTTACGGACCATGTCTTACACAGATCCACCCACACCAGTAGGCTTACTCAAGGATTTGAAGACAAGTGCTCAAATGATTTGTTGGAAGGGAATATGCAAGGCTGATCCTCTAAGTTACTACCATTGACTTCATATTGACCTTAGTAGGAGGAACACTCAAATACTCAAACAACTAGCGTTACATTGTGGCATTGTAAACAATTATTTCTTTCTTAAAGATCTCTGAGTAGTAAAATCAGAGCCTCAGCACTCAACTTGGAACGTGTGCCTAAGGCATTCACTGAGAAGCATGATAAAGAAACTATGTAAAGCGTATATTTTAATTTTAAATAAATCAATGTGATAATCTGGGATCAGGTGGGATTCTGCAGCTGGAAGAAAAGGACAAAGCGAGGTCATTAGTTATACTTTTAATAAATCAATTTGTTAATTAGGGATCAGGTGGGATTTTCCAGCATGAGACAGAGAACAAAGAAAGCTCATTAGCTGCATTTTAAATAAATCAATGTTTCAGTTAATGTGGGATTCTCCTGGAAATACAGGACACAGAAAACAGAAGATATACTTAAAAACTGTGACTTGAACATAACCTTGACATATGAAGTACAAAATGTTTCATACTTAATTAGTGCATCTATATTTTCTAGGCACTCTTTAGCACAAAACCAGTGCAGTCAGGCTGGAACTCATGGAAGATTCAAGGAAACAAAAAAAAATTATCTGTAATATATTCTACGACATAAAAGCTTATTTTAGCTTCATGTGGCTTACTACATCTGGCAAATAGATTTCAAAACATTACAGCATTCAGAACCACTAGACACATCTGAAGACCTAGTTCCTAGTCTTTTACATGAGCTTGCCACAAGAAAAATGTCATCTACGAGGTATGATAACTTCTGCCAGGTTCTCCACTGTAATAACATTCATGAGAAGCTGAGCTTTTCTTCCCTGTAGCATATCAGGCCAGCATTTGCTTGTTCTGCAGATCTCCCTGTCCAGAGTCTACCTCTCACTTGCACAAGGTCATGCAGCCCCAGTGATGACCACTGGTGAAGAGCTGACTCCATGCAGGTCCTGCTGAAGTCTGTAGCAAGCATCATTTGTAGGCAAATTTGTGTTGCTGAAGCATCTGAAAGCAAAACATTACCTGAGTAAGAGAGGGAGACAGGCAGGTTAAAAAGGATGATGCTCAAATGAAAAAATCTGGCAACATTCAGCCTATTTACTCTTTGATGCTACAATGGAGGACAATTCAAAGCCATCAATACATACTAGGGAATGTAAAGCACTACAGGAAGCAAGAGACTTCATCATAACCAGTACCCATTTGTTCCCCTGTGCACTGTGCATTAAAAGGAGCTCCTTGAGACAGCTTGAATAACTGGCTGCTTTTCTTCTTGCCTTGATTCTGTTTCATCCTACTTGCACTCCACAGAGAGAGTCTTGCTCACTGCTGATGAACTATAACCCATCTTGAAAGGCTAATATTTCCTGAGGGTGCATCTTCTCATATTGCCTGCTGCCTGCACAACCAGATGCACGTGATAATTGCCTCCTAGCAAGGCAGTGGCTCATCTGTGTCACTGTCACATCTGCCTATGGCTAATAGGTGTGCAGTGTTTGCTGTGAATTTAAAAAACATCCCCTTTCAAAGGTCAGAAGATCAAAATTTCAAATTTCATTGGGAATTGTCAAAGGAGTCCACACTGCCACTCACTGCCCCAGCATGCCCACTTTTTTCAATAGATGTATAAAACCAGAGACCCAGTCAGCTTAGCAAGAAATAATAAAGATATTTAGTTTACATACAGTCTTCAAAAATTTCCTCAAAGGGTCTTCAGTTTATTTTCTCACCTCAGTGTGAGGCTCAGTTTTAATGATATGGCTGCCAAAAGGGTGATTTACCCTTTGGCTTAGATGGGCTGTTGTGATGGATAGTGGATACTATTTCAACAAAGGATTGGCGCCTCAAGTTTTAATCAGCTATGCAAACTAACAGAATCTTGCTCAAAATATTTTTGGCCCTTTCTTTGCGAGCAGTTTCTTAATGATTAATAGAAAAACACATCATATATATGACTTACAATGCTACTTCTCTTATAAGAGGAGAGTCATGCAGAGTCCAAGGACAGCAGCATCTTCAGAAGTTCAAGTCAGCAGTAAGATTCAGTCTGTGCTGAAACCTGACCCATAAGGTCTAAGACAGAGAGCAATTTTATCTTTCAGATTTTTCAACAAAAGCATTAGAATAATTTTAAGCTTCAAAAATGCAAAGAAAGAGTATAAGATTAGCATTTCAAGACAGGGTAATTTTTTTCTTTCAGCAGTAACTTAAACAACACTTCAATTTTTCAGCTGAAGATCCACAATCCATTGCCCAGTCATAAAAGGTTTTATAAGAAAAACCTCAGTGACTTACTTAAAAATAATTTTCTGTACATAACCTTAAAAAAACCCCAAAACCAAACAAGAGAAGAGAAGAGAAGAGAAGAGAAGAGAAGAGAAGAGAAGAGAAGAGAAGAGAAGAGAAGAGAAGAGAAGAGAAGAGAAGAGAAGAGAAGAGAAGAGAAGAGAAGAGAAGAGAAGAGAAGAGAAGAGAAGAGAAGAGAAGAGAAGAGAACCTTATATGTCAAGAGAAGGCTGATTCCTTGAAAACATCAAACAAGGTTTAACATGTAAACAATCCTGTAGCTGCTACTCAGCCACATTAGCTTGTTCTCTTCCTCCAGGGGAAGTAAAACTTCCCTGGAAATGGGAGACACAGAATTGCATTGGCAATTCAGAAGAACATCAGTCAGCGAAACACTCAAATACATACCTGAGTGCTATTAGCATAATTGGGACACAAGAATATGACTGAAGTTAAGTATGATTAAAGTTAAGTTTCTTTAAGATGAATTGATTAATGCAGATATTCAGGTAACTTTGAGCATCAAGGACAGTGAGTTTAAGCAATTTGTCCAAATTTACATGTGATTTTTATAGGAAACCACCATTTCTGATCTCCCAAGTCCTGATCTCAGCCCCTCAAATGCCTTAAAGATTGCTACTCCAGTACTGACACCCTATTTTCTGTATATTCCTGTGACACCTTTTTGGAATCCCAGTCAGGGGAACTATGGGGCTGTTTAGGCTCAGTCGGAGGAGTGAGCTGGGCTGAATTGGCCAAAAACTTCTTTACTGAGAACAGTTGGTCAAGCTGACTTCTGGACAATGCCAAGCATATATGGTTTTATTAATTCACATTAAATTCCTCCTTTGCAGTCTGTGATTAGGATTTGAAAATCAAAGCCATCAATCTTCAAAATGCTAAAATGTCAGACATCCTATGAGCAAACATCCAGTTTCACTCCCTTCAAAATACACCAGAGAGACACAAACATATTCTACCCCCCCAGACCAACTTTATTGTAGACTTCATTTGGATATCCAGATATGTGAAGCTTTGCGTGATAGCTTCAAATTTTCTCCAGACTGCTGCTAATTGGAAGGGCTGTACTTTATTCTTTCTGCAGTGTTAGCAGAGGCACACTGGCAGTGCACTGGCAGTGGAAGCTGCCGCTTTGGGAAGAGTTTTGATTAAAATATACATTGCTTTGATCAGTGGCTTCCCTGTAGTATAAGATAAACATGATCAGCAGTTTCGGTTGGTGTTCATTCCTAAGGCACATGCTGTGAAGTTACTGCATTACATTAAGCAAAAGCTAAAAGGAAATTGCTGTAGCCAGCTGGGACTTGGAATTATCCTGAGACCAGAAATCTTAAAATCTAAAATGAAGAGAAACCAGCACTGCCTTTCCCCCTCTGTCAGTAGGGTCTTCCACAATGGCAAGTTCAAGAGTATGGGGTTGAGATCTTTCATAACAAGGCACAAATGTCAGAGGAGGAAAGGTATGAGAGCATGTTCTATAACTAAGGTAATGTTTTGTGTCTTTTCATTCAACACCAGAAATATTACAGAAGTAGTATTTCCCTTTAGTTGGTGAAGCTTGTTTGAATCTCACAGCTGGGGCCCAGAAGAGCTGTCTGAAGTGTAGCCATGGTCTTTATGTCAAGACATTTAAATACTACTTTTTCCTCTTTTTTTTTTCCTTCTCATTTTTTCTTGTGAAGCCAAAATGGTGTCTACTACAGGAAACTAGTATAGCTATTAGTACAAATAGTATTTATGGAAACTGTTTTCTGTTCTACAGCTTTGAATGAAAAATTAAACTTTAGGATTTTATTTTAAAATTTCTGATGCTAAAGTCTTCACATTTCTAGGGAAGAATGCAAAAAAAATTATGTGATTAAACAAATATTTGCTTAAAGAATGACAAGTAGCTTAATGATGTTACTTACAAGCTTGTAAAAGAAACACAGGCATAAAAGGAAAATTTAGTATTATCTTTTTTTTTTTTTTTTTAAGCTGGACTTTTAATGACATCTTATTATTTCCTCAGAAAAGGGAAATTTCTCTGATTGGGGTAGAAGCCAGCCTACCCTCCCATGTACTATCCCCAAGAGTGGGCCAGTTACTAAGTAAAAACAAAGAGGTGGAGCATCCCCAAAATCCATAAAATTGACCCAAATAAGATCCAGCTGACTGATTGTTCCACTACCCGCAAGGGTAGGGGGCAGCATGGGGGTGCTGTTGTCAAGTAGAAGTAGCCCACTGGCACCCACAGCTCCCCTGCATGATGTGTTACTCCGCTCTGCCTGTTCGAAGGCCTTTTCTGATAAACATACCATAAAACTGTTTTACAAGCCAGGTCTCACTCTGCTCTCCAGCTTTTTCTCATTAAGGGCAGTGCTGCTTCAAGGAAGTTCAGGCTGCAGCACATTTAACATCTGCATTCCTTTGACATGTTCTGGAATTATTTTAAAACAACTGGAAAGAAGGACCAGGTTTGAGGGGGCTGAGTGCTTCAAAGAGAGAAGAGATCAACGTGTAAGCCCCAAATTACATAAGTAGCCCCACCAAGGAAATAAATTAATTTGTTTCCCAATGGCTTACTTATATAACCCTTTAATTATAGCCAACCATATCATCAGTATTATACCATGGGAAAATGTAAAACTGTTAAGCAACCTACCACTCCGCCCTCTCCAGACCGACAATACAATTGTTAAGCAACAACTGCATGTTGGGACATCGCCTGCTCTTTTGTCTTTCAAAGGTATAGTTCAATAATGCGGGGATGAAAATGTGACCTCAGCAGCAACTCTTTTTCCAGGGCTTTTGTGTGTTCCTACACTCCATCTCCCTGTTGGATCATAAAAATGGGACAGCATTTGACCTGCTTGCAACACAAAAAGGGATATTGTTTAAAAACTTGCTATTTTCCCAGTCTGCACATGAGTCATTAGCAGCAGCTGAGCCCTGTTAAATGCAAGTGCTGTTCAGTCTGTGCTGGATTTTCAAAAGCTGTAAATTTAGGTAGCTGTATCCACTTCAATTAATGCCCTTCTAATTGTTTCTAATTCAGCAGACACTGGGCGAGACCCTAGTTTTTGCTCCACAAAAGCCACAGTGTGTTAGAGCAGTTTGCTGCAGCTCCTGAAGGCCTAATGAGTGCTACAGATTAGGAGACCAAACTGCGGTGAGGAACTGGATGACAACAGTAGCAGGGAAGATTTTTCAGGTGAGAAACACCAGAACTTTCTGAAACTGAAATTGCCAATGCAGCTGTTTCAATCCATGTTCAGTCCACTTCAGAAGACCATATGCAAATATTTCTAAGAAAAATGATCTCATGGTGCTATGAGATAAAGCTGGCATGTGAAAAATGCTGTAACTTCAACTATGGGGTTGCAAGAAGAGTTTCACTATAAATCATGGAAATTCTTCCTAATATTTTTATTTTTGGATTGGCTTTTGGTATTCAAATTAGCTGAATCTGTCAGGTACCATGACTTTCCTGTTTGTGAAGGGGTAAGTCTTGGTAGCTTAGCAGCACTCTAATATCAACAACATCATTTAGGTACAAAGATAATGCATCTGAATGCTGGAACAGCCAGTTTAGCTGGATATTAGCAGCCTTGCATATGTCCAAATTGGAACAGATTATCAGGGATGCTTTGAAACCTCCAAAGGTCAGGCTCTGTCCATCAAGCTGGGTACACTAAAAGATAGGCATCATGTCCACCACACATTAATAGACACAGTGCAAAAGCTGTGTTGTGTGTTTAGAGGAGGCTTTGAAACCAACCCTCCAGATTATAAGACAGTCATTCCAGGCTCTGTATTTAAGATTCTATAATACTCTGTCTAAAGTTCAAAAAGAGTTAAAGAAAAGCACAGAATACACAGGAATTGCCCACAAGAAAAATCCTCAATTAGCTTGCTAAATAATTCTTTCTTTGTATTTATTTTTAATTTAAAGATGGCATAAAGTGAGTTTTAGCAAACCATTCCTGCATAACTTGTGTATACAGAGATGAAGCAATGCTATAATTCTATCTTCTACACCCTTTGAAGCAGTATTTTGTTGGTCATGTCTGCAATGCCTGAGGATGGCCTTCAGACCATGTTCTGCACTCTTAAAAACAGATCAAAAGAAATTTGGTCATCTCCTTCAAAAGGCAGCCGCTCTCCTCCCATTTTTCACAGAGCTGCAACATGAAACAAAGTTCAGTGTGGAGGAACATCTTCTGTAATTCAGTATAAATGCTTTGGCTTGCAGGCTCCATTTTTTACCTGGGAATAGCAATTTAGCTATATGAAGGGAGTTAATTTAATTTCAGTTATGAACTAAGAGCAGAAAAACTGAAGTTTTCAAGAAAAAGCGCTGTGTTTGCAATAAGCAAAAATTAAGATGTTAGACCTTATTTTAGCTGCTAATACATCAATTGCATTTTATCTGAGGAGTTTATTGCAACTAAACAGGGATACAAGATTATTTTAAAATCTTACCTATGATTACAATAAATAAACACATTTCCAGCCCTCACAATGGTAAAAGAATGCTGTCAAATATGACCACTGTCTGTCTACCCCGAAAGCTTGAAAACAAGAAAAACTAACATCTCCTGCTGACATTTCTGATGACATTCTGAGTTACGCATAACTGTGCTTAGACGTAGAGGATAAGATTGGTCTAAAGAAAGCACAAACTGGACAAAATCCAAAAGCCAAACTCCTGAAACTTTAAAAAAGTTTACTTACTATATGTTTACGTGTTTTTCCTGCAAAGTATAATTTCGAGATTTTAGCTGAACATAGTGAAGTACCTTGAAAAAAATTGTTTCCACGCTGCATTTAACTCAGCAGAAGCCAAGGCCTACAAGAAATCTCCAGGGAAAACAGACTTTCCTCCTCCTACTGGTCTGTTGATTGCCAATCTTCTCCAGGATTCTCTGCTGATTCAGCATGCAGTTAGAAAGCTACATAAAATCATGGACTATACTTCAAAGTCTATTTAAAACAAATGTTCTCATTCAGAAAGGCAAGAACTAAAAGCTGGGCCCTTGTGAAATCTGAAGAATAATGCAAATACCAATAAAAAACAAAATTCGTAAAATGCCTTTCTGCTGCAGCATTTCAGAGCACTATGCACCGCAACAGAAGCTCTCAAACCCTCCCTGGTCGGATTGTGTAGACTCAGATAGCTTGAGCTCTGCAGGTCTGGGAGCTGAACTTTAGTGGGGGTAGTCTGCTGGTGAGCCCCAGTCTGCATGAGCAATTTATTTCTGCCCTGCTTCATTGCACCTTGCAATAACTAGACTGCATTTGAGTGGGAACTATGATTAGGTAGTCAGCAGGCAGATGTGGTTTAGGATTATTGGCTCCTCTTTAGGGAAAAGCAAGGAAAACATCAGCTAGCCAAAAAAGAACCTGTTCTGGCTACCCAAGATCTACCAGACAACCTGGAGAGACACTATCATCTGGAAAACAGGGATATGATCTGGAACTGGGAGTGGAAGAATTCAATTCTTCCTAATATTCCTCAGTAGAACAAAGCATATGTGAACTGGAGAGCTGTGAACGATGGTTCTGGAGAAAGGCTGGAATTTACTCCACCAAGACATAACCTTCTCCAGTGGGAATAACACCACCACAAAAACACATCAAATCTGAAAAGTTCTTGCAACTGTTTGCAGTTCAGGAAATCAGTGCCTGCATTGCTATTGGTAACCAATATAATTTTTTCTGCACCCTGTGTCCACTTTCTTTCCACATAGGCACATCACCAACAAAATGCAGAGAAATGGGGATTTATGGTACACTATGCTACAGGTAGTTAAATTAACAGGGAAAAACAAACCAAATCTAGTATTACAACTGTTTGGGTAGTACAATTGTGTGAGTGACACGTGGAAAAACTGTTTTAACTTTTGTTAAAAAAATGGAATATCGTTTTCATTGCCTGGAAAATATTCACTTAAATTCTGCCAGAAGAACACTTTCAGTGGAGAAAACACACAATAAGATCCTTGTGGACAAAATCTGCCAATATATGGATTTTTTTTCAGTTTTCAGAGAAAACTTTTTGAGATTTTCAGTTACCTAATGAAAAACTAAAAATTAAAAGAGCATAGACTTTTTTCTGGAAACACCTGTATTCGATTGAAAACTCCATTTTCTGACAACAGTAACTACTGACAAAGAAATTTTGATCAGCATAGAAAACATTGGCACCTCATGTGTCAATGATGCATCTTGGTGGATATTATCCTTTGTGTGGCTTCTTTCTGTAGGCTAGTCTCCAAAGGGAGAGACACCAGCAGCCACTGGGAAGCCAGCAGAATGTGTACTTACATCTGATGAGGCTGTCCTTGATGGAGCATTTGCTAAAACACTGAAGTTTTCTTTTTCTCCTGAATCTTCACTGATCCTCGGGCAGAAGTGTTTACACTGACAGCACATCTCTACCAGCTGAGGATCTGGCCCTACTTTAGCCTTCTCAACTGATTTTTTGGCATGTTGCTGCAAGCAGGTTGGGATCCTGCCAGGGCAGGGGTGAACTGAATGACATTCCTGGGCTCTTAGTAGTGTTGACCATTGTATTGATGTGAATACATAAAAATCTTCAAAGGCAGAAAGGTGACTCCCTGTCATATTCAGTGCTCCTTCGAGTCCTTTCAAGCCACAGATCATCTCTACTTGAACCCAGGACATGCTGCTTTCTCCAGTGAACAAGTGATGGAGACTATTGTAGTGAATAGTAACAGTAGATGATGTGCTATCTTCCCCTTTAAATTGAGCCATTCAATTTGTCATGAATGGCTGAGTATTTTTTGCTGGCATTTGGGACTTAGATTTCAGCACTGGGAATAGAGTGAATAGGATCAATGATGAAGCTGAAATACAAAAAGGAGCAAAGAAGGGCAAAAGACTAAAACCGATAGAGACAAGCAATTACAAGGTGTATTAATGTACACTAGGCTAGGCTGCAAAGAGGGAAGAACTTATTGTTTTTCTGGGGGATTTTTTTCCATGAAAGATAAAGAGGGGGAAGAAGTGTATATTTGTTATTTGGGCAACTGCAAAGCTGTGGCTGCAAAGAATAAAGAGACCTTTTAGAACGTGGCAGCTGCCTTTAAGCCTCGAGTGTGGTACTTGATACTACAGTCTACCCTTCTAGTGCTTTTGGGCCAGCTTTTGAGAACAGCAAGGAAGGCATTCAGAAGGAAGACAATGACAAATGTCAAGAAAGAGAGAGCAAATCTGGAGTTTAAAAGACTATTGAGTAACAGATCAAAGATCAAAGGCAAACATTTACCAGATATTTATAATTGCAATGCTAATAGAGGTTAATCATAGAAAGCAGAGCCAAAGGGTGGATGTTATTCAATCATAAAGCAAACATATATATATAATACACACATACATAAACACACACACATATGTATTTTTATATTGTACTTCAGAAGCCAGTTGGTCATTCAACCAGTCACAGTTTCTCATTCTGGTTTTCTCTGGATTGTTCATGGAAAGGAAGGTTTTTCCAGGCAGAGCATTTGACCTCCTTTTCTGCCAAAGCCAGTGAGATGTTTTGGAGGGAACACACAAGATGGGGCTCATGTATAAATCACTAGAAAAGCAGAGTCAGAATTTGTTTCTTTATAAAAAGGAAACAAACTCCCAAAACCTGTGCCCAGCAACACTGTTTGTTTTCACAGCTTTTAACACAGAGGAAGAAGAATCCTTATTAAATGACTTTTAAAACTGAGTTCTTATCTTGCTAATTTTGAGGGCTGGATTTTCCAGGACCTCAGTACTAGTTACAGAACTAAATGAGCATCAGCTTTTCTAAAGGCTGCAGAAATTTGCAAACATGGGCTCAACTTAGAGCACTTTTGCTTACCAGCCCTTTTCAATCTTATCTCTCCCACAGACATGCTCTCTCTTGTTATCAGTCTTCCACTCATTCTTTTCCTATGCCACACACAGATTTCAAAAAACAAAACAAAAACATTTCCTATGGGAGTCTCTCCACACTTGTTTTAAGGAAAAGCTATTCTTGTTCGCCCTTTGTGGTGTGTAGCAGTCCCAGCTGCGTATTGCAGCAAGTACTACAGCAAAACTTAACTATATCTAGGATAATTCCTAATACCACAGCTATGTCTGATTTTACCAGTAAAATCATTCTGATGTCATGTATTCCCAGATCTAGGAAAACAAATGTTATGCATAACAAAATACCACACACAAACTATTAACGCAAGATCACAGCAATACTAAGTGAATAATTTTGTGTACAAATCCAAATCTCTTCTGCCAATAGCTTTGTTTTTTCCCCATAAATCAACCACAGAAGGACTAGGTCTTATTACATGTCTGAACTAATTCCTGAAATTAAAGGATTTCTGTTAGGAGTTTTAGGAATATGGAATACAAACAAAAGCAACTTATAAAAATGCATTATTTATACAGGAGGTATCTTGTCTATAAGGAGAGGTGCTTCTGCTCATGGGCAATAAACTACTTAGTTAACTGCCATCACAAAGCAGTTTTCTCCATGTATAATAATTACATTAATTCCTTAATAACATGGATTTTGACTCCTTTGTGCTAGGTCCTATATGCAGAAAGGAAAAGGGAGGTAGGCACAAGAAAGGAGTGTTAATGTACAGCTAAGGTAGACATGTATATATTCATCTTGTGGCCAAAGGATGCCAGCACTGACAGGGAATCTGCTATGCTGATGCCCATGCTGCAGCAGGCAGCCTCATCTCTGCAGCCGAGAGCTGGGAGCAGTTTCTGGGCTGGGGCTTGCCCTCCTCTTTGGTGGAGCTGGCAGGCAAGGCTGGCCAACCTCTCCACCCTTCCTGTGTTATCTGAGACCCAGACAGAAGAGTGGACAACCTAGCAAAGTGGGCAAGAAGGATGGGGTTAGTGCACAGAGGCATGGGGGCACGCTGGGGCATGCGGGAGACCAATGCCCCCCTGGCTGTGTGTGTAGGAAAGTGACGTCACACACATGGCAAGTCTGAACAGCCACTGCAGAAATGCTCACCTTGATACTTCCTTTTGCAGAACTGGAAGGAAGAGGAATAATGGGGCAAGAGGGAAGGGCAGAAAAAGACTCACACCCACACAGAAACCAAAATTAATTTCTGGCATTTACTATGAAATCATAGCAAAGGTCCTGTGTATTCTCTTAGCACCTCTAGCCAAGAACAAATGCAAGGTATTGTATTCTGTCTGTCATTTTCAAACACTACTTTTCACAAGTGTTTCATCTGTTTCTGACAGATCAGAAAAATACAAATACTAGAACCTGAATTTAAGGTTCTGCTTGAAAGTTATTCTGAATTAATGCAGCTAAGACATGCTTCTAAATGTCTTTGCTAAATGAAGGCCTATGGCATCATTTTTACACCAAAAATTAAGCAGGATTTTAAAATGTTAAAAATGGGCCATAACCATAATATACCAGTTTCTGCCTGGAATAGGATTAGGTTAAAATACAGAGGTTCAGGTCTTAGGCTGGAGCCAGACTAAGGTTTGGGTCTGTCAGCAGAAGCATCCTGTGAACAACTGAGCCGATATTCAGCTGCAACAGTGGACAGCTTGTAACTTCATTGGGAGGCAGTCTGGTCTTGCAAGAGCTCTGCCGTTTTGGACAGCAAAAAAAGGCAAGCAAAAAGAGGCCCCTGGATGATTTTCATTTTTTTATTATTATTATTTGAATAAATCCATTGTGGGTTCTAAACAAGTTCAAATCTGGGCAGGCATGCTAAAACAGAACCACCCTTTATTCAGGGAGTAGGGAAGAAACTCCAGCTTGCTCCCATCTCTACTTTAGTGATATCTATCTTAAAGCACACTCCTTCTACAAATGAATTAAGATTTAGAGCAGCCTCTTACAAAGGCTCCTCCCAGCAATAAACAAAAATATCGCTTGGATTATTTTGCAAGAGCTGAAAAGTTAAAAACCTTTGTTAATAATTAACAGTTTCCATGACAAGCACTCATCTCTATTTTGCCATCACACCCCACCTAAGATTGGTGACCTGCTGGAGCAGAGATCCTTGTGTGTACATCCTTACTGCTGGCTGGAACCCCTCCTTCCCCCCTGCACCACCTTTCAAGAAGGAAGAAACCTGCTGGGATGAGGTTTCGGTTTCTGTTGGGTGATGTCAATCTCTCCCTGGAAAAGCAGTGTTCCCTGGGCATTTGCATCTTATTGCAAATATGCGTCAAGTCTTTTTTGTCTTCAAGTTAATTTGACTTCTGGTCACTCTTCTGGACATTTTCAAGTATTTGTATTAATAAGAGAGTCAGAATGTGGTTTATTATCTCCCGTCTTTTATTTTACATCACTTTTGGAAGGAAAAAGAGCTATTCTGGCTTGGCTCTGCAGAATACAGGAAAAAATTCTGGAGCAAAGCAGATGTTGCCATTTTATTTACTGAGCCACTGCTCAGTTATAGGGAGATGAAGGGCCACTGAAGCCTCAAGCAATAATCGATATCAGCTCCCTTTTGTTTCTGTAATTGGCTTTTATATGGAACAGTTATATCTGCTGGGCAGAGAACCAAAGCTACCTAATAAACAGCAGGTCAGTGAAAACTTTACAGAAGTGTTTTCCCCACTCCAAAACCTGCATGCATGATAACGACGAGAGGGAACATTTTCACTGTGCCTGAACATACTTTTAGAGGTCAGTCCTCTGAAGAGGTGATACCCTGCAGGGCTGGTGTAGCAGGAACTCAGAGGGAATGCAAGTCTGGGCACTCCTCCCCTCAGTTCCCTTCTCAGTTCCATAGACATTAAATTTACTACTGGCCTAGCTGTATTTCCTGAAATCACAACAAAGCCAGTCAGGATTACATCCAACCCCTGATCATGATCACTCACTTCCGCTCATCCAGACAAACGAAACTGTGTGATTTAATTTCAGACAAAAGAACTGAGTTCCTAATTTCTACAATTTTCAATGTATAAACTGCCTCTTCCTGGCTGAAAATTCTGAAGAAGTGCAGAACTCGTGTTCCCCCCCCCTTATTGTGTTATTCCCACATCTACATATTTGTTATTGCCTCAGTAGTTCTTTCTTCACTGCACAGACAGAAATGAGGTGACCCAGTGGGTAGGACGCTAATCAGCTGTTCTATTCAGATGTTGACTCTGTGAACTCTGCAAATCACTGCAACTCAAAGGCATGACTGCATATCAGACAGACATCCATGATCCAGCTTGTTCAGAGGTGACTATGTCAGTGTGGCTCTCTATGCATGGGTTAGCGATATTTAGCCAAAAAGCTCTGCAGCTTCCAGTGAACCTCCCCCTAATCTCAACTCCCCTCTTGCCACATCCAAGCAAGGCGATTTAAAGCCAATGCAGGTATGCTAACACCTGATGACCTCTTGACTGTGGTGCAAAGCATCATCAGTGTCCGATTGCTCTGATAGACACAGACCTTTAAAATTCATGAGATCTTATAATATGATTGAATAATCTCTTAAATGTTTTTGACGAAATTGGGAGATCCAGATAGTGAAGAAAGAAGAAATTCCTTTATTCTGAGGTATTTCAAATCTAGAAGAAACTTGTGGGGTTTTTTAAGGTCAAGACCATCCTATTTTAACAGCCACACAAATTCTCCAATCCTGTATGCTACAAAGGCGGTAGTTAACTCAGTCTTGCCTTATCTTGATCTGCCTTCCTCATAACCATCATCACCATCACTACAGATGCATGTTGTTTCAACAGGAAATGTGGGAGACAAATGTAAGAACCGGAGTGACCAGACATACCTGGAGGGGGCAATGAGCAAGAAAGGAAAAGAAAGAAGGACAAACACACAGGTAACAGGAATCTAGAGAGCAAGAAGTGGAATTGGAAGATGGAGCCACAGTTGTGAATGAAACTAGAAACCCAGCTAGACAGCAATTATCTGACCTAAGACCACCAAACATCTCCATTCTCTAAATCAGTGGTCAAAACTCATTGTCTGATTTAATTAACTTTTCTATCATTAGTATGAATGAGCCAGGGAGGAGGAACACGCACTCCACTGCATAATAGATTCCCCGTTGTGCCCTTTGCTATGTGGTATGCTCAAAATACAAAGCTGTTGGCTCCCTAAGAGGTGGGACAGAAAAGTCCCTTCATGCCCACATAGTTTTGAAAAGTGGGAAAGACAAATCCTACTTTTTATTTGCTTTTTACTTTTCATTTATTTGCTTTTGCTTCTTTCCCAGGCACTTTCTTCCTCATAGGTCATCCAATTTAAATTGGAGCCTGTAGCAAGAGATCCATTTCTCACCAAACAACTTCTCTACAGGAGAGTTCATGTCCCTAAATATATTTTTGAGCATATTTTCCCTCTTCTCCCCCCATTCTGAATTTGGTTGTTTTATTTGTCAGCTGATAATATGAATAAAATGTGCCTCTCCCCTACACGGGAAAGCCAGTAAAAGAGCTTCTCAGGAGTGAGACTGGAGCAGCTTGGGAATTCATCTACCTTGGCAGAAAAGTTCCAGTTCTTCCACTTTTCTAGATTTCATAAATTCCTGTTCGCTTCAGTAATAACAAAACAAAATCAGTCTCCTGGGGAAGAATTCACTCCAACACACTGTGCTATTTCAGTCACTCTGAGATTTCATTGGTGGGAGATATAAAAAATATGATGATGTACTCTTCCAAAAAAAGACAAAAATAAACCCATCCTAAAAATGGGCTTCATCCTTCTCCCCAGTCCTTGTATGGAGTTTCTTTAATGGATTTTTAGTGTGTGGATGGAAAGAAGTGCTCAGTTAAGAGCACTCAGCATCTTCTGTCTTCAAGGTTCTCGAAGACTTTCCAAGTACAAAAGGTAGAGATTATATGGGAGTATTGTATATTAGGGTTATAGAAGGTATACATCCAGTTTACATACCCCATGCATCGCTTATGATATTTTTTAAACAGCTTGTGTTTCCAATGTTCCATCTATTTTCATACATTCCAGTAGGAAAACCAGGTTCAGATCTCTGCTATTCCTATATCCCAGTGTCCAGGTGAGTTTGGGCAGGAAACACAAGGATGCTGCTACACTGCACATAGACCAAGATATCTAAAAGCCCACATTGTTCTCATCTGTGCTAGTGAAAATCCTCCATTAGCTGGAAAAAATCAGTAGGTCTTTCATCACAGAAACCCTGGCACTTTGTGAAGTCCTCCACACTGGTTATTGAAGCAGTTTACAGAATATGCAATTATTGTTGCTGGGCAAGTAACTGATTCTTTTCATTCACTAACAACTTCCACTTTTAAATTAACCTGAAATAGAAACACAAATATTTTTATTTCTTTTTTAATTATTATTTTGAGGTAAAAAAAAAAAAAAGGAAGATAAAAGCTCATTTCAGAACAAATATGAAATACTACATTTTAGAGGTAGGTACTTTACAAAGAAATTTTAAAATCTGATTGAAAGAAATGTAGTGAGATTTTTTTAAAATAAATATTAGCTTTATTAGTAATATATCAACTACATTAGTCAGTCCTTATGTTCAAATAGGCAAAACATGCAGGAAACTACTTTTTCTCAGCATCAGAAAGAGCCATTTTCCATGCAGCTGAAGGCATGGCCAGTGCACCATCTGTTCAGCTGCAGGATCTTGTGCAGCCACCCACACCCCAGGCATAGAGGACATGAGCCACCAGCAGATCACTACAAATGCACCTTTGCAGCTACACTAATTTGAACCTGAGTTTCAAAACCGGAAGAATGTGTGTATGAGGAAGAAGTTTATGAAGCAGGCAGCCTCGCCACTCATAAATTCCAGTATATGAACTAGTTTGAAATAAAATTTGAATAACGTTTAGAAGAACAGAGGATACTCAAGAGCACTACTAAATCTCAGTTGCATATTTGTGTATGAATAACTGGTATATTTTAAAATAATTGAATATGTAGGAGTACAGCTGCCTTATTAGGTGAAGTCAGTATAATGAGTATATTAGTAATGAAAGACTGAAGTTAATGCTCTTAACAATTGTTTCAAGTCCAAACAAAATCCTAAAATAATGAACAAAAAAAAAGATCTCCATCATAAACACATTTATTATTTCCACATGGTGTTTGTGTGTGTGTTTGTACAGTGCATACAACTGAGCTTGCCTTCACAAATTAGAAATATTTCGCATTCCATACACGCAACGACTGCTCACACCAGAGGCCTCCAGGTTTGTTTTCTGACACACTGAAGAAACTAGGAATCTTGAGAAAATCAGTATGATTTCACTCCTTGGAGCTGGGTGCAGTGTCTTTTCTGCAAATGTTCATAAAGCTGAACCAAAGCTTACTGAAGGCAGGGAGGTCAGGCCCCTGCAAAAGTATATGAACGTCACTGCTTTCAACATTTCCAGGATGGCTCTTGCGAACATTGGCAGAAGTTGAGAGCTTAAGCTGAACAGAAAACAGGGCAACCAAAGCTGACGTTACTGATCTGTGATCCAAGAGGGCTACTTAAGCCAGAAGTTGTCTTTTAATGCCTACAGAAAGAATTTGGGCCAAAATTTTATCTACTTTAAAGAATAATATCTCATTAGTTTTACTGCAACTTTTGCTGCCTAAATCCCTTTAACAATCTAGATGCACTGCAAGGAAAAAGTACTGATTACCCCGACCCAAGCCCATGGAATTATTATTGGTGAGCAGTGTTGCTTTTGCTGATGAAAGTCTAATTTTTGTCTTTAATAAGATGTCTTAGTGGTGGCTACATTTTGTAAAGTGTAACTCTCTCTACTATTATACCCACCTGAACTGTAGCACTTTGTACTCCTGTATCTGTGTTAGCTGCATGGCCCTACACTTATTACTCCTCAGTTTGCTCAGTAGGCACATGCGGAAGAGCAGTAATAATCTACATGGCTAAATGTTCCCAGATCAATTTATGCAATGAGAAGGGCTATTTAAGAGCAATAAATGTTTTTAAAGTAGATACTCAACCTCAGGCATACAGAACCAGCAAAGAGCAGTGTGATATCAATCCTTCAGACTCTTAAGACAGAATGCACCATCATGATGCTTTTATTTTAATCTCTTCTAGGATCTAATAAAATATTTTTTTGGCTATTAAATTTAGCCTAACTACTTTCTAAACTCTACACAGTCTTAATATTGTCTGATACAGTATTTTCTATGTGTGCAGGGCTTTGAATATAAAGCAATCGACTTCCTTTTAGAGTGTGTAAACAAGCAACACACTTTTGGAAGATTTTTTTGTAAGTCTTTTCTTCACTTGCCTCTGGATCTTTTCTCCTTTATTACCTGAACATACCTCTAGGGCAGAACTTTGCAATTGCCTGTTATTCTTGAAGAAGGAAGGTTTTAATGAATCAGGAAATGAACCATTTAACTCCAAGGCCTAACACATCATTTCTTTTATGCAGTTAGCCTTGTATTTTAATGATTTGGGTTTTTTTTAATAACTAATCTTATTGTTTCTTTTTCTTTTGCTATTTTTCTTCCTATCAGCCACAGTGCTCACTTTTAAACACTTACTTAAATTTAAGCAGTAAGGTCTTTTAGAATTTTTCTGGTTTTAGAAGATTGTTTTAATGATTTTGTCATTGCTCTTGCTCTGCGCCTGCTGTCTTACACATGTGTGCCTGATATATTTAGTGTCACAGCAAGCAATGGCACCTTTCAGAGTACATGCATTAATTCAGATACCATCCAGTAAATTAAAAAAAATAAATATTATTTTTGCAGAAATAAGATGCACAGTTTGAAATCAAAACCAAAGGCATCACTCCAGAGCTACTGGTCATGAATCTCAGAGCAGCCAAGGAGAAATAATGTATGACTTCAACTAGACTCTCTGTCACCACCTTCCTACATGACGCTGGAGAACTCTGTAAACATAATGCCAAAAGAATCCATGTGAAAAATTCACACAAAATAAAACCTTTGATGACTATTAAGATGCAACCTGTGTCTCTACAGTCCCTTGACCTGCCAAGTGGAAGATGTCACATGGATCTATAATAGATGATTCGCCCTGTGCTTGTTTGACATCACTAAAGAAAAGACTCCATGTAAGACTGACCACTACAGCAGCGCTTCCAAACCTTGGAAGAGACTAACAGATCTATTACTGTTTCTGAAGTTGTTCCAACCTACAGTGACGGAGATCATGCACAGCTCAAAACGCTCAACTGAAGTCAGCAAAGAGAAACCAGATAATTTTTTTTTCGTAAAAAGAGAGTGGCTCTTCATATAGATGCAAGTTATACTGAAAAAAATAGTTCCTTTGCCAAAACAGCTTTTGCTGTTCAGGACCGTGGTCTAAGTTCTGCCACCCAGAGGGCTCCTTTTGGCCATACTAGCTCTAACTTCATGAGCTCTGCTTATAAGAGTGATCAAAATGATGAAAGAAAACTTAGTCTTTAAAGCCTTCAAAGGTTATGAGAGGAGTAATAATACTTCATATATTTTACTTTTTTACAAATAGGACCTACTATAAGTCCATTTCACGTGTCCATAAATTAGAGTTATTTCAAAGGTTGCTCTCATTTATCCTATTTATTGAACTAGTATAAATATTTTTTTTTACAGTTCCTTTGGGCAAACACAAACTCAAATGCTCCTGAAGCCAATCCCTGTCCTCTGGAAGGACAATTGACAAGTGACCATCTTCAATTCTTTTGAAAGTATGGTTGGAAATGTAATGTTTTCATAAGCTCTGCTTCTGGGGAAGAGGGCTTTTTTCACTAAAAGATGTTTCCTTAAAACAGGCCCATGTGCTAATATGACTTAAAGCCAATTTTGTCCACCCTCTTTCCAAGTCAGAAGATACCTATGCCTTTACCGTGCCCTAGGGTTTGATATGAGATGGGATTCCTTTTCAAAAGAGCCTATGGAATCAGGAACTGAATTTTCTGTTGAATATCATATGGTTTCCCTGAACACCACAGCCAAAATATTTTCTCAAAGTCTTTTCAACATAACATAAAGCAGGCTTCACTTCCTGCGATGCGTATTGGTCTCTGGAGGTGAAGAAATCAAATTCTCATTTGAAATAAAACTGAGCAAAACTGTGGCATCAGAAGGGCCTTGCTCTGTGCAGTCAGCACTGATACTGATGGTGGCCTGACCCAGAAGGCCCAGCTCTAGCAACTAGACTATTACTTGTCTCTTCAAAACGGTAGTTGATCTGTATTTAACAGCATTCCAAACTGATAACCATATCCCTGTTGCTGAAAACTGAATAGTCACAACTTAAGGCAGCCAAGTCAGCACAGTACAAAGTTCTCAATTCTGACACCTTTATCTAAAGAACTATCTTAACCCAAATCCTGCCACTGAAATCAAGAGATGTGCCTACACCAAAAGTAGCAAGCGATTTCCAATGTTTATTCAAGGGCTTAATCTAGCTTTTACTGAAACCTTGGGGAGTTTTCCCATGGATTTGAAGATGGTGAAGCCAAACATTTCAGTGGTGGCACAGGATCAGGTGTAATTTGGATTACGGATCTGCCTGTATGTCTCTCTTCTGGTCGCTTTAGAAACTGCTTGCATTCTCCACAGAGCAAAATCCAACCTAAAGTTTTTCCTCACCTAAAAGAAAAAGATTTTATGCTAGGAAGAGTTAGGAAGCATCCCTGCCCCTGCAGCTGCCCACACAATAGATTGCTGACTATCAGAAATGCACACCAGGGATGAGGTTCATGAAAATCAGGGGCTTGCTTCAAAGTGTTTTTTAAAAATACAGTTGTAAAGCAAATGCTACTGCCAAAGATGTATTAACAAGAAAGGTTGCTAGATTCTTAAACTGCAAGCGCACTGTAAACTTGTAAAAAAATAAAACTATATAGACTTCCTTGGAACAAGGTCCCCTTGGTACGATTCACCCAGTGATCAAGCACGTTGTAAACAGAAAAGGAAATTTCATTTTGTATTGGCCAGGCTTCCGAGGAAAAAAATAAACACTGATACTCAAAGAGGAGTTGTACAGTTGTATGAGCACAAATACAGTTGTATGTAAAAGAGTTGTCCTCAGAAGCAAAACTTAAGTAATAATCTTCTACCTTTGTCAATTGCCTAGAGTAGATTACTACTTCAAGAGTTATTTAACAGAAGTTGCTATATAATATATATATAATTATATATAATATAATAATTTGTGCACTGTGGGGTGAATAAGTGCATGCAGGAGTTACAAACCCTGAGCAAAGGGGTTGTGAAAAGACGTGAGTGCAGACCTGGCCAGTTTGGCAGGCATGTATAAGGGGATATGTACATGCACTGCTGGATAAAGAAGCATGCCCAAGAGAATTGCTACAATATGCTGTAAACATGTAAACATGTAAACATGATGTAAACATGATTTGAATGTTTTGGGTGATAGGTATATTGTCCACATGTACGGACTATGCGAGTAGGTGCTATTGAAGGACAAGGACTAGTGAGGCTGTAAAATACATGTACTGAAGTGATGAGGTTAACGTTAGATGATCAGATTTCATTATCAACAGCTGTAGTGCTGGGAAATTGGTGTCTATAAATGGGTGACTTTAAAGGAGAGCAAGTTATGTTTCCCATTTGATGCAGTTTCATGCAGTAGGTGCATTATTACCTCTTTTGCCGATAGTATGAATTTCAGAAGAAAGTGAGGATGTGTGCCTATCCCAGTTGTACAGCAGATGTATACTCCGCTTACACTTTTATCCTTTGGTTCTTAGGATTTGATTTCTTTAGTGTGAAATACAGTATAGTGCTGGGGGACAGGCAAAAGACAAAACACAGCCTGCATTTCAAAAAGAGAGGTATATTTTGGCTACCACCTGACACAAGTACTTGCAACAAATACCAGCTGGCTGCTCAGACACATACGTCAGCATTGCAGCAGGGCTGGTTCATCAGTTTCACTTCATTTGGTAAGACTGCATTTGCTCAAATGATGACTGAATTAGTGCCCAAGTGACATTGTGGCACCAGTCACAAATCCCACAGTCTATGGCCAGAAGCATCAGGGACAGGAGGATGAATGTGCCTGCTTAATTTCAGGACAAAACAAATACGAACTAATTCTGACTTTTTCTTTTCCATACTTCTGACTCTCAAAGAGCCATCCAAATTCTGCTGATTATAGAATCATCCAGGCCAGAAGAGACCTCCAAAGGTCCCTTTGATACTAGCTTATTTCTTACTAACCAGACAGTCCGCTTTCTGTGCAGCTCTGTGCTACATACAGTGCTGCGTAAAAATAAAAATTACAAAACTTAGTCAAAGCCCCAGGATGTTCCCCCTGTGGCAATCTGGAAATGCTTACTTGACACTTCAAAACTTGACACCATCATGTGGGGTGTTTCTTGCTCTGAAAGGCGACTCCCCCTGGATAAAATATGAAGAACTACAGAGTCAAAAGAGTAGGCAAAGATTTAAGACTTTCTGTGGATTTATTATCAAAGTCAGTAAACAGCAGTATCATGCATTTTTACAGATGAGTAAAACTAAAACAGGTTTAGCACTTGGCCAACCTGAGACAATGTTGACAAATGCCACCAGGGACTTGCAGAACTCACAAGGAACCTGATCCGTCTCCAATGGTAGAGAAGTAGAACAGGGGAGATGCTAATTTCTCTGTTTCCTTATTGCATTTAGATATTAGGTGAAAAAAAGATGATCATACAATTTTAAAAACATGAAATAACTACAGCACTGAAGTAACTGTCAGGGCCAGAGTTGAGCCACACAGAGACCTACAGAAACTTTTTGCCACCTTTATTGCATGAAGCATAACTCCAGCTCTTGCCAAAACCCCTATTAAAATTCCTATCTCTGCAAGATTCCCAAAACATCAGCAAATTCATACCTATTTTGAGCAAACACAGAGACCAGATTCCAGCAGTAAAACCACAGAGTTTGTGAGGGGGGGTCAGCATCAACTTGTTCTCACAAAGAAGCAGATTCTCACAAGAAACTATGGAGCACAAATGCTGAGAAAGAAGGCACAAGGGCACAGAACAACTGAAGTCATAAAGGGTTTTGTGATTGGTCTGGACTTCAGGACCTCTCCTCAGCAATGGGGGTCACGTAGCCTGAATTAAGCCATGGGGACGTTTATGACTATAACGGTAAAATAGCTGAGACCTCAGCCAGTTTAAAACTTCCACTCTTCAAGCTTAACATTCATAAAATTTTAAGGACTGAAATGCTAAACTGGAATACATTGTGGCTGCTTTACAAGTGTAACATCTAAGGGGTTAGAGGAGAGCCAGGGTCTGCTAACTTCCACTGCCCTGCAGAGTTGCTAAGCTCCGGAGGGTTTCTGGGTTCCTCAACTGGACCACACAGCTCTTGCTGCCTGCTCTGGCTGCCCAGATCCACAGGGCTCTTCTCTCTCACTGATGGAACAAGAGGACTAGTCCCTTCTGAAAACCAAGAAAATTTGCTCCCAAATAGCTATATTGATGCCTGCATTCCCAGGTTACTGTTTGAATAAAATTATAGCAGATCTCATTTCCCTCATGTAAACGGGGTCTTACTCTTTCCACAGCAGCTTCAGCACCTGAAAGTTGTTATGATGTAGTGAAAAGTGCTAATATTTTTGTGGTTTAGGGTAGAAAAAGTCACCAGGACTGTATGTTGATGCATATCTATTTCTATGTGAATGCTGCAGTTACCATTGAATTTGCTGAATGAAAAAGGTGCCAAAGACTCAGGAAGCTACTTTCTCATGTAAGAAAACTCCTGTAATTTGAAAAGTCTAGATGGGATTATTTTGGAGAAGAAATAGTGCAATCAGCTTCAGAGGAAAATCTTACTACTTTGAAAAAAACCTGAAAGAGTGAAAGATGAGTTTGGACTGAAGGATTTGTGGATTTAACTCTGGGCATGTTATCGATGCTTCCATCCTTGATTTTCTGAGGCGGCTGTTCAAGATGAATGTCTGATGCTGATTGCCAGCCTCCTGTCCTAACTTTATTATGCAGAGTGCTCACAAAGTGCTAACTAGAGCCTATTATTCACTCCATTCAGCTCACACCTGGTTCTTAGTGAGATGTTACACTGCTTTAAAACAATGAACTACGGCTTTATTGCTCTCTTCTATTTTCTCCTTCCTCCAGCTTGGAAAACCACACTTCAATCAATGGCTAATGTCAGCATGGGAGTAATAACCTTCATTTATAGCAGCAAGTAGGGACATCTGGACAGGCCAGGAAAAGAGTCAGCGAGTAAAACCATCAGGATGTGCAGATTACACCATTATCAGAAGACTGCTTGTTTTCAGGAAAGATTTTTAGTGTGGAAACATCCCAAACATTTGTTCCTTCAGCTAGGGTTTTTCCTCTGAAGGACATACAAAGGTCAAGAGAACTGGGACTGACAGCATAGCAGGGGTAGGTTATATAAGTTGCAGGTAAAAATATACAAAGCATATTGTAGCTGTTCAGGCCAATCCTTAAGAAAGATAAATTGATGGTACTAGAAAGTCCAGAGACGAGTACAAGGAATCTAACCTTAGGGTCAGCAGGCACCTTGGTAATTCAGGTCCTGTGTCCAGTTCTGCCACCATGACAAACCAGTGAAGTTTTTGGTGCTCCCCTTCCCCTCCCACCTACACACCGATAACAGCAATATTTTCTTTCTTTTTTTTTTTTGCTATTTATCTGTCTTGTTAGTTTGCCAGGTTTTTAGGGGCAAGGACCATTTGTATGTTACCTATTACTACTTGGAGCCTTTAGGGCCAGCTATAATGGTATTAATAATTGGTAGAGGGAGAGTACTGAAGGGTACATCCTCCTTGTACTTAAGCCTCATGTAGGACCTGGCACATTGCCACTGACATGCTATTTGTTAGCCTATGGCATGAGGATATGGACTGTACTTGTTCAAAATTTGCCTTTCCTTTATGCTTCAGAAAATTAAATCCCTGAAGAATCAATGACACAGATTGATGTGAACAGACATTTGAACCTCCTTGAACTGGGAAGTTTGTTCTATGTTCAGGAACAACTGTGAGTTTTACTCAGGGCTGTGTTCAGCTTTCTGTGGTGAAGACTATTGCCAAAAACCTTTTCGCATGGAAGGTGGTATAATTCCAGCCACTGGACACAACTGTCATTTCTCTTTGTTAAATTACTTCTGAAGGGAAATTCCATTTTCATGGAGAAACTTAAACATTTCCACTGCAAAACGACACTTTCTGGTGAAAATAATATTCTTTGTTTCCCTTACTGTGCCTGCTCTTCATTTAGAAACAGAAAAATAATTTGACTCTTTCTACAAGAATTAAAAACCAAATAAAGAGGACAGCAACTTGCTTCTGTTTTTAGTTAACTGAAATGAAAATGAAAACTATTTTGCAGAATTCTAGATCACTAAGCAACTTCTCATGGTCAAGAGAAACTCAGCTTTTGGCTGTTAATGAACCTGGATTTTTCATCAATTAAAAAGTAAGCTTTTCCTTGGTTAAATATTTATCCCTTTAGGCACTTGGATCCCTTCTCTAATATGTCAGAAATCAATTATCTGGTTATTCTCTAATTTATTAAACCTCATGTCTCAGATTCTAAAAATATTTGCATGCTGCTGTAATGCATTTTGAACCAGCAGAGCGATTTGTGCAAATACATTTTGCACGACTCAGCCAAGGCATCTTGGCATTCTGAATCAATCTGAACCATATTGAATACAGTTTAATTAATGTCCAATGTACCGTGCCTTGGTGAAGCGGACAGCTGGCAGCTTATCTTGCGTGACCTTGGGTGACAGACACAATCTGGGATAATGCTAATGTGTGTCTTTTGTCAGTTGATACTGGGAGAGCCAAAAAAGTCAGGGCTTCAACAACCAAATGATTAGTAGATATTCATGGGTATAAAGATGGGAGAGAAGATATGTCCACCATGAAAATTTCTCAGTACCTTGTGATTCACAGACAGGCTAATGCCAGATGCAAGGCAGTAACTTTTCACTTTACAAAGTATCTTATTTCACCCAAATAATTAATTATTACAAAAGGGGAATGTAGGCTGGGGCAAAAAGGCTGGAAATAGTGAAGGATTTTGAGGAAGTGAGGACTCTGCTCCCTAGTTTTAAGGGCCATCATAGCCAGCAGATCTGGGCAGAGCTTTTCTTAAACAGTTGCCAGTAAGGCAGTGAGGTGCCTGGAAGGAGTTAGGGTATTGCACAGAATGAGGTTGTGGTGTTGTAGGATACCTCCCTGCCAAAGAAGAGAATAAAGAAAGAACTGATACTTCTGGTCAGAGCTCACTGGGACATGGAGTTAAAGTCATGGAGAAAAGGCTAAGATGACAGGAAAGTCTTGCAAAGCCAAGAAGTAACAAGAGAAGCAACAGAAGACCTTTGGGATCAGCTTCTGATTGCTCAAGTTTGTACATAGGAAATGTTAAAATGTTCATAAAAGCAGATTAACTTGTTCAGAAATTCTAATAAAGGAAACCTAGAAGCATTAAAACTTCTAGGGCTGCATCAAAAGAAGTGTTGCCAGCAGATCCAGAGAGGTGATTCTGACATTTTATTCTGCTCTGGTGAGACCCCACCTAGAGTACTTTGTGCAGGTCTGGAGGCCTCAATATAGGAAGGATATGGACCTGATGGAGCGGGTCCAGAGGAGGGACGAAGATGATCAGAGGGCTGGAGCACTTCTTCTACGAGGATAGACTGAGGGAGCTGGGGTTGTTCAGCCTGGAGAAGAGGAGGCTCCAAAGAGACCTAATAGCAGCCTTTCAGTACAGAAATGCCGGGGAGGGACTGTTCACTGAGGCATGCTGTGATAGGACAAGGGGCAATGGATTTAAGTTAGAGAAGAATAGATTTAGGTTGGATATTAGGAAAAGTTTCTTAACTGTAAGGGTGGTGGAACACTGGAACAGGTTGCCCAGGGAGGTGGTTGAGGCCCCTTCTCTGCAGATATTCAAGGTGAGGCTGGATGAGGCCCCGGGCAACCTGGTCTAGTTGGGGGTGTCCCTGCGACTGTGGGGAGGTCGGACTAGATGACCTTTGGAGGTCCCTTCCGGCCTGGATGATTCTATGATTAAAAATCATTCCAGTTGAACTGACACAAAGAAATTATGGAGGGATCGTTTTCCCAAAGGATAGAGAGAATTTGCTAAAGATCATTTTCCCTTGTCAAAATACAGAACCCAAAGTGGAAGCAAAAACTAGGTGACCAGAAGTGGAAAACTGAGGTCAGTGGATCACCACTGACACTTACTTGCACAAATGAAGATATAAAGTCTCAGTACACCTTCCCCATGTGAGTACAACACACTGAAGATGGAGAAGTCTTTCTGCAACTTAAGAAATACTAATAGTTCTTTCCAGTAATGACTACTAGAAATTAAGAAATATTCAAGAATATTCTCTTAAATATGTCTTAGTCTTTTCACTTCTAAACATCTTGTAAAGCTATTTCTGATGTTCCTCTGGCAATTGGAAGAGAGATTTAATGGGAATATAGTGCAATATCTCATTTAACATAATTGCCAGCAATTGCTGATGCCTTAATTTCTCTGGATCACGGAATTTTCCTCCACCAACTTTCTAACTGGGCTTGTGCTGAAAGCGCACCATGGCTGGTGTAGAGCAGCAACCTCAAGAGGACTTTGCCGAAGGCCCCAATCCAGGTTTCTATATGTTGCCAATATACAAACAAATAATAATAAAACAACCCACCATTTAGTCAAGCAAATAAATCTGGGTTTGGTTTGCCAGATGTTGTCTCCATGCAAATTATTTTCAGATTTCTGTGTTCCTTCCATTCCCTTCATATAGTTATAGTCTGGAATAATATCTCATTGCTGCCAATTGAAGCAAGCTTTATAACATGGAAAAGTGTAGCACGATCATTTTTTTAATGGATGTAAGTTAATGAAAGCTGGTCAGAAAACCTTAGAAGCATTTCCAGTAGAAGATGACATTCAGTTTATTTTGAAACATTTCACATAAATGAAATTTTGTTCCAAAATATGACTAGCAGGTGATTCTGATAATGTCAAAATATCTTATTTTTCATGCTGTGGTATGGAATATCTTTGGATAATTTGGAAAGAAAAATATTAAACCTTATTGAACATACATAGGAATACATATGTACGTATGAAAAGACATAGCAACACTAAAGAACACAGTGTAGATAGCTCTTTGAGTTTCCTAAGTGAGCCTCCAACCTTCAATTTTTATTTTTTTTTTTAATCACAGTGTTATGCCATTAATATATTGACCCAAAGGAGAGTTTGACATCTACAACCAAAGCCAACCTCAAATGACTGTGTACACCCAAAATAAGTAGAAAAACCTTCCAAAATCTTCCAAAAATCCTGCCCAGAAATTGTCAAAGCTGTAAATGTTGAGCACAGCATTTTGAAAACAAGCCCAGCTCAGAGAAAACACTGATCTTCCCTTATTCCTGAACTTTCATATGAGATGTAAGCTTGCTTGTAATGAGCCTTTACCATGTCCTCACCTCTCCATTTCAGATTATGGTAAAAAAAAATGTTTTGAAAATTTGCTTAGTTTTTTTGTTCTTTTTGTTCTTCCTTCAATCAGGTACAATTTACAAACTTGATTTTCCACTTTTTCCTCTGTCTGACCTAACTCTGCAGTCTGAAACTGCAATCTGGACAAGACTAGCTCAAGCTCCTTACTCCTAATGTAGCTCAGTTGTGCCTGAAAATTACAGCATGCAGTTGTTTTCCATTTTCCCTGCTTATCAGTTTTGCAAGAAACACTTGCATTAAGTGGGATATTTGGCTCCATTCCCACCCAGCTACAGGTGGCTGCACCATCTCTCCAGACTCCATCTCCTGTCTTATCACTGCATCCTTTTGACCAAGAAGCATTTTTGCACAGGTCTATTCTTTGCTTCACAGCCAGCGCAACTCGACTAATCTCTCCCCTAATGCTCTCACATGGGAGTTGGGAGATACACTCAGGAAGGCAATTCAGGAAATCTGGATGACAGGCTCGGAAATTCTTTGTTGTTGAGCTTTTTTTTCTGTTTCTCCCAAACAAGTGGTGTAAAGTAACAGCTGGGAAGGTAAATACAGGCACCTCCTAACCTCTTCCTTCAAGGATATGTTAGAAGAAGTGTGATTTCCAATCCAGCAACACCCGCAGCATAAGAAAACCTACTGTTTCAGGAAGAAAATCTGTCAGCCCCGTTACGTGTCACCATTCAGTGAGGTACTTAATCACTCCTCATCTATAATAACAGAAATAGCTCCGATGACTTCAATGGGAGAACTCAAGTGCTCTGAGCAAGGCATAAATACCTTTCCCAACTGGGGCTGCATCCGGCACTCTTTATCTGACCGCTCATGTGAAGCTGCTCTGCAGGGCAGCTGTAACCATTATTGACAGCCTGAGCTTCAGGAGAAGGAAAACTGAGCCATTTTCATCCCTGAAAGAACCAATTGGCTTTCCTTCTCAAGCTACTCATAAGAAAATGATAAACAAGCAAAGGTCAGATTTCAGACTGCTGAACCATTATCAGGTCACCATCCACAGTAACTCTTCAGGAAAATGCATAATTGCAGAACTAATGAGTCATCCATATACTGCACAATTACCATAACTGCCCATGTAATCATAGTAATTGCATATAACAAAGCATGGATGGGAGTACCCACAGCATGGCAAGACCTAGAAATCAAGGCCAATCAGTTACAGCTGAACACACACATAAATACACATACAGTTTTCAAATAGATTACTTGAATTAATGCATGTGAAAACCTATTAAACACACTTACATACCCTGTATGTAGCCAACATGATTTGGCAGTTCAAAACAGCTGGAGGAGAAAGCAGGAAGGGCAATATAAAATCAGCAGAAGTAAACATAGAAGGTGGAAATGTGATGGAGAGGAGTAAAGAAAGGCATGGGAAAGAAGCAGTGAATGAAAGTTAAGGGATACGTATGAAAAGATGCAGCAACATCAAAAAACGCTGTGTAGATACCAGGCTGCATTCCCTCAGTTTGCTTATTTCTCCTCCCAAAAGAAGGGGATGAGAGAATGAGAGGGAAAATAAAGAATAAACAATTGCAAACAAAAGAGCATGAAAGAAGGGTGATTCAGGAGCAGAAGAAAAACAGATGGCATTTTATTTAATTTAATATATTTAGAATCATAGAATGTTTAGAGTTGGAAGGGACCTCAAAGATCATTTAGTTCCAACCCCCCTGCCATGGGCAGGGACACCTCCCACTAGACCAAGTTGCTGGAAGTCCCATCCAGGCTGGCCTTAAATACTTCCAGGGATGGGGCAGCCACAACTTCTCTGGGCAACCTGTTCCAGTGCCTCAGCACCCTCACAGGAAAGAATTGCTTCCTAATATCCAATCTAAATCTCCCCTCTTCTAGTTTAAAACCATTACTCCTTGTCCTATCACTACGCTTCCTGACAAGGAGTTCCTCTCCTGCTCTCCTGTAGGCTCCCTTCAGATACTGGAAGGCTGCCAGAAGGTCTCCCCGGAGCCTTCTCTTCTCCAGGCTGAACAGCCCCAGTTCTCTCAGCCTGTCCTCATAGAAGAGGTGCTCCAACCATCTTTGTGGCCCTCTGCTGGACCTGTTCCAACAGTTCTACGTCCTTTCTCTGTTGAGGACTCCAGAGTTGGACACAGTACTCCAGGTGGGGCCTCACAAGCACAGAGTCAAGGGGGAGAATCACCTCCAGTGACCTGCTGATCACGCTTCTTTTGATGTAGCCCAGGATATGGTTGGCTTTCTGGGCTGCCACCGTGCACTGCTTTAAGGTTCTTTATTGCTGTATGACTTTAGCAGATACGCTAAATCTCTGCAAGTGTGAGAAAAAGATGCATGGCAGCTATTTGGAACTCCTAGGGATTTCACCGTTGCTGGCTACTTAGTGAGTTTTGTAATTAAAGACAATTTAGAAAAGGTAGAAAGAGAACTGACTGTTCACCAAAAGCCACAGGCCCTCCCAGACTAAACCACCAACTCCACAGGACAATTGATCTATAATTATTACTGGAGTCGTAGATTCAAAGACCGGGGTGGATACTCTCAAGATTTTTAAGTTTGTCTTCACAACCGAAGCCAAGGAGTTCACCTAGATCCTTGTGGACTCCTATATATTGCAGTTAAGCTAATGTAGGTGTTCTTAAAGATATTGAAATCCCAGTGTAGAGAATTCACATCATGGCAATTTGGCAGCAAGTTGAAACAGTGATTGTTCACGAAGGGCATGCACAAAATCATCAGCCTCTTCCCTCGGACACCCTGGATGGCAAAACCCACCAGCCCTCAGGGCTGAGAGTCCAACCTCTCGGCAGGGAACCCCTCCAATGCCGAGGTGCTCAGTGTGTGGGTGAGAATAACACACACTGAAGCTGTGGGGTTTTAAGCTAGGGAGGTGTTTTCAGAGAGAGCTGAAAAGCCTTCTCCAGCTGAAATCCTGACTTGTTAAGCCAACCTTCCTTTAACCTCAGACACAATGTCACTTCTTTTTCTGCACCAGAAGGAAATCAATCCAAGTTCCCTGGACACTGCAAATTTGCATTTAAACCCTACCACTGTTCAAGTGATTTTAAGACTGTTTAACAGTATGTGCCTTTGGGGTACTAATGTGGCCCGCACTGGGAGGAAAAGTTACTAAAGGATTTAATTACACTTGAGATGTCACTGGTATAGCTTACTGCTGTCCTGTAAATCCTCCTTCTTCACTTATCTCCAGCACAAAGAGGCATCTTTTTGACGGTGAGAAGGGGGAGGCAGGGGAATGTGGCACGAAGCAGTGCAAGGATCCCTTTGTTGGCTGGGCTTTGTGTGGGAACGCACCCTCAATGAATGACAGCCAGGCCTGAAAATTAGCTTTAGCTTTTGTGAGCTCAGTTTTCCTTCTAAATTACTGCATTGCTGTAACTTCAGAAGCCAGGTATTTCCCCTGACAGTGAACGTTGCAATCTTACAGGCTAGGATGCAGAGATCTGAATGCCAGGCATGATTCACAGTTAACTCACTGTTATTTTGCAGAGCTCTGAAAGGACATTATTAGCATCAGGGAATTTTAACTTTCCTCTGAACCACAAACACACTGAAAATCTCCTACTGGCACAATCAACAGTTTTGCTATTAGTGCTGAAGTGCCGGGATTTATTATTTTTTAAAAATGTATTTCCCCACTAGATTCAGCTACTGTAAAGCTCAGGAGGTCTATGTCATGCAGATGATAATGCTTCCGTCAAATCTCAGCCAAAGAAAAATCCTCTAGGGTAGAACCATGAAGGCAATAAAGCCTTTTTCCTGACTTTGGTATTTACATAAAGTTATATTCCTTGTTATGCCTCCACTTCCCAGTGAGGAGTGAAGCCTTCTGCACAAGGACATACTGAGATAGTCATTACCCTGAACAGATCACAGGCTAAACTGACAAGGCAAGATGTTGAAGCAAGGCAGTTTCATCATCATGCCGGTACAGACAGGGAAACCAAGGTACTCCAGTCATGCAAAGGAGCCATGGTGCAGCTGATAGCTAGATCAGGAATTGTAATTCGTCTTCTTGTCTCTTAAGTTCAGTCTGGGGGGGGGCACACACAGTCCCAAAAATATGGGGTAGGCCTAGTCAGTTATTCACACACATATTTCTGTAGTTTTATGCAATGAAATAATTTTTTAAAAGGAGAAATAACATTATTGCTATGAAATACTTGACTGGAAAAGGCAACCCCTTTGCTTCTTGTTTTATTAATACCACCAAAGACCTTCTTTCCATTGGGATGAATCCTAAGCAAAGTGCCCCAAGACGGGTTGCTGTGACTGAAAATTCTAAAGGATAGGGCTAACTTGGCAGGGAAGAGGTTTTCCAACTTCCTGTGAGCAAGCTTCACCATCTAAGTTCAAGTAGCCTGTCACTATCAACACATGAACTATTAAAATAACTATTACCTTAAGATGTACAAAGTACAGTCAAGTCCTGGACCCTGCTTGGACTGCAGTTGGAGAATGATACAGGAGCAAAATGATGTCCCCAAGTTTGCCTAGTATGTGAGCAGCAGAGATGGTACTCCTGCACCACTTCCACTGATGGAATGAGGCAGTGCCATTCCTCATCATCCACATGCCCCATGGACACATAGACAACCCCTGATGAAGGTGTAGCCTTAGGGAAAGAAGTAGTGCTCAGGTGGAAAGAACGGGTGTCCAAGAACCTTCTGCCCAAGAACAAGTGAGATGGAGTGAGAATATGTTCCTGGATCAAGCATATCCTGGTCAGGAACTAGTATACATGGGCACCATGGGGAACTTCTCCATCACTCAAACACAAAGATACCCTTCTAACTTTCAGAAGGCCCTGCAGGGTTACAGAGCTCTTTATTTTGCTTTTAATCTTTTCCTCACACCTTTCAACTCCTGGGAAACGTCTAGCTTTTGATGAAGAAATCAGCTCTGCCCATTAAATGAAAAGTGTATCTTATTAAAAAAACAAACAAACAAACAAACATTTTATTTATCTCTAAGTCTTAAAAAGCTGTAAGTGAAGCTAAAAGACTTCAGGCAGGAGGAAACATTGTGTTTCCCTTACAGCAATTTTTCCCAATTTAATTGTAATGAGAAAACCTTTCTGTGCTTTGTAAAAACCTGAAACTGAATTCCTGCTTGCTGCTACTTCCAGCTCAGGTGATTTTCTGAGCCTGTTGTTATTTTTCAATGTGGGAATCCCCAAAAGGATCTGTCTTACAGATATTTGTTCAATCCGCTCTTGAATTCAAGTAAACTTTTTGCACTTACAGTATCCTTTGGCAAGGAGTTACCCAGACTACTACTCCCTCCAAAATACTCCATTTCCAAGCTAAGGAGCAGTAGTTTATTCAGTCCTTCCTAACATGGAAACTGTTCCAAAACATTCACTATACTCACTGCCTTTCTCTAATCTTATTTGTTCTGCTATACCCTTGTTGAGCTAAGAGTCCCTGACATGGGTGTTGTATTTCAGATGTAGCTAAACTGAAGGCAAACCAGTATTTTCTGGTTTGTATCTCATTCTCTTCCTTTGATTTGCTTTTCTGAGTGCTGCCAAACACTGAGCTGATGTGCCCATGGAACTAGCTATTGTAACCCTAAGGGCTAGCTTCAGAGTGGTAATGGTCAGCTCAGAGCCCACCTTTTCATACGTGAAACTAGGATTGTATCTTCCTGTGCATTATCTTTTTACATTTATTTATATAGAATTCCACCTGCTGGTTTACTGCCCAATCATTTGCTGCTATAAGAACCTTTTCCGGTTCTACATAGTTCTTCCCCTGCCTTATCAACGTGATAACATTATAACCATCAACCAAATGTTGTCATCTCATTGCTCCAGCACAGATCCCTGCAGAACTTGACTGCAGACTTTCTCTACAGGAACATCCACTTAAACCAGTCTTTTCCAGCCAATCATATATCTACTTTATCTTAAAAAAATTTCTTGTGAGGAACACTATCAAAAGCAATCTAGGAATCCATGCAAAGCATATCATCTGGACCACTCATACCCACATGCTTTTTGCCTTTCAAAAAACGCCAAGAGCTCTAACTTCAAATAAAGTAATTTTCTCAAATCAAAATACATTCAGATGTTTTTGAAAAGCCAGAGCTGAGTGTATGTCTGAAAAATTTAGTCAAACAACTCAGTCGTAGTTTAATGTTAATTATCCATGGTCAGGTATTTACTAATTCCTTTCTGTAGTATTTAGTAACTTGGCTTATTAGATAACTATCAAAAAGATTACAAGATCTATAACACTGTTTTTCCTTGATGGTATATGGATGATATATTTACAGGTTTGTGTTACGTCTAGTAGGGAGTCTGAGCTGCCAGACTTTTATTAGAAATGGAACATAAGATACCTTCAAGTGTGAGAGTCACTGGAACGTCTGGCAAGAATGAAGAAACTTTACTAGGTCTTTTCCCTCTTCCTGTGAAACGCGTTTTATGAAGTTCTCAACTAACTGTTGCTTATTTCTTGTACCATGCTACTAAGCAGATACTTACAATTTAATGATACACTTTATGTCTACACCAAATTACTTAAAACAGACAGTGTTTCTGAGTTTGGTTATTTGCCTATGAGGTGCAGTCACCTCACAATAAGGGTCGGCAGTATTGCTTTTACCTTCCACTCCTGTTTGCAGACAATTCCCAATTTGTTGGAGTTCTCAAGGTAATGCAGTGAACCAGCACAATTACCTAGTGTCCTGGCCATGACCCTGCCTCTGATGTTACTGGTCTGAGAAGTCACAGCCAGTTTCTGTTGCAGCAGCTACTTCTGCCAGGCAGCAAGAGCTGGCATAAATCATGGCAGAACTGGCCAGAAACTAATGTTCTGTGCCTACGTCTATATATGTTTAAATACATGCAGAGCTTGTTCCCAATTCACATGTTCTTCACAGTGGCCTGGAGGATAATTTGAAATTGTCTGCATGTCACTGAAGACAGGAAAATTTGGTCCATAAACCCATGACAGCCAGGAAAATGGTAGTTACTCGCACATCTTAAGGCAAGTTAGAGACAGTGCTGAAGAACCAATGATTAAAGCACAAAACAACTTTAAAGAAATGCTAGTAAGGGTTTTATATATCTCCATTTGTAAGCCACCATCTGCACTTGATTTGCCGTTTGGCATGTGGCAAATCAAACAGGAAAGACTTCATATCTTCCCTTGACATGTGCTGAAGTTCAGACAGGTGAGTGGAAAAGCAACAGTGCAGCTGCTGACCACTAAATACAGGTACATTATTCATTAATGCTAAAGCAGATCTGCAAATATATATTTGTCACAGTGCAATTTCACTTATATGCAACACCCAAAAAATCCCAGTGGAAATACCCTGGAAAGGAGACATCAGGAATTATTAGCTGAGTTCTTCATCCTCTGGGTCCTGTTGGCTACTTGTGCTACAGCCAAAACTGTTTTGTTTTGTTTTCTTGAAATCTGTTCCCTCTTCTCTTCCCTGTACATTAATTCTCTTCTTCTTCTCTCTATTATCATCCAAGCAATGCCCAAGTGATTTTCCTACCCACCTTCCAAATCTTCGTTAAAGTACCTTCTGCTATCTGTCATCAGTAAATGCAAGTTCAGTTGCCATCCCCACACTCACAGTCACTGATCCGGCCTGATTCCACACTCATCTTCTCTGAACTGATACCTCCCTGGAGGTGGTGACCCATACTGTCAAGGTCTACATGAGCTATAACAGAGCTTTCAACCCTCCCTCACAGCCAACACTTCTACACAGTCCAGGGAATATATCAAGCCTGACCCATTTTCTACAACACTAATTTGCTGTGATTGTTCTGGATGTTCTTTGAGGCTACACTGACTTATGATGTTATAGCTCAATAATGGAGTGCGACACCATTACTGCACTTGCTGCTACCCTCAAATCCAAAAGCACTGACAATTTTATCCCTTAGTCCCTTCAGCTTACTATGCCTTATTATTATAATGTGGGGGACTTTATAAATAAAATTCAAAACCCTAAATTAAATACTGTGAAGTCTACTCCCAATAATTGTGCTTCTGTGGAGGGTGCAATGAGATACTTAATGCAGGATCATTCTGTGATTTCTTGAACTGTATTTTCTTCAGCAGGTCAGTAGCAGTTAGATGTCATGTTTACTTATTAAAGGAATCAGATGATAATATTACCAGTTCTACCAAGCAAGGCCGCTTCTAACATACATACAGTTCACAGGGTATTTTTTTTTAACTGAGGTTTGACTCTGCAACTGAAACTATATACATTAAAAAGTTACTTTCACAAGAGTTGATGAATTCTTTCAGGGCTGCTGTTGTCCACTGGTTACATTTTACAGATGGGAAAACTTAATTTTTCTGTTTCAGATGGATCCACTAACACTTATTCTTGTCATCAGACCTATATTATTAAATGAGGTTTTTCATTTAAGGAGAACATAAATTTGTTTTCGATTACTTGTCCAAAGCTGTACAGCACTTGTGGCTATATATGAAAACTCAGGAACTGTTGAGCAACATCACACTACATAAGCACTGATCCATCTATTTCCATATCTGTTCTAACAGTAAAGCCATAGGACTAGTCCAAACCCTTTAGTATAGGGAAATGAAATATAACACAAATGACACATGACAGTGTGAGCAAAATCTACGTCAGGAAGAAGTTCAGGCTTGGTCACTTATTTATTCACATCAGTCAAATTGCAATCAGTATATTACAATGCAAAGCTTCAGTCAAAACAGTAAGTTTAAAGATTAACATACTGTTAAAGCTTGCAATATGATGCTTATCAAACTTGTTGGCGTGTAGAAGTTGAGAAGTGACAGTTTGTAACCTCAAATGTGTTGCTCTGTATCACCAAAATTATGTAAAGTGCAAAAGGTTTATCACATGGAATCCAGACCACAAAAATCTTCATCTTCAACCCAGTCATGTTAAAGATTGGCTCTTTTGAATTAACAAAGGGTTTTTATTTTGTGACGTGGCACCTTTGCAAATCCCATGATATCATGTCAGAATGTGTGAAAAAGATTTCAGTGAAGCCAGAGGGCAATTTTTACAAAACGATTATATAGATTTGGTAATATAATTTTTCCAGAGCAAATTTTGGCCTGGTTATTCTCCTTTGCATTCATTCCAATTAACACATTGTTGTGCCATGGACCGAAAAATACAATTTTAAAAGAAGAATTAAGAAATTCTCTGTCAGAACTTTAGAAAGCAGAAGTAATGCAAAATAACATACTTCTATCTTTATATAGTTCTGCAAGTTTTACTGTATTTTAAAGAAAGGTAGTAAGAGCAAAGGTAACTAGCCCTCTTCATCTTAGCACCATTTCACTTCCATTAGTGTATTATCTTTCTCTCAATTATTTCTCTCTTACTGCTCTTCAGTACCTCCATCAGTCTCTTGAAGCAGCCGAACAGCACAAATCTCTGAATAAGCGCATCCTTACTGACAACCTTTCTGAAAGCACAGAAACACTGACAGATTTGTACTTATATACTTCCTCACTAACATCCTCCAGAGTTCAGACTGCTTCATGGTATGTCCTTTCTCAGATGTAATAAATACAATAATCCAAAACTTGAGCCAGTGGAAAAAGGTAGAGAAAACAGTAATAATTAAATAGTATCATAAATGGAATAATGTGAACTGATTTTTTAAATCAATGTTTTCCCCTCTAAAACTGAGCTAAAATGTTACTCGTTTAACCAGATCTAACAAAGACTTAAATCGGACCATGACCTGGCCCACAGTGCATCACTACTGTCCTGGTTTGAGGTAAAATGTATACGTGCACAGAGCAAATAAAGCTGACATGCTGAAAAAATTGTGATGAACTGAAAGAAATCACTCACATCACAAAACAAGTTTTAAGGGAAGGACACCATAAAGTTAATTCACAAGCAATTTCTAGGCAAATTGAAGCCTTAATTAAGATCTTTGGCTGAAGTTTAGTAGTTATATAAAGAAGGCACACATACATTCTCCTCCTTGAAGATAAATCACTGTGCAATTATTACAAGGCCAGCAGACTGGGAAATTAAGAGGAAAACCCCCTGTGTTACAGGCCCCAACTTGCCTGTTACCTGTATTCCTACTGATAATCTAGACCATCGGTCTCTGCCAAAAATCAAGATGAAATTTCAGTGTAACGCGATTTCCTTGTTTTCAAGAATGAACATGTGAACGCCTTACTGCACCTTCATTTCTATAGCCTCTGACTAGCAAACAGTTTTAGCAACCCAACTGAAAAGAAAATTCAATAGTCCTGTCAGTCACAATTCCCACAAGTGAGATGCAAAGATGGCAAAAGCTCACCGTTTCGTAGTAGAGCTATAAATAAAGACTATTTTTAATATAAAATATAAAATATTACATGATCTTTTATAGCAATACTATAAAATCGAGTATTGAACACTATAACCATCCCACCTGTGTTTCAGTTAAACTGAACTTTTACATGCTTCACTGGTAAATTAAGTGTTTTTAAGGTGGGGAATAAAAATTAACCAAAATTAATTTGACACAAACCTGTCCTAAAGTCTTTTTATCAGTGGGATTTGGTTTGTGTCCCTTCACTCAAATACATGTACTCTAACAGATAATCAGTAAGCATAAGCAGAAAACAGTAGACATTTTATTCTCCAAATACACAACATGAACAGCGTTTATCTTAAGAAATCTTTTCAGATTTCTCTGAGTTACTTAACAAAATCTTAGGGGAGAGGAAGAGAACAAAGGACCGAACCCTGTAACCAGAGCTGTAAGTCTTACATCTCACTATGTTATTTTTGGGTGCAGGAGAAATGTATTTCACGTGCCTTATCATGCTTCTTAGGAAGGAATTCTGAAATACTTTCTGCTCTTCCTTTTGAGTAGCTTATCTTCTGTTCCAAATAATTTAGCGAAATCTCATCTGAGAATGTAAACCTGGTTGCATAGATTTTAATTCTTGGCTTGGAATGTATCCATAATTACTCTTGTTGTTGTTGTTGTTTCTCACCAACTTGACTCACCATCTGGCAACAAACTGCAGTCCAGGAAACTTCTATAACTTCCCCTTAATTTAGTTCTTCAGATTTCTCACCCTCATTTAGAATGATATTACCAGAAACCAATCCAGATGTTACAGGGAGAGGCAGGAGATAAGTAGCTGCTAACTGGCTCAGACAATTCTCTCTAAGGGCTGGATTCACAGCAGTTACTTTCAGGCACAACTGCAAGCAATCAGGAAAAAACTTAAGAGTTCTTTTAACTGCAGAATAATTAAACGAATAATTTACATAAGTCATGACTCAGCCAAGCATTTAACTACACGGTTAACTTTAAGGGTATACTGAAATCAACTGCAACTGAATATTAGCACATATGTTAAATTAAGTCATGTTTCAGAATTTTGTGGAATCAGTGCCTACCATGTGAAAGAAAAAACACATTTGTGACACAAAGAGTGGCTGGACTGTAAATCTGAGTCCATTTGTCTCAAGTATGCTCACGATGGGATTTAAATTAGATTGGAATAAACTGCACAAATGCTAAGATGAAGTGTACTAGAGCTCACTTAAAAAAATAATTCTATTAAATATAGTTGAAGGAAGTAATTTCCCTCCTAGAAAAATAGAAAATATAAAAGTAGAAGGAAAAAAGAAGAAAAGGGGGAAAAAAACCCAGGATATGTTTAAAATTAAACATCAGAGTTTTCTCAAGCACCTCCACTCTCAACTGAGGACAACTCTCCAATTTGAGAAGCAAATGTATTTGCAAAGGTCTTGAATTCTTTGAATTCTGGCAACTGAAGTTCAGAGGTGATCTTTTCAGTCTTCAGTCTGAGAAGACTCTCATGTGCCTTTCTATCTTGGAAGACACTTTGCACCTCCACAGGTAATTAAAACTTTCTGATTGATTATGGCCACCTCTTTGTCCTTTTCTCAGTATCCCCTGCTAAGGTCATGCTGGAACAAGAAAACAAGATGGTAGCATTTACAAGTTTCTTCAGGCCCCCTGGGTTTAGGGCACTTCCCCTATAATCCAAAGGGCTTTTCTGATGAAAGCCAGACATCCACAATCCCTTCTTTTGTAGTGATACCTATACACAAACTCCTAAGGTGACCACTGCAGCCCAGGGAGGTGCATCTAATACATATTTGTAAACTCATAGAATCATAGAATCATCCAGGCTGGAAGGGACCTCCAAAGGTCATCTAGTCCAACCTCCCCACAGTCGCAGGGACACCCCCAACTAGACCAAATTGCCCAGGGCCTCGTCGAGCTTTGCCTTGAATATCTCCAGGGAAGAGGCCTCAACCACCTCCCTGGGCAACCTGTTCCAGTGCTCCACCACCCTCAGAGTAAAGAAATTTTTTCTAAGATTCAACTTAAGTCTACTCTTCTCCAACTTAAGTCCATTCCTCCTCGTCCTATCGCAGCAGGCCTTTGTGAACAGACCCTCCCCAGCCTTCCTGTAGGCCCCCTTTAGGTACTGGAAGGCTGTGATCAGGTCTCCCTGGAGCCTCCTCTTCTGCAGGCTGAACAGCCCCAGTTCCCTCAGCCTATCTTCAGAGCAGAGGTGCTCCAGTCCTTTGATCATCTTCGTGGCCCTCCTCTGGACCTGCTCCATCAGGCCCATATCCTTCCTATATTGAGGGCTTCAAACCTGCACACAATACTCCAGGTGCAGAGTAAAGTGGCAGAATCACCTCTCTGGATCTGCTGGCAACACATCTTTTGATGCAGCCCAGGATGCAATTGGCCTTCTGGGCTGCAAGTGCGCACTGCCTGCTCATGTCTCGCCTCTTGTCCATCAGTACTCCCAAATCCCTTTCTTCAGGGCTGCTTTCCAGTAACTTGTCCCCTAGTCTGTACTGATAGTGAGGATTGTTCTGGCCCAGGTGCAAAAACCTGCACTTGCTCTTGTTGAATCTCATGAGGTTCATCTGGGCCCACCTCTCCGTCCGATCCAGGTCCCTCTGGATGACATCCCTTCCCTCTGGTGTATCAACAACACCACATAGCTTGGTGTCATATGCAAACTTGCTAATGGTGCATTCAATCCCCCTGTCTATATCATTGATAAAAATGTTAAACAGTATTNTAGATCACGTCCACAGGTCATCCTCTATCTATCAACACAGTAACTCTGTCATAGAAGGCCACTAGGTTAGTCATGCAGGACCTACCCCTAGTAAAGCCGTGCTGGCTGTCCCGAATCAACTCCGTGTCCTCCATGTGCCCAAGCATGGCATCAAGAAGGATCTGTTCCATGATCTTCCCAGGCACAGAGGCGAGGCTGACAGGTCGGTAGTTCCCAGGGTCTTCTTTTCTACCCTTTTTAAAAATGGGTGTGATGTTTCCTTTCTTCCAGTCCACAGGGACTTCTCCTGACCACCACAATTTTTCAAATATCATGGTGAGTGGCTTAGCAACTACATCAGCCAGTTCCTTTAGCACTCCGGGATGTATTCCATCAGATCCCATGGACTTGTACACCTTGAGTTTCCTCAGTTGATCACGCACCTTTTCTTCACTTACAGGGGGACCTAAATGCATTAGGCTGTTGGGGCACATGTGTACAATATGATTACCCAGGCTTGAAACAGACACAGTGCCCTGCATCTGTCAGATTACTCAAAGTCAGTGCTACCACTAGAAAAGTCTTAGGCATAATAAAATTTACTTATTTAGAAAGCACAGATCTGCAATAATAGTACCAAGTTAGAGAAGAACCACATGCTTTATTTAGATCCTTAACAACAATTATCCTCTTTAGCAGTGTTTGCATCTCAACTTGGGAGTTTATTGAATTGTTCCCTCCTAGTCACTTGGGGCTGTTTTTTCCTGGGGCGTTCATAGCGTGAGGTCTTTCTTAGACTTCTGGGTAGAGACTGAGAACTCCTCAGGCTGTGATCATTAAAGAAAGCTTTTAAATCTGCTCAGAGCTACTGGCTTTAGCTTAACTGAAAACACCTCTATTTTCCTGCTTCCCTTGCTCTCTTTTTCTGTGCATGGGCACAGGGGTATCACATGATAACAAGGGGCACCAAGATTTCCTCTCCCTTCTCTCTCCTTAGAGTGTTTTAATTAACATTTCTATTGTATGCACTCATTACCACATTCCTGGCTTCAGCTTTAAACTGGTCATTCCTGTTACAAGCCCTCTAGGACATAGTGGTAAAACTTTACACATCTCATATTATAGCAATTATTAATCACAGGTACATTTTAGTGATTGCACTACAGCAATTGCTACCAGTCTAAACATAATACTTAAGCAGAAACAAATGACAACAGTGGGAACAGTGGTACCTGCACACAGGGCAACACTCTCTTGACCCCATTAGTTTTATAGGATCCTTTGTGGGCTTTATCACAGCTACAACTATTCCACAGGCCCACTGTGTCTGGGCAAGTAAAGTGCTTCTGTGGCAGAGCAGGTGTGTTGGATGCACTTATTAAGGAGGTCTACTAACTCAACCGATGACCAAAGTCTACGATTTGGTTGATGGTTAGGAAATACTCCTCCAGAAAGCATAAAGCAAATCAGAAAATATTTATTGGCAGAGGTGGAGATGGGCAGCATGTTTTCTCTTTAAAGGCTACAAGGTCAACACCTGCAAAAGAAGAGCTGAACTTGAGCAAATCCTTGAAATGGGGTTCCACTAATGCTTTTTGCCAAGAGAAGCACAAGCAGCCAAAAAAAGGAGGGACTGTATCTTCAGCTGGACTTTGGCTCTTCCACCCATCTCCTGCACCAACCTGGTACAGCCTGAAAAGCTGTATGGCTAATAAAGTATCTTTGTTGGTATGACTGGTTAGCTTTCAGCTGGATCCATTCCATCTCCAGACCTGCTGTGTGGGTGGAATAAAGGCTTTTTCTATACCCGTATCAGCTCAAAGTGAACATACGAACATATTGCTACCCTAATTGTATACTGATGGTGTTGCAATGTTTTTTTCTGATAGAACTTCACCCTTTTTTTGTTTGCCTGAGCTTAGAGGGTGATTAGTAGGTGTTCTACAGGAATATGGAACTGAAATAGGAAGCTGAAAGGTAGGCTTTATGTGCAGGCTTAGCCTTGTGGGAATAAGTTCTCTCTTAGATCCCTCTAATAGCTTTAATAATTAAGAAACAATTTTGCTAAGCTGTATTTTTTATATTATATTTGATTTTAATAAAATCACTCATTTAGAGACAAGAATTTAAGCAGTACTTCATGTCCATACATAGAAAAACACATCCCTCTTCAGCTGTGCCTTCAGGAGAAATTAATGAAATGTGTGCAGCTATCTAAACTGAATTTTAAAAATCTCCTGTGTGTTTATGAATTTCTTCTATGCCGACAAAATGAATGACATTGGTCAATAAGCGCCCTAACTGTGCTGTTTTAGGTACTAATGGCTCTGATGCAGAAAAGCACTTGACTGCATACTTTACTTTAAACAGTTAAGTGATCACATTAAACTCAATGGAACTGCATTTAAACCTAAAATAAAACATGTTCTCAGGCAATTTTCTTCTGGGGGCCTCTACTTTCCATTGTTTATGTAAGTCAATAAATTTTCACTCTAAGTTAAAATTAGCCAGGATTTTCAAATTCAAGATAATAGGAGAAGTCTGATTTGCAAGGGGTGGAGGCTTGGCAGCTTTGTATCTCAGACTTGACATTCTAGAAATAAGGCTTGAAAACCAGCCATATGTATCTTGAAATGAAAGGGAAAGACTCTGATCTGTTTTTCATGTCTGGCTGCCATGAAAATCCAGAGTGGCTCCTCTGAAAAAAAAGAAAAACCCTCTTGACTGATCCCACTGAATTTTTTGTGCTTTGGGTTATTTCTTTACATTTCCTTTTCTCCACACATTTCCCAGGGTCAGTGACATCCACCAGTGCCCTCCAGATCTGCTTCGGTTAGGAAGCTTTTATGGAATATAAGATATTTGCAGGGTGAATATAAGTAAACACATGAAAAGCATCTACCAGGGTCAGTATTATTTTGCCAGTTACCTAAACAGGTCTGATGCAGAGAAGTACACATCCTGGAATATATGTACATCCCAGCCACAACTAAGGAAGCAAAGAATATATATGCAAAAAGCATGGTCTATAATTTTCCTTTTAAACACTTGATACATAAAAAGTCCTTTTAAAAGCGTAATGGTTTTCTAAAGCACTATTAAAAAGCTTCCTCATCAGCCTACATTTGGAAAGACTTTCTTTTAGATGCATGATTGCACTAACAATAAACTTATTCTCTCTGTTTATTTATCCAGTTACCAGGGGTAAAGTAACATTAGAAATAATTTGGGGGGAACAAAAGCCCAACAAATGCTGCCACAAGTGGCACCTGGAATAAAAGATACCCTTTGCACCACATCAAGGTGAAACAGTAAGGTTAGTCCCAGCTGCTAGAAGGTTAAACATTGACCTGACCAGGTAGGAATTTCTGTTCCTTTGGACAAAATACATTAATCCCAAGGAACTGCCAAAGTTAAGAATATTTCTCCTGTAGCTGTAACTACAGCTGTTTGGATGGCTGTGCTGGGCAAAAAAAGTTCTGCTGACAGCTTTTCGCTTAAATTTTCCTTGTCACTAGATGTCACTGTACACACAAGTGTGTGCCTGGGACTCCCAGCAATCTGGGCAACGATGGCCTGAGGACATGGGAAGAAGTAATATCATATTTGAGCACTGCTGTTTGGCTTTCACTTTTGTCATCTGAACTTGCATCCATTTCAGTTTTCACTTCATTTTGGAGGAGAGGCAGGTTTATTCACTTTTGCAGCAAATGTTTTACAGTTGATTTCAGGAACAATTTGGTGGTTTGGTAGTTTTGGGGTTTTTAATGTTGAAAATTCCATTAATGAGACACTTCAGTATACTACAGCTCAAGCTCAACAAGCAGAGGAGCTGGCATTTGAGCTGCTGCAGAAAGGGAGTTCCTGCTCACACCCCAGATGTCCCAGTCAGGCTGAGTTTAAAGGATACCTTCCCATGAGCTAGTGCTCAGTGTGACACCAAGGAACAAAACCTAAATTACAAAAATTACAACTTAATAGCAATTATAACTGAACTAATGGTTCAGTAAAGATGCCCACGTCACTCTGCTGAACTCAGATGCAGCCACAAGTGGGCCCATTCCCCCCATGTGCAGGCAGCCAGTGACTGGGATTCATCCTGCTAAAACACGTATCTTCCCACAAGACTGAAACTTAGCTTACAAAGAAAACCAGCTCAGGACCCATCTATTGTAGTGTATCATAGAAGCCCTTTGCCCTTAATGAATTTTCCTGGAACAGATACATTGATATATGTTGTCCATACACACATTGTAAAGCAGTTGACAACATTTTCCCAATAAATGTCTTTAAAATAGTGACTTTCCTGTGAGTATCTTGTGAGATTTTTAAGTCACATAGTTTGTGTGCTTTCTGATTGAAGACTGAAGCAATAAGAACAAGAAAATGAAAATCAAAATAATTTCAAGACAGCTGTACCAATTTCTCATTAAAAGATACTTGAAAATAGCTGTGTGATTTTAACTTTTCGGCAAACTTCCTTTTGGACAATATTCATTTACATTCATAGATATTAAATTACACGAGTCACACAAGGAATTAAAGTGAATGCACAGGGATAAATACTAGCTATTGTAAAACAACACTACTCCAGAGACTTCAGATTTACATCAGTTAGGAATTTGGTGAGCAGGTTTTATTTGGTTCTGTGTTCATAGATGATTTCCCATTCATCCAGATTTACTAGACCTTGTTAAAGTTCTCTTTAACAATTTTAGATAGGAAGCTCTATAAACCACTGACTTCAGTTTTTTGTATAAGAGCTGATACACTTGCAAAGAAGTTTTTATTATTTCAAGATAGGCTAACGTGTGGGAAACACACAGAATGGCAAAAGTAGATTATAGTAACTTGATCCTCACTACTACTCAAGAGGAATGAAGGCTCATTTTATAAGTCCACATCCTCTGCCCTAAGAGGTACTTCTGGTATCATGTTGGATTTGGTAAATAACTACAATCCATGAGGACAAGGGGTAAAAAGGCTGCAGTAAAAAACAGTGTCTTGTCTTCACAGAGAAAATTCCCAATGATAAAATCTGAAACTGCATTTTATTTGCACTAAGAAAAAAAACTGGCAATATCTCCATCTTGAGACTAGAGGAGTCTCTGAGCATTTCTAGCTTCCTGCAAATGCATGTAAACTTACAATGTGGTCTGCAAAAACATTTATGCATGTGATTTTGACATTTGTTTGCAAGAAATATTCATACACAGTTAATTTGAAATATTGAGTACTTAGAGAGAACATGAGCAAGAAGCACTCATTACAAAAGGCATTAATGTAGAAATTCCAACATAATAGTGATAGTGCCCAGTTATAGACTATCAGATTGGCTGAACCAATGTCATCCTATTATTTATGTCACAAGACAAGTGATAGTGTCCGTCTTTCATCTCTCGATAACTCTAGTTATTCTATGTTTTTCATTTTTTAAAGAAAAAAGATCTCTATAAACTTTTGCTGAGGAGAAAGAATCCTGTCAAGGCTTACCCAGACCCCTCCAGACAAACTGTTTCACCTGTTTCGCAGGTTTCTTTTTAGCACAACTCACTACTGACTTTTTACAATGCTTATTCTGTTCTACACTCTAATCTGGATAATCTTTGTTTTTCTTAGCAGTCATCCATTTTATTCTATGGCAGACAAAATCAACATCTGACATATCTGACCACTTTCACACCAGCTTCACTCTGCCATAGCTTAGTTCAGAAAATAATTAAGTTTCCTGTGGCAGCTGATCACCTCGGTTCAGCAATAAAATAATTTCAATTTCAGCAATATGTAAAATTGAATGAGAACAGTGGAGCAGAATAAATTCTTCAGTAAATTAAATCCTGTCTGAGTATTATTAAAAGTGTTTCAAAGTTTTTATATAATATCAAATGCATCACTGCAGGCTACCACTTTGGATCACCTCCAAAATGATATGGGCAACTTGTCATGTTAATTTTCTAGCTATATAATTACCAACAGAAATAACAGAAAGAAATTAATCTAACAACCACTTGCAAAACCACTACACTTCTCTTAGAAATATGAAAATTCTTCAAAATTCTTCTTCATGCGAAGGGACCATTGTATAATCACAAATGTTATTATTTCTAAAAAAGGCTTTGAAAATTATTTATGAAGGAGTGAAAAAACACGAAACAATGAGAAGGCTGTCCTGGGCTCTCTCCCTGGCAAACCCCACATCTTAGTCCTGTCTTGTGGCAGATATCTACCCACAACTGACATCCAGTCCCTCAGCAGACCAGCCCCACACAATGTATTCACAGCTTTTTGGGAGCTAACTCTTGGCTGGCCAGATAGTTAAATAATTGAGCTTTGTGAGCTGACAGAGGCCCCTCTCCAGCATCTTGTGACTGAGGTGCCATATACTTCCAGAGAAAAATGATCCCGCTGGAGATCCACCCTTCTGAGAATTTCAGCAGTGTCAAATTGTCTGTGTATAATATAACCTCTCATATCCATCTGCAAAATGCTGGACAGACAGATGAAAGGACAAATCTTAACCTATCCTTTTCCTCTAGGGAACTACAAAACCCTAAACAAAAGTGTTATCTTTGGAGTTCCACCATAGGAAGGTGGGCCAGGAAGAGACTCATATAAAGGACTGCTTCAGGCACTACAGAGCAACAGGGACTAGAGGTGTAATTAACACTGGCAAGAAGGGTGCATTTAGTAACTGAGGGCAGGAAGGCTCCAGCTGACGGAAGCAAAGAGATACCATATCTAGATTTTGACTATAAAACCTATATTGAGGTGTGTACTAATTGCGTGTAGTATTAGACCCTAGTAACTAAGGTATTAATTTCAATAGTAATTGGAGAGTTGCTTATACCAATGATCCACTCTGATAAACTGACCCACACAAGACCCATTTACTCCAGAGTCATTTAAAAGCCGATTTTTAGAGCTTGCAGATTGCTATTTTTCTACTTGGGAACAGTGTCAAATGTCATTGCTATTCACAACCCTCAACAGACGGAGGGGAAATCACAAGTGTCTGCGGGTAGACCACTTCTCCCTCTACTGCATCTAAGGTTCATGTGTCTAGTGCTCTTGTTGTGATCTCAGGGTCTAACACAAATGCTAATGATGAACAGACATTGGCCTATCCCTTGATACTGTGTCATGTCCTGTGTATGAAAGCCTTCTTTGCTCCTCTGTATTGATTTTGAGGCTAATGGTTTTCTTGATCCACAGATGGAAACTCAAGCATATCTTTGGTAGTCAGTGTATATCACTATTGCTTCAGCTGCTCTACTGGGGTAAAAATCAAAGGTCAGCAAACTGAACCAGGACTTTGGATGGACACTTCAAAGTCTGGGAAATCTCATCAATTAACCCAATTTGAAAGGAAGCTTTCTCTCTCCTGCTTCAAAAAAATCTCCTTCAGCTGATGACATTTGCTGATGACTGCTGCTGAGTAGTCAAGGCAGTGGCTTGTGTTTAGGCCTGGGGGAAGGAAATAAAGGGTTGGGATCCAAAAATATAAGAAGAGGTGAATAAGAGGCAGAGAGAGGAATAGGAGAGGAATAAGAGCAGATGTTGCTCTGAGTAGCAGCAGTCTCAGTAAGGTCAAAATTTGGCTCTACAGCTCCATTTTTACTAGAAAATATCATGACATGGGGATCAGAGATATTTTTGAATAGTTTGTTGAATGCACATAAATGGGCAGTGACTGCTTATTGACCAGTAAATTAGTGCTTCAGCTGGTTCAGAAAAGCCTTTGCCAGGCCCAAGGTCAGCTCTTCTAAGACCGAGTTTGGTTTGCTGGGACATCCTTGTATTTTGTCACTGACATTACCAGGATGTTGATGAAGCTGTTTGCCATGTTTCACTGACTAATACTCTTGCAACTGCTTTCCTCAGAAAGGAAAAAGGCTCAAATTATCTTTAAAACAAATGCCATAAAAGCCCATTTTTGGTAACTGTTTTTCCCATCTAGGCATACTGTAGGCTAGGTGACGGCTCACCTGCCATCAACACATCAGGAACTCATTCAGCTCTTACGCTGCTTTCTTTTATTGTACTGTAACTGCCCTGTGGTGCATATAATCATCTCCGAGCAGTTGGCCTGAGGCAATTAGTGGAATCCCTGCCCCTCAGGTAGGGAATAAATAAAGGACCTGTCACCACCAAATAAGCTGTGAAACAAAGCTCCAAGGACGTTTGCTTAAGCAGGTGACCAAGAAACCAAAGCTGCTGTACTGTGATGGAAATAAGTGTATGATACTACTTGGCTGCCAGCATCCTTAATTACAGGACATGGCATCATTTGATTCACAATGGAATAAATGGATATATTTATATATTTGGAGGTTTGAATGAGGATTTCCTGATTTCCTGATGAAGTCATTCCTTTATTACAGCAGCACCTTTCCTGGCCCTCTACAGCTAAGGTCAAGTCAGCATTTCCATTAAAAGTATCAAACCTATTTTCAGGGCTTTACTATTACTCATTTATAGAAAACCTCTGGACCGGATGTGACTTGGCACACGAGGCCTCAGTCTGTGGCAGAGAATGGGAGAGGTGGAGACTTTTTTCTCCCTTCTTTGCTTTAAGGATACAAATAAACATACAAATGCTAAGTAGTAGCAAATGGTGTCTTTTAAAGACTATTAAACCCTGCATAAGCTTTCTCCTATAAATCCTAAACACTGACTTCTGCTCTGGAGTACATAGGGGAAGAATATTAAAAATTATTAAGTATTTTTGTCTGGGAAAGTAACTGCTTCCCATGTTCAGTGACTTCTTTTCCAAGAGTAATTTTACAATGGATTTTATTAACTGAAGACTCTGCACAATTGACAGAACAGACTGCAGGCAAGGGCTCAGAAGAGTAAACAAACCCAGAATTTTGGTCCAGCTTTGCTCTTACATTGGTGTAAATGTAGAGAGCTCTCCCAGAAGCAGCAGACCCCCATGGGTGTAAGACCTCTTCCAGGGAGACCACAGAGGAGGAGTCAGGCCCTGTGCTCTGTGTCCCAGGAGCCCTTCAACAGGAGGCTGTAATGACTTCAAAGGAGCTGTTGTGCTCTTTCATGGGAATAATCATTGTACAACGCAACCTTGTTTATCCAAAAGGCTCAGGTAACACTTAGGACCTCCTGATAAAAGGTGGTGGGGATGAAGGAGGGAAAGGTCCAGATGAGCATGACAAGATCACCCTCTAGGGATCATGAATCACCTTTGCCAGCTGAAAATTGTGAGGCCATGGCCCCTGAGCCATTTGGCCAGCCCTCTGTCTGCAGCAGACACTTTTTGGAACTCAATCTAGTTTTGAAAGGAAGCTCCTGCCAGCCTGGTTCTCATTGCAGCTTCGCAATGACGAGGCTTCTTCCTGATGCATGTAGCATCAGTGCAACAGAGCTTATCTATCCAGCACTGCTACAATGCGGCACGGATCCTGCCATGCCCCACTGTGCCCCATCGCACCCACTTATGCGTTTAGTCTCTTCCATTCTGAGGAAAGAGGCTTCACAAGAAGCCTCCCTGTAGCCTGCCTCACCCTCAAGCTTGTTTGAAATGCCACGCTTTGAAAGTCAAAGTCCTGTACTTGCAATATCCAGGAAAAGCGGAGGAATTCGAGTTGTCAGGAGCCTTGCTGGTTGATTATTTAATTTCTTTCTGTTTTGTGCTTTCTTTTATGTGCCACTCTTGGGACCAGAACCCTGGGTCAGAGTCAAGCTTGATTATGATGGTGCTCTGCAAATACCTCCTAAGAGCTTTTCCCCAAAAAGTAGACCACCTGAAAAGAGACCCACTTGGCTAGAATTGCACACCCACGCACTAGAATTTTAGGTTTCCTAATGTCTTGCCCATTGCCTGATCATCCTGTGCACACTGCTGGTAATAGTCTGGCCCCATGTTTGGCTGTACCGTATTCCTTTTGGAAACACCACATGGCTCTTCCGATGTTTTCATCAGTTCAAGTTGAAGGGGAAATCCTGAGCAATGCGCTGTTCCTAAAAGATGGCAGATAGGGTGGATTTTGGACTGCATGAAAGGGGAATGAAGGAACAGAGATTACATTTATGGACAAGGTGAGAGTAAATTTGCCACCTAGACCTTAAATTCTGGCTCTGTTCTCTTTTTACATTTTGCAGAGCCCATGAAAATGGAAAGGGTTGCAGCAACTGGGTCTTATGGTCCCATGGTGACATAGTGACATAGAGGTCCCTGTAATTTCAGAAGATGTGTTTGGGTATTTTGCTTTGTAGAGTGAGACTCCTGAGCTAGGGGAAAAAAAAAACAAAAACCACAAAACCATAACAAGAAGAAAACCAAACAAAACCCACCTGTGAAATATTATGTTTTTCTCTTATTTAGTGACACAAAGGTGGTAGGATGGTTGGCAATAAGGACACAGATGTAGGAAGAATTAGACGAACACTAACTTGCCTTCTGTGTTGCTGTCACTCATAGAGATGAGCTCACAGGCGTTTCACTCACAAAAGGAGAACCTTTCTAATATGACTTTCCTTTTGGTTCTAAGGCTGTGTCCACTAGATCTAACATACTCCCAGGGTGTGATGAACTCAGACATACTGAAAACTGGAAATGATGGGTTTAAACCCTGTACATCAATAGGGACCCTTTCAGAATGTCTCCAGGACATACAGCACAGATGTGCCAGAAGAAACTACATGACGATTAACCTCTAAAACATTTCTAATGCAGGCAGTCTAGGGTAATTCCTTTTCTTGTACTTCAGTACAGCCTGGCTAGAGATACTGTCTTTTCATCCAGAATAGTTCCATGTAGCACAACCAAACATGAGAAACAAGAATGGGTATAACAGCTGTTACATCCCCCTCCAATTCTACAGAAGTCTTAAGTATCAGTCTTAAATATCATATCTGTTCCTTTTTCAGAGCCCCATATTCAAAAGAAGAAATCAAAGCTAACGAAGTTGCTACAAAATGGGTTTGCATAGTGATATCGGGCTCACAGTGAAGTGGGAATACATCCCTGATATCCTCAGGTATGAAAAGATGTTCTGTGCTGTCAGAGTCACTTCCAAGGCCAACATCAGAACCTGGTGATTGCCTAACACTCTAGCAGGTTTTGTTCTCTAATGCACTGAAATCCTTGATGATTTGGTGTTTTGTTTTTTTTTTTGCACAAATCTGCTTGTCTAAGTGGAACAGAAAACTTTAAAACATTGAGTGTCTGTAACAAATATTTCATGCTCACTAAGGTAGACCAGAAGCCAACACCTGATGCACCAGTAATATTCCTGCATTGCACTAACCATTTACAAATGCAAATCAATTACTGCAGCCCCTTCTACCTTAACACTCACCCTGCTAAGCACACAGCATCTCCAGATGAGTCCTTTAAGAACATGGGGACATCCACACCAGGGCAGGATCCCACCCAGCCCCAGAACTGACCCTGTCCCCAACAATGATCAGTAGCACAGACCCAGAGATGGAGTATGAAAAATAGGGCGATAACCTGAGTACACTCTAGCAATAAGAAGCTCTGCCTGATGTCTGTAGACTTTAGGTAGACAGAGAAGACTGAAGACGCTGTTTGCTATTTGCACTTTGGAAACTTTATGTGCTCTTAGTGCAGTGACCTACAGAGTAAGGAATCCCTAAGAACTCATTAATAGGTGGTGTCTCATATAGCTCCACTGAGACTGAAAATGAGAAATAAAACAAAGACTATTTGGGAGAGTTGCCTGTATATTTCACTGAAACATTTCAGATTGCCAAATGTTTCCTATTATTTATCATTTTATATATTTGCTTTTTTGAATTCCAAGATAACAGGCCAAGTCTAGGAAGACTGGAACAGGATCCAACCAAACCAGAAAAGAAAATTAAATCGTCACTTTGCTAAACGTGACTCAAGCCCACAAAAGCAAGAAAAAGCAGCATTAAGGCTCAAATGCCATCCTTGCCTCTGTGTGCTGCCTTTCAGGGAGTCTCCAAAGTTGGGGTGATTTCACGGGTCACACGTGAATCCCAGGCACCACAAGATAGGTTAAGGAGGGAGTCCCATCCTTAACTCTGCATGTCACTCCTTCTGTGGTTTCAAGTCAGACTCTCAATGCTAGTAAAACCTACTTTTTGTGGTTTAATAAATCACATACTTTAGCTTATGTAATGACTCTGAGTGAGTGATTGTATTCTCTTCTGGCCCAGAGGTGGTGTGATCATATCCCAGCTCTGTAAGGCAATGGAAATCAATGGTTGCTGCTGGATCCATTTCAGGAAGGCTGGGGTGTGTGGAGGTGGTGAGGGGCTGGCTCAAACTCTGAAAGTTTACTAGTTCCAGATGGAATTGTTTACAAAAAATAAAACATTTTTGAATCGGCTTCCTGACCTTCCCTTACCAAAGCAGACTAAAAAGACATGGCTGTGTCCTTCTGCTGACTGACAGCTCGTTACATATGATCTAGTTTTCTCCCTGTTTTAAAACATTTTGTGAGTCCAACTACCTGCTGAAGTTTAAACATCCTTAAGAGCTGCATGGGGATGTGAAGTCACACAGTCTTCAGTGCCAAGGTTTGCTCTCCTGCACATCTAGCAGTGAAATCTGAAGCTGTTCACTGCTGCATACATCCTCCTCATTAAAAGGCTTTCCCATTACAAAGAACTCTCTTGCATGAAGTACTTTGGCACCCTGATTGATTAAATCCCTTTGAAATCATCTCCGTCACACTACATCTATGTTGCTGAGAGCAAGAGGGAGGAGTGGAGGGAGACTTGCCTGCTTTATAAACTTTCAGGCTGCCCTTCCAAGCTGCAGAAGGAGCAGAGAACAAGTGAAAGGCAGTTGTGGAGAGTGTCTGACTCTGCTGGTTCAAGTGGCAATGGCAGTCAGACCAAGGCCTTAGACTGAGCCAAACTCCTGCTTAACTCCACCTCATCCCTGACACCCAAGGGCCAGATCTTGCTCATCTGGAGGGAGATGCCAGCCGGAGTATCACATTGGTAAGGGCAGGAGAAACAGCACAGTGAGATGCCTGCTGGCAGCACCAGACTGTCTTTGGGAAAAAAGTCCAGCCATAGTGGTGGCACCCCACATTTTTGTTATTCCAGCCTCCACTCTGCCATCAGCCCTACTATCTTCAAGTGCTGGGGGCAGAGCTGAGAAAGGAACCTGCTTTGACAGATGTGTGGCAGATTTCCTCTGTGATTAATTGGTATAAGGGACAACCCATTGCCACAGCAACTTTGTTGAAAGCTCTTTCTTCTAGCAAACCTTGAGGACTTGGGACTCAGCCATGTACATTTACAGAAGTCACTAGTTTCTCATAAATGAGACTGAAGAGAATTTGTTGCAGGAACCATGTCTGAAAAATGTAACCTAGTTTACAATTTGAATGGGGTTTATTACTTCTTTTTTATTATTTTTTTTTTAAATGAATCAAATCATGTGTCTGGCATTGTTTGTGCTCTGTGGGCAGCTTATAAGAAGCCAGCAAGAATGGCTGGTTTTCCACATACAGTTGCCCTGCTGTGATCTGCAGAATCCCCCCGCCCTCTTCAGAAGGCATCCCTGCCCTTTGAAAATGTTGTGCAGTTTCCTCTCACATAACACAATCAGACAGGCCCTCATCACAGCCATTTTCAGGGGGTTCAGAAAATGCACAAAGATGCTGGTAAGAAAACTGGTTTGATGGGGTCAAAAGCAAAGAAGCAGAATATTTGCCTGGGAATATTTTGGGGGGACCGAGGCTTGCACAGCAAATGTAATGGGCTATGTGGCACAGAGCAACGCTTTCGGAGAAAGGAAAAAAACAACCAACAATATTTGAAAAAGTCTTCTGAAGAGGAGAGGGAATGAACATATTTGCCCCATGTAGCTTATGTCAGTTTTCCCACTTGTAAACATGTGACTTTCCTGCCTGAAGACAGAGAGAAATACAGGGTGAAAGCTGTTTCCTCATCCAAATCCCATGTCTCACAAGTCCAAGAAAAAAAAGACTCCAAGAAATAAAGTTTTAAAGTAAAAATAGTTCTCTTCAGCTTCACAGCATACAAAAATACTGCTCTCAGTTCTCATAGACTCTGCATGAAACACAAATGAGAGTTCATCCTTCTGGAGAATAATGGAAAGAAAAAAAAGAAAACTTCTAAGCTGCCTTCACTCCAGCATCCTCTAACCAGTACTTCAGATGTATCTTTTAGCTATAGTGTTTCACACATCTGATTTTGAAGAGCATTTTCATATTTCCCTTTGAATTATTGTGTTTTTCTTGGTTTTCATTACAGCAATAAGGAGACCCAACACCCTTCATAATGAAAGGCAGAGCAAGGATAACAATAAGAATTGGAACTTCCCACCAAAGTCTGTGAAAAAACAATTATGCTTCAATCTGAGAAACCAGACACGGCCCAGGGGGGCTAGCAGCCACACCAGTTTATGGAGTTTGTGCCTACCCCAGATACTGGTTCCCAGCACTGAACTCAGCCTGCAGCCTCTCAGCTATGACAACCCAGCAGTTTGTGGGGCTGTGCTGTAAACTGTGGCAGTGAATGGGTCTGGGTTTAAAAATTAACCTGGAAAATAATAAACCCAGATCAATCCACTGATCTGATTTTAATAAGACCACACAAATAGCTGTCAGGATGACACTGAGGTGTTCATCTGGGTGAGAATGAGCACCTGAAAGGGAAGCTCCTTAAACCACTATTGCTGCCACAACTACAGCCTGGTAGGCTGGGTTTCAGGGTGACATTTGGGCTAAGAAACGAAGGATCTGCACTGCAAAACCTCTAAAATTCCTCCACTGGAAGTAGTAAGAGAAATGGCTGAGCTTTACCCAGACCTAACCATTGCTTTGCCTCTCCAGGCATGGCAATTTGATGGAAGCACTCTGTATGCAGTGTGGACCCTCCACTATTGCCTCTGCCCTGGGCTGAGATTCTGCTTCACTTACTTGCATCCAGCTTCCCTCCCTGCCACCCCCTATACTCCTCTGTATTCCAATGTTCTCTCTTTCTTTTGGATTTAAAATAAACCTTTTAAAGAGATATTTCTTTTCCAGTGTCTTACTGTAACATAGACCAAGTCTGTGTTTGATTAGTAAATTCATCCTATGCTGGTTTCTGTATCCTCAGTACATTTAATAAAATGCTATAGCACTTTCTGTCCCCAGGTTCCTTATTTAAAGAGATGTGTGTTAAAGTGATAGGAATATTCTTGAGAGAGAAAAGAAAAGGAATCCCAAAGTGGTTAGTGTTAATAACCAGAAGTTTCTGAAAGAGCCAGCAGAATGGGCAGACAGCAAGCACACAGGTCACTGTGCACTTCCACATTTCCAGCTGTATTTGAAGGCTACAAGCACCTTTGAAAACAACCAGGATGCTTCCAGCTGCCTCTGGAAACTGGGAGGAGTTACCACTGCTGGTTCCTCTACTCTGGGAGCCTATCTTAGGACCCAGAACCACCAGTAACGCAGTGGCTGCCAGCCAAGAGCCAACACTGGCAACAGAGAAGGGCCAGAAGAAAAGCAGCGTCTCTGCAGAGAAGAGAAGTGGACAGTGAAATGGCATGTCCAGAGGTGCAAGGAGTAGTACAAACAATACACATGGACAACATGGGCAGAAAACAATAAAAAGAAGAAAAGCAAGCATAGAAATAAGTGCCCAAGAGTTAGGCTAGGTGCTGGGGAAAGCTTGGGGCATGGAGGTGTGAAAGGCAAGAAGAAAAAATGTAGAGAATACAAGGGAAGCAGCTGGCAAAGAGGCAGAAATGGGAAGAGGAAAGAGAAGTGTGGGTAGGCAGTAGCCTTCAGCTGATAACCTGACTGCTGCTTTTACACTTGAAAAAAGCAGCGAGGAGCCTAGGGCAGCCCTGAGCACACACATTAAGGCACCTTTTGCTTCACATAAAACACAGTTCAGTAGCCCCTCCATTCTGACCAGGTTGCATCCATCCCTCTGCATCTTGTGTCCTGGCATAGATGAAGCTCTGTGCAAATCTTTACAGGACCATAAGTATCACCAGCCAAAATTCATACATACCCAGACCCTACTCAGAGGTAAAATACTTCAGTTGCGTTTGTGGATGGGGTATATTGGGGCAGACAGAAAGAGCAGTTGGTCTTGCAAACAAAATGTGGCCCAAAGGATAAAACCACTCAGGGGGGGGTGGTCCTAGTTCATTCAGATTAGATATTCTATCAGGATCTGTCAGCATCCTTTCCCAACATTTCTCTCAGCTCCCAGAATCAGCCCAGAGCTCAGACATGAATAATGAAATGTTAATCTGATCCACTGCAGCCAGCAATTAAAAAAAAAAAAGTCCCAGAAGTCACCTCTTCTACAAACATACCCATCTAAAAGGGATATTAGTTGATGCTTTTGCAAAGAAATGCAAAGACAAGGCTGCTTTTGTTATAAGAGAGATCTCCCAGTGACAGACAGCTGCTGTGCCATGCCATGCACAAGACTGCAGATAGGAATTACCTCAAAGTGAAACATCTCAGGCACCAGCACTTTCAATGTTTATCATCAGATGGTGAAATGAAAGGGGTCTCCGGCATTTCAGAACAGATAGCCAGGAATAATTGCTGATACAACATCTTAGCTGGCACTTCGTGGAAGAGAGCCTCCTTAAAAGTAAAAGTCAGAAGAGGAAAGCTTACTTAGAGTGCTTACAGAGACAGCTTACGTGAAGGAACTGAAAATGAGCAGAAGGGCTGATAAAAGGCGTAGAGGTTTTACACAATAGCATATTCTCCTATAAACCACCTAATTCTTCTACTTGGTATTCATCACTGTCAGAAGGCTTTATAGCAGTGAATGAAGGCTTTATGCTTAGCCTCATTATCAGCTCAATGATAGAGGGCAAGCCACGCACATGAAGTTCAGTACCAGAGATATGTTGTTAAAATGCTGCAATTTGTCAGCATTTAGATAAACAAATGAGGGGCAGACCAAGTGTGTGAAGTGACCTCTGCAGCATTCATGGGATATTTTGTCACTTGTTCTGAAAAACGTATTCAAGTTGCTCAGGGGGAATGAGGAAACATGGATTTTTTTAAAAAATCTCTTTGACCAAGATGGAGGTTTACTCTCATTTTCTTTTAAGTTGTTTCTCTCTCTGTAACCCCATTCTTTGTTTATTATTGTGATTCTCATAGACCCTCACATTCCAGCAAGGCTTCTGGGCTTGATCCTGAGCAACTGGACTCGCCAGCACATTCCTGGTGGCTTATTCGCCAGGAGAAGCTCACTGGCCTGTCACTCAGCAATGTGAAGAGTTCAAAACTAACTAATAACCTATGTGAAATGATAACATGTCACAGTGATGTAACTGAGCGAATGTGCTCTTCCCTGCTTCAGCTACTACGTAAAAAACCAAAGCATTTAAAAAAAAAAAAAAAAAAAAAGTGAAAAAAACTTTAAAGATTTAAACTAATTCCTTTCCATTGGGAAAGCTGATTTTTTAGGTTTTATTTTCAGTAATATTTACTCTGAGGCTTATGTTTGCCTGTTTCCTCTCAGTTCTTTCTCCCAGCACTTGAGTGAAACACGCTTGAAGAGAAGACAATGCTTCTTTTCAGAGGACTTCATTTCTCTGTTTTTTACAGAGTTTTTAATGATGCTGTGAAAGCCAGGCACCCGAGAAATCGAAACAAATGTATTGTAACACTTTCTGAAAAGCGAGATTATGCTACAATGGGGTTTCAGTCACCTCCAACAGAACATTTGTCTGAAATAAGGCCTTCCTCAGATTATACACAGCTGTTGAGCTGCCTAATGCTTTCACAGTTTTCCTATGTTGAAGGAAAACCTTGGTGGCATGGGATCACCATCAATCTCAATACCTCATGCAAGTCACTAAAGTCTCATTTGCAGCCCCTTTTCTTTTTTTTGGCCTATACACAAACTTTTCTGCTCATTTGAAGAGAATTATGTGGGCTTAATTAAGTGTAGTAACTTATTGGTAGCACAGTGCCCAATCAATGAAATGTGCAGATGTGATGTGAAATGATGGGGGGATGCTGTTGTGAGGAATACAAATCAGGGTGATGGCTATTATTTGTACCCGAAAGAAGTTATTTGGAACTCAATTATCCCATTCATAGTAACTGTGGTGCACCAGATGGTTACAATGCATAAGAGTCTTCCACAACCATAACATTTCTTCCAAGCACCTTTTCTTCTTCTCTAATTCACCATACAATGATTAGTTTCTTATTGGGTGTTTATTGAAATGAGGGGGCTAAGGAACAGATTTAGTGCATCAAGGAACAAAAAGGAGGGGAGACCTATGAATCAAAATAAGAGACTGCAGCTTGCTCTGTTGTTTTTCAGAGGCCTTGAAATAGTCGCCTTGAAGCTTATCTGCAATGACCTTCTCTCCCCTCCTTTCTCTCACCTCCTTCTCTCCCCAAGTCCAGAAGATGCAAAGTTTTTCAAATCTGACCGGCTGCTGTGCCGTCTGTCAAAGCCTTTCCAGCCAAGTGAGCAGTTTTTCATTTAATTCACTGAGTTGTCCTCAATAAAATTAATTCCTTCTCATCAGCACCATTGAAGCAGCGAATAGGAACAAAACCAAATGAGGTTGTGAAAATAGTGCTGGTCATTAACTAGGGGCACTGACTCTATCATCTGTTCATCCCTTCGTCTCATTGATGTGTTTGCAATATTAAAGGAAAATCAAAACAGGTGGAGAGAAAGTGAGAACAGAAAAGCCTAAAGAGCCACGTTCTCAGCCAGGCAAAATCAGCTTACTTCCACTGCAACCAATGAAGCAGCAGCCATTAATACCAGGAAGATCTGGCACTTACATTGGCACCATCCTAAAGCTCATCATCACTCATTTTTATATTTCCATCTTTGGGAATAAAAACTTTCTGCCTGGGCTCAGGTGAAAGTCCTCCAGACAGCGTCTGTCTTGGGCTTGTACTCCCTGACTGGCAGCACAGTGCAGAGCCCTGTGCTTACAGCAGAATGGGAAGTGTGTTTGAAATGAGTTAGCCTTTTCCCCTGGCAATCATCACTTTCTAGCATCTTTTTACCTCCCGAGCTCAGCAGTGTCATGGCACTCCTGGGCTGCCCTAGTGCAGTATAAGGAGCATGTAGGCTTTAGTTTCAGCATACCTGTTGTTATGGTTACATTTGTTTGTTAAACATAATGATGGCCTTGGGAGTAACGTATTCATGACTTTCCTGATTAAGACAACGGCATAGCTCTGGTGGCGTCTACTTGAAACTTGATCATGTGGCTTCAGAGGCTGGCAACCACATCCTACTTTGGGGTTAGCCAAATAAAACTGTATTTTGGTTTAGTGCTGCTAGCTTTGAGGAAATGATGGTTATGAAATTTGGGCCAGAGTTTGTTTACTTAAACTACAGCTGCCACGAGACAGAGTCCGTCTTTCCTAACAAAAGAAAGTAGCATATGAAAGTAGCATATTTTTTAATAACATTTTTCAAAGGTCCTTTCCAACTTAAAGACACAGATACTACAGTGCCACTTGTGTTCCAAAACCTGTATTAAAGTGACACTAAGCTGTAGCCCACAAGCTCAAGTCAGGCTTTGCAAACTGTTTATTATTTGCAAATACAAAAGCTTGATGACATGTATCACACAGATCTAATTTCAACCATGTCTTTTCTTTAATAAACAAAACATGTTGTACCAGCAGAGCAATAACCAAGTGATGATAACATCTGGTTGTCAGACCATGTACAGATGATTTTTTTCTTCCAAAACACAAGTAAATGGGGAAAAAACAAATCCCAAATCTGGATTTTGACCACTACTGAATAAGCAGGGGCAGATTTTCAAAGATAAGTAAGTGTTTCACCATTACTATCTACTATTTTTTCAACCAGTATGCATAACACTAATCTAGGAATTGAGTGTTTCTCTAAAATATCTAGGTTCAAATGGACCATACACATGCTAAGAAGTTTCATGTCTATTTTACAAGAAAGATGAGGAAACAGAAAACTGCAAGGAATGGTTTCAGGTTCCATTGTTTCCTTTTTTTGGTACAGGCCTGCTATGGTGACTTTAGGTCCCCATAATCCTGTTTTCTATTTCAGTTACATTCTTTACAGAATGAGATAGACCACTGCACTGCACAAGAACTGGAGCCTTGTCTTTTATATTTTTCCTAGCTCAGGAATAATACTTTGTGCTCTCAGACCATCTCTCAATAGTCTGTTGAGAAGACACCACAGCCATAGACTTCTCCACTACATCCCTGGTCTGGACAGGTACAGAACAAGGAAACCTACCTTGCAGCTTAGATGTAGACCTGCTTTGCCACCAGCAGAAGTGAGAATAAAAACTAGAAGCCTTGATTCACATAATCTTCTCTGCTTTACTGTTCTTTCACTAACTGTATCAAGTAGCCATATAGTCTCTATCATGCTTTTTGAGAAGGTCCCTTCAAGGTGAGCAGAAAGGCAGCTAGAGAGCAGAAACACATTAGAACTAGAATAGAAGTTTTCTCCAGGATTGAGAAAGGATTTAGTCTGTTCTCTTGTTGGAGAATAAAACTCCGGCCTCACTTCAGTTGAATGCAAATCTTCCATTGATCTCAGTGAGTATGCAATTTCATGTAGTGCCTTCTATTCTGTAGCTTAGTATCATCACAATCCAGGAATGTAATATTGGGAGTTCAGATTCTTCCTCAAATCAAACTGCAACTAAATGAATTTTTGCCCAGCTTTCCTGACCATTATGCCATTTTTCAAATGGGTATTATATTAGTTAAAATCAATTACAGCCTCTACCCTCTTCAGTGAACTCTAGGATAATTCCATATTTTGGCTCATAGACTTGCAAAACCCCAATCAAACTTCATCTCACTGCAACTGTGAAACAGGGTAGTTATCTAACATGGCTAAAACTATAAAAGTTTGTTCCCATAGTGTTTTCACATTAGGCTTTAACCAGGATCAAGAACCTGATTTGCAAATTTGAGATATGAAGCTAAGGTCTGTTTTGATTTTCCCCATAACTGATCTGACTAATTCTCTACCACTTCATCTAAGTGAATTTAGATCCAACTGCCAGCAGGTGCACTGGAAGTTTTAAGGCTATGGGGAAGTCAAATGCAGAGGGACAGCTCTTACTCATGATACTATATGTGTTAAGACCTCAAAGATTTGCCTTCCTCTACAGTTATTTTTACTGTCTCTTACTCATCTTCCTGTACTAGAGGGCTCAGGAAAGTCAGGGTGCAACTGGGCTACTTCTTTCCTGCCAAAAAAGAACTGATTCTATCAAACTGATTCTCTGTCATCAGGGTTTCAGGGAGCAGTAGATGACTTTTATGAAAGGTGCCTAAATATATCTGAAAAGCTCAGTCTTACAGACTAAAAGGTAAGACAAGGCAAACAGAGGACGTTAAGAGGGCCAAAGGCCAGGAGGATAGAGCCATGAGTCTCACCAACATGGATGTGTACCCACACACTCCCAACAGCTTTGGCTTTCCCAGTGATGCCAGGGAGACAGCTGGGCTTAGAGGTGCACAAAGTCAGTATCAGCCATTACCACACATTTGTGATTGCTCGACTTAAACTTCAGTTCCTTTGATGTTTTAACTTTTCTTTTCTTTCAGAAATTGTTCTGGTGACATTGTAGTTTCTGATTTCCGTTCAGACTGTCTTGATTACAGCAAAATACAACCCCCCGATATTTATGATGTTAAGTCTCCCAAGCAAGCAGAGATGTTTTTTTCTCATAGATTTTGTTTTGATCTTATCTATTAAGGGCTATATCCCCTTCATTTTATACAGGTCTCTTATTTTTGTTCTTTAGTAAGAATATCTCCATGCAAAAATATGTGTAATAAAGCCTTAAACCCCCTGAGACCTATTCAGTGTGGAACTTTGCTATGGACTTTAATGTACAAAGGAATGTCTCTCATTAATGGGCATTTATATATCATCTGCATAATGACTATTTTTCTATTCCCTTTCCCCTTTTTATGCCTTTTATCATTTGCCATACATTGGCTGTTGAGGATCAGTTACAAGACTGAGATTTGGATGAGAAAATTATAGCAAGCTCTATGTAGAATCTAAAATATATAGGTGTCATTGACTCTGTCAAAAGCCTTTTTCCATAGTTAAGGAAAGAGTTGAAAGGAGGATCAGAAATAATGTTGATCTGGGTTCAGGTCAAAACCAGTAATATCTTTCTATATGTATTGAATTAATTATAAATACTATTTGGTTGGATGAAGTTATTTCAGTTATAGTGGGTTCTATGCCTTTGAAAAGCTATTTTCAAACTAACTAGAAATAATTATTTATATTGATTTACACATGATATTGTATGTATCAATTTTTTTTTTCAGGCAAAATTAAAGAGCATAACTGCACTGTTAATTGTTATAATAAAAAGGCAAATACATTTCTGTTCCAAATCACATGCTCTTCAAACTAAAAGATAAGCAGGTATTCCTTTTACATATCAACTCTCTTCAAACAAATGTTTGTTCCAAAGCCAAGAGAAGTGGGGCATCCCAAACACCCAAGCCTGTATTATTATTTTTTAATTTTTTATTTTTGTTTTAGCTTAATCACTATTAAAAGTAGAGTTTGCAAACAAAATGAAGACCTCAAATCTGCTAGAAATATGTAGTTCTGAACAAAATTTTTCATTCATTTTGAACCATTGTCTCTCTGCAGGGCTGAAGTATTAAATGGGATATTTTGGTATGAAATTAAAGAGTAACTCTTTGAGAACCAAAGTACACATCCTGCATGTTTGTATATTTTTACCAAAGTTATATGATTATGATATGAGGACAGAGAAGGGTTTTTCACTGCAAGGCATGAAACAGATTTGCACCTCTTGGTCCTAAACATAAAGCCCAGATTGCTACAACTTTCACTTAAACACATGGGAGCAAGAAGACCTCCAACAAGACTTGGGCAGAGACTTCCACACCAGCAGGAGCAAGTACTGAGATCTGAAGCAGAATTAGCTAGGAAAACGTGGCTAAAACAGCTGCAGTTGCCTTCACCAACAGAATTCTACAAAACATTTTCGGGAAAAGAGTTTTGCAAATAATTATATCAAGACTGTTTGGAGCAGAAAACTTGATATTTTCTTTTAAAATTAATTTTCTTTTCAAAATATACTGAAGCCTACATACATAATAAAAAAAATCAACATTATAACCATGATGTGCCCAAAGATACGCAGACATGCGTTGCCCACATCCCTGGGCTGAAGCTCTGTCCATCACTTTGTGTAGCTGGAGCCAGAGCCACAGTTACGTATGGTGGGACATCCCCCATACTGTGTAGCGTGTATCTTCCAAGGTTTTACCTAGTCTATATAGGGGATAGTGATGCAGGAATGGGGTGGCTGGTGGGGATGGTCCTCCTGAGCTCAGTCCCACCACACAACACTTGAAAGAACTTTGTATGTCATCTTCCTCTTCTCCAGGGTTGGGAAAAGAAGGCTACAGTCCTAATTTATGTTCCTCTTCTTTTAATTAAATACATTTGGTTAGCTGCAATTGGGGCCCTTGGAATGAGGCAATGTTTCCTTGAAGACTGCTTGGAGTCCAAAAATTTCCCAAAGTTCATTGTCATGTTCAAAGTTCATGTCATTTCATATGACATGAGAATTTCTTCAGTGGCTGGCAAAGCTGTTGAGATTGGAAGCACCTAACTTCTCAGCAGTTCCTCCAAGCTTCCCTTTTTTAATCTGTCCTTTCCCTCCTCCACCCCTCAACTCTCCTTGCCCTTTTTTAGCACCCTCTGGTTCCAGACTCTAGCTACTGCCCCCATGCAACCCGATGTTTTTTAACAGAGTTGGGGGAAGGAACACTTCTTGATGTACTGCAGATGTGGGCTGTTAGTGGTGCTTTCACATGGAAATCAAATTGCTTGAAAAGGTTTAACCCTGTGACTAAATTCTCAAACCTGCAAACTGTAAGCAAAGTCCATGCTTCCATCTAGGCTGAAAAGGGCAAGTTAATGAAAGAAACTCCCAGCCTAGCAATTCACAGGATGCATGAAAAGAAACCTAAACCCCCCACATTCTCAATGCTAATTAAGCAATAATGATCAAGGCACAGAGTATTTCCTGGGGATTAATAACTAACTGGGAGGAGATGATGACCCCAGACATCATTAATCCTCAGGAAATGCCCTGCATCAAAGTTGTTATTGCTAGTTCAGGCTAAATATGTGAGAAAAGAGAGTTTTTAAAGTCTGTTTTACTGGAGGTTTTTCAGTACATTTTCTCTTTGGTTGTGATTATGAGCCCCCTTGAGTAGGACCTATCAGGTCCATCGGCCAATCAAATTGCACAAAATATTCCTCCACACTCCAGTATGACCAGAATTAAAAATGAAATCACAGTTCCTTAAATAGATTCTTCTGCAGAGGGATGTTGCTGTCATCTAGATGTTCAAAGCATGACCCTGAACACTGTGAAGCTTTGTCAGCTCCCACTGAACTCAGTGAGGGGCTCAGCCTCTGTACCTGAAATTTGTGTAAGCTAATCTGACCAACACTGACTCCATGGGGCCTTCTGCTTCTGAGTACAGGCCCTGACTTTATGATGTACTTGATTCAAGTGCACGCTTAACTTTGGGCAAATGAATGCTCTTGTGACCAATTTAATAGATGGTGTGTAATAACCAGGAACCCTTTGTGCCTAAGATCTCAACCTTAGGTCTTTTAACTCCCAGTAACTCATAGCACATAACAGGCAAGTGTGCTGAAATTCAAGCATGCATAACAGTTTCAGGAACTGAACCTGCATTTAATGGCAACAGTCACAACCAGACAGGAATCATCATGCTGTGGAGATCACAGACGGGCAGTGTAAGACCAAGTCTCATGATCACAGCGAGGCATTCTCACTTTAAACCTCACTTGTCTCAGGTGTGGGTGTCTGCAGGGAACGTACACAGGGATCTTCAAAACAACAAATTCTATCACATTTTAGAAAAGAGAAATGACGAGGTCATCCTAAAAGTACAACTATTTATTGTAAACCGTTGCTCAATAATAAAGACCCCAAGATGTACACACACATATTCATGAATACATATGCAAAATAAAAGGAAGAGAAAACTTCTGTCATCACAAGTCCCACACACACTGACATTTCCTGGTCTGCTTAAGAAAGAATTTAGCTTCTGCAAACAAAAAATGGAAGTTAAACAAAAACTTCCTCATTGTTAGTCCATAAATTTTACTGAAAACAAAGCTCTTTGTATGCCATTAAATATTTCTTTCAACTTAGAAGGAGAAACTAAGCAGAGAGGAAAAAATATGAAAGTTTCATCTATGTTACTCTTCCCAGCTGGGTTTAAAAGAACATAAAGGCAATAGTATAAGTCATAAAAGGTAAACTGTCTTTTCTAAAATCTTTGTTGTTTAAATATTATGAAGGTTAATAATGGTACAGGGAAAAAAATATGTACATCTTTATATATTTATATATGTTGATATGATTTTATTAAGTCCTAAGCATCATTCTCTCAGCTCTTCTGTGCCACTCTTTGTCAAAAAAAAAAGCAAAACCAAAACCAAACCAAACCCCTAAAGGAAGAAAAAGAAATGTTTGATAACAATAAGCCCTGCCTGAATTCAGTTCCTACGTTTATTCAAAACCATGGAAAGAATTCAGCATCTAACAGGATAACACTAAAGGAAAATACTTATAAGAAGATAGTTAAAATTTTGCTACAAATACTGGGAAAATTTAAAAGTGGTATTTCCCCCCCTTAACTATAGCATCTCTACTCAGAAGAAGAAAAAAGAGTAAGTCAATGCAATATACAAACTACAGAAAGCTCTTAAACTAACCAACAGGTAGATGAAACAGCAAACTCCACTTGCACAGGATCCCTGCTTTATCCTCCACATAAATCTCTTTGCTTTGCAGCAATACCAGCCCCTAGTGTTAATAACACAATGTCAGCAATTTTGCTAAGATTTATATAGGAAAACTGCACTGAAAATTGCCTGGTCATTATACATTCCTTTAGAATCAATGAAACACTATAAATCTTGAAATACATTTGTGCTTATATGACTCAGACATACTCCCTAAACGTACCCTGACATTCATTAGAGGATACTTAAGCATGGTGTTGCAGAGGAAATAAAAAATATAATAAAATCTCTGTGTTTTGTTTTTTTTTTAACGGAGTACGTACAGACAATATTGCAAGTGCAGGGTTGGTAGATCTATTTATCAGATGAAAATTAATAACTATTCTAAAACAGAACCAACCCTATTGCTCCTCCATACCATGAGAGCAGTGACTTGGTCTAAAGTTACACATTGGCCTATTTCTTATTAGCTGGGTTAAGCTGGCATCAAGGGGCTATCATCTGTCAAAATATCAGCAGGAGAAACAATTGACAAAGCCACCACTTGAGAATGTCGAGTAAACTGGGTAAAAAGCAGTGAAAGAAGTTAATGTGTAACCTGGCACACAGTACCAGCCCAAGCCGTGAGAACCACTTATGTGATAATTGGTCCCTCACAATATCTTCTGCTCTGTAAAACATTGTCTTGGGCTTGTCTTTCAGTGCAGAAATGGATCTCTTTGAGACGCAATGAAACAAACACCCACCTGAAAGCCCCCTTCAGCTGACAGGGGAGGAATTCAGGTGGGAAAGCTTGCTATTTCTGAACAGCTACAAACAGTTGCAGGTAACTCCAGACTCACCCAGGGTCAGCAGAAAAAAACAAACCGTTTTTTGAAAGAAGAAGCAGCACATTTATATGCAGCCATTTATTCAATTCAGACAGAAATGAGTAACCAGTGGGATTCAAAGCATCTCTCTCTCCATTTTTATACTCCTTGTTGTCCAGTCTTAAAAAGACCGAACCTTATTGTACTGACTGAGCATTACCCTAACCACTGGGATTCAAAGCATCTCTCTCTCCATGTTTATCCTCTTCGTTGTCCAGTCTTAGAAAGACCTGAACTTTATTGTACTGACTGAGCATTAGCAGGTGAATAAATGGAAAACCAGGAATCAGAACAGAAAAAGAGAAAATTAGGAAAGCTGTTCTGTCTTCAAAGCAGGAATCCAGGTAGCAGAAATACTAGAAAGTATGAATAGATTATGAAACATCTTGTAATACAGATGTTCTCTTAGGAAATTGAAGCTTCTCTCAGCCTTTCTTTATCTACATATGCATGCATATATATACATACATGTATATGCATGGTTTTCAAAGTTGGGTGAGTAGAGGGCAGAGTGACTAAAATCATAGCTAACGGAGTATCATCATATCAACACTGATAAGTGCTCATGTACACCTGCATTTTGAAAGAGACCGTTGCTGTGCAGAGGCAAAAGTGCAAGTCATCATCTGAAACCTACCCTTAAAGGACAGATGATGCAGAAGCTTTAAGTGGAGGACTGAAATTCACCCTATAAGGCAAATTATTTTATTTTCTAAAGTTGGTTCACTTTGAGCATGTAAAGTGACCTAGGAGACTGTTCTAAAATGGGATCTTCTTGAGAGAAAGAGTCTGATTTGTAGCTACTGGAAAATATGAATTCTATGTATGTTTTGGCACATCTTTAGATTCTCAAGAGTAAAGAAACAGGCCTCTTTGTTTTTTAATGATTCAGAGAGTGGCAGCCAGTCCTTAAAAAGTGGGAGAACTCAGTGTTTGTAGAACAAATATAATTTCCTTTATGACAGAAAAGTTCCTGCAGCAGAATCTGTTATTTCTTGTGTTGTTGTAAAAAAAAGTGATCCATGTTCAGGCTTGTTGCTAAAGTGAACATGTGAGCAAAAGCAGTTCTCAAGAGATACACTCAATAGGAGGCCAGGTGATCTTTTGTATGGATCTGGGCCTTGTCATATTAACAACTGTGGATGAATCATGACAAATTTCCTTCAGATTTCACCAAAACTTTTGATAGCCATAATTTCCTACTCAGTTCGTACTAAATCAATCCCTATTCCATCAAAAGCACCATCCTTTTCATAAGCAGTCACACACTGACTGGTCTCTCAATATGTCAATGGAAAAGTAAAAACACAAAGTGAGTGTTTGGTATCCAAGATTAATAATTACCATTATGGGATTTCCTTTGATGAGATCACCCAGTGTCTCACAAAAACAGCAATGCCACAGCCAAAACAACTATATGAAAATAAAAGAGATAAAAAGAAAACACAGAGATGAGACCAAAACTTGCTCCCATGTGAATAAGGCTTGTATATCTTGCTCTTATGCTTCATAAATAAGCCAGAGTTGTGAAAAGAAAATTGTAAAGTCTGCTATACCTGGACCCCATTCAGGCACTGGAAGGGAATGAGAAGATTCTCATATGGGGACCCATGTCCACGTGCAGGTGAAGAGGGTTCCCTGGGATGAGTGTGCAGTAGCACTGCACAGATTCCAGGTCAAAGATGCAGCTGTAGACTGGAAATCCCCTTCTGTGCTACCTTTAGACATATTTTACCCAGATGAATAAAAGAGGTCCTAGAATTGAGCTCAAACACTGGAACAGTGAGTGTCCAAGTAGCTCCCCCCAGTACCATGTCCAGGCACAGAATAGCAACATTGCTCTTTGGGGATTGCTCCCAAAGCAGTAGATTCAAACATGGTCTGGCCACCACAAAAGTTCTGCCACACTATCCCAGCAGGCTTTACAACCTTAGATGCTCCCAAATGCTCTTGTCACTCCCCATACATGTAGCGCTAGCTTCATGCTATTAAAGAAACATGCGTGAGAGATGGAAGACAACATCATTATGTTTCAGGCATTTTATACTAGAGAAAGTACTCAAAGCTGTAAGACCCCCTGAGCACCCCACAGGGGTCACAAGAATTCCAGTTCAAAATGCCACAAAGCAGGAGCGTCACCCCTGCTCTAATAAAGAGTGAGCATAAACCAGTCTATGTGGCTTGGCTTTGGGCACAGGGACTGTTCCCTACAACATTTTTATTTAGAAACAGACACAGTGAAGTCTCCTCCAATGAGGCCTCTGAATTGAAAGGTTGTGGTTTTAGTCTCCATAATCTGCTTTATTTCATCCTCAGTGTCACACTGAGGATCTCACTTGTTCTGCCTTTCACCTGCCCACCTCTTACCTGAAGTAGGAAGGACTTACAGGAAAAACAAGCAACCTTCTGTTTAAAGGATCTCAACTCTTGAGAGCAGAACATTGCTACAGCAGAATCACACTGGTCCTCAGTCAAGGACTGACTGATTTTACCCCACCTTCAAGGAGAAAAGTTCACCTTCATTCTGTACCAAAGGAATATTTTTAGTAAACTGAATCCAGGAGAAATTAAGACTATTTTAGGATTTGCCAAAAGGTCAAAGAAGGTTGGGATGGTCTAATGCAGTAATCATCAGTAAGGAAACCATAACTTTCTCTACCATTTCCTATGCTAGTGCTAGCATATGGAGTGGTACAGAGAGACACATCTGGAATGCAGGTGCTCCACCAGATACTTGGTGGCATACCAGCAGCTGGATTTCTCTGTAGGCATTCTCCACTGTTTATTGTCAAGAAAGAGGTTTGTCCCTAATTGGCATTAGCAATAACAACAATATCTCCTCCTCCCTAACAAGCTAAAGGCTGGAGTCAGTCATACACGTTGCTTTGTATTCTAGCTCTCTTATGATTATACCACCCTCCTCTTCACCTGCTTGGCAGACTACCACCCTGAGATGGATATCAGGGCTACCACCCATTGTAGGTTCTTTATTGCTTGTCAGCTTTTCAGCTGAGCATATTTTTTATTCCTCATCAGCTGGGAAAAAACAGAGGAGAGCAACAGTGATTTCTTGAAACTTGTATTTATTCAGTTTTACTGGTAGCTTTCAAACTCTGACTATTATTTGCTGTGCTAGAGTTTCTGCAGTGGAGGAGGTGCATTTACCAGAAGCCTTTTCAGGTAAGATCGCTCTAAATATAACCACACTAAACAAATATATCTCTTCGGAGAATGGCCCCATTAATTCATATAGCCATACACCTGGTTTGAGCTCTGCTAAGCATCTCCAGTACTTTTACCAATGAAGATATATGTGTATCTTTAAAGCAAGGCAGAAGTTGATGCACATGCTCTCCTGTGTAGACTCCTGTGCTAGTCCTGTAGCACACTCCAGCCTGTGCATTAATGCATGTTCACCTGAAAGTGTGCCACAGTTCCACAAAGAAACTACATGGAAAAATTGAATTGTTTAACCAAAAGAATAGTTTAGGTGGTTGCTAATACATATTTCAGAATATATATATTTTTTACCCCACTTACATTTTCCTTCTCAAAGTTATTAAGAATCATCGATATTTAAAATGCAGTTTCTTATTTCAAAACCTTAAACAAGCTACATAAAACCTGCCATGAATATTTGGAATGCTCCATCTGAGGGTCTCTCCCCGAAGAACAGAGACTTGCCTCAAGCAAAGAGTGGGATATTTTATTTTGAAGGATTTGTGGCATCCTACTACTGCTTTGCATCTGTAACACCTTTAAGAATTTAGCTGGATACAAAGGCTAATTCATTACGAAGAGTCAGTAAAGTTTTAATATTAGGATCTCAATCTTCCCAAATTGTGTTATTACAAAATATATACCGAGTAAAACCTTTTTTTTTTTTTTAGAATAGACCTATAGAAAGAAAAATATTAAAAAGTCTGTGGTTGTTCAACAACACTCATTAGAAAGAATTACTTTGCACTCTCAGCACCACAAGAAAATTTGTAAAGTCCCTCTGTTGCACAAATTCTGAAGGTTTCACGTTGGTTGAACTTGTGGCCATCTGTGACTGAGATGGCCACATGAATAGTAATTTCTGAACATATTCTCTTGTCTGAATTACTAGTCTATTTCCACTATCATCTACCTTCTTTCATCCACTGCATCTTGACTGAATTGTAGACTGTGATCTTTCCAGGCATGAACGAGCTGACCTTGATTTCTGACTGAGGATTGCACATGAGAATAGCAAAACAGAGAAGCGTTAATGATAATTGTGTTTTTTTCTTTGATTTTTTTCTCTGTTGGAGGAAGTTTTAGTTCCTTCTTACATATCTTACTTGAGTTGCCCAGTTCTTGAGTATAGGGCAAAAAGGAGCAAGCAGAATTTCTCATTGACTTGTTCTTTTCAGAAATAGAACTTTGGATAGGTAAAGATTGCTTTTTCTCTCTCCTCCACCCCTAAGTTTCTGAGTACCATGATCTCAGAGTAATTTGTAACATACAATGTGCAACAGAGGCAATCATTTACTAGTCCACCAGTGCAGAGACAACCCGTCTATAATTAATAGGAGAGCCTGACACATGCAGCAATTCTGAACATGATTACTGTGTCGGTGCTACACATACATTTAGTGCTGCAATGAAGGTCACAGCCTGGCCCAACAGGAAGAATGATCCAGCTTTTTGGGTACTCACCCAAGCATTACGAAACCATGACAGAGATATCCTGCATTACACTACTTTAAAATGCCAGCAATGGGTACCTAAAGTTACTTGTCTCAGTTAGTATGGTGTGTTAAGTCAAAAAACCATTAGGTAATTCAGATATTCTTGCTCAGGCATGAAGGAAAGGTAGCTAGGATGCCCAAGTTCAGCATCACAACAGAGATACTAATTTTTCTTTCTTCCAAAAAACATAGTTGTTGCCACAGTGGTAAATTCCTTGAATGAAAAAGGTTTTATCCTTATAAAATTGTGAAAGCATCAGTATCATCAAGTATCTATACTCATAGAACAAAAAGATGGAGATCTTAACATCAAAATAAACTATGTTTAGAATAAATGAAAAGCCACAGGATGATCCTATTAAAGCTTATTAAAAACAAAAAGCAGAGCCCAAACTGTTTGTTGTTTTTTTAAAAAGCTAGAAACCTAAATGTACTTTCCCAGGCCAAGATTTAGTTTCTCAAAGGTCCAAGGAATCTCAGTTTTTACTACATTGCTTATACTACAACAGCTACTGCAGGCATCCATGAGAGGTCTGCAACTTCTTGCCTTTCTTATGAGGATGGAGGTTGCAGTGGGGAAAATGAAGCTGTTTTGATTTTTGCCACTTATAAATGGTCCTTTGAGGATATTCAGTCAGATTGGCATTGCTAGAGCATAGCAAATCACTTCTGTCAATCCCAGGTGACCTCAGTAACTACACTGTCATGGTACCCAACAGGAGAAAAATAAATAAATAAATAAATGGAGAGAGAATCAAGTAATTTTCTCAGGGACCTGAACAAAAGGAGTGTCTGTCTTCTGTGACCAACAGCTGAGACACTGAGGGTCAAAAGCAGTTTATTTCACCACATAACATTATGCTTTGACTGTGCTATCCCTTGACCCATTCTATTAGTGGAAAGCTTCTTAAGACTTTCATATTCTCGAAGGCCTCCCTTTTTCTTGACCTGGACTGAAACCACATACCATACCACAAACGTATGCTGTTTCAGGCACTTTAGAGTTTTACAATTCCAGGCTGTGATCAATTACTGACTATTTGAGATTTATAACAAGTGCTTTTTCCACAGAACTGAATCTGATGGTGACTTCAACTAGGAACCACTTAAGCTGAAGAACTGATATTTAAAGAAGAGGCCCCAAACAGATCCATATTTCAAGATCTAGGAAACTTGGAATTGAACACTTTTGTGTCAGATTTATTCAAACAAATACCATTAAAGGCTGAATCAATTACAGTGAGACTTGTATAAGTAAAAGAGTTACGTGAAAGTAGGATATTAAAGTAGTTACACGGCAGATACACTGGTAGAGTTGCACGTATGAAAACATTTATTCTACCCCTATTTTTCTGATTATTCTTTGACACTGAGGGAAATAGCTTAAACTAAGACAGTCATATTATGGAAGCCGAGGTCTGGATGAACGACTAACTAGTGCCTTTAAATTAGCAGAGCGGCTGTTTCATAGTCAAAAGAACACAATAGTCAGTTCCACAGGATACATCTTCTCACATAAGACCACTTCACTACTTACGTTATTAGGTTCTTAGCTTTGGCACAACAGTTAGGTGCCTAAAGTTGCACAGGGCAAATACAGACCTAGAATATCCGGAGAAGGCACTACAGTAACACAGGACCATACTCCTACAGCCTCTTTCAGCACTATTAAAAGGGACTTCATGTAGAGTAAAAATCTAATTTACTTCAGTTCCATGCAAAGGACTAGGTATCTAAACCTGCACTGTGCAACACCACATCAATGTTCAGAAGTGTTCAAGCTAGCTTGAAATAGTGTCTACAGAGCTATAAGCAGTATATCTTTATACCAATGCGGTATTTCTAACACAGTAAATAGCCATGATAAAACACAGATCCAAAGCATCATGTTAATGTGAATGTTCTTCTTCTGAAAGACAAATGCAAGGTACTTGCACTGAACTGTGAAGGTAACGCATCTCACTGGGAACCTACTTTATCAGCATGACAACATGGTCATGCCCTTAGTGAGGGCTTTCATTACTCAACCAAGTTGTATTTTAATAGAGCACACAATGAGAGCTGAATGAATAAAATTCTTACTATACTATGCCAGACAGAAAAGTTGGGATTGCAATCCACCTAGCAAAACTGCAGGATCAGAGAGGAGGCATTATTTCTCTTTTAGAATGAGTATGTGTCATTCCTTCTGTAGAAATAAGGAAAATGCCTACAGCTTTTCCAATGAGAAGAGACAGCCTGCATTCAAGAGTGGTTCAGCACCATCTTTCTTTCAAAATTATCTATTTCAGAAATATAAGAAATATAATATTCCAATCAAAGATTCCTGTGACTGATAAGTGTTGTTAACCATTAGACACTTTGAAAGCTCTCATATTGACTAATTAAAATTGTAAAATTTAGTAATGAGTTACACCTCATATGACCACAATGAAATGAAGTATCCTTTCCCCTAATTAAGAAAAGATACAGAGAAATTATCTGGAGTTAAGACATGGGCCAAGGTGTGGGTACAACACATTGTGTTTCCATTGTGTAGGTACATATGGGTCCAAATGAGTTCCTCGTCATGTGGGAAGTCTGTCCTGAAGTTGGAATTGAACTGAAATCTCAACTTTCTGCACTGCATTTTTTCTACCCAGCTTACATTCTCATTGTCCCTAAGATACCTTAAACATTAAATAAAAGTTATTCCAAACAAACGAACTGCTCACATGGCCTTGAGGATTAGGGTGGTTATCAAGAATATGTATATTTCCTTCTCATTCCCCCATCCCATCTTTTTAAAGCATTATAAAGAGTTTTTAAGAGAATGGTCTGCAAAAGACCAAGTGAATTGCATTGTTTTTCTGACGTACATCTGTATCCCATCTTACCACTTCTGAACACAAACAATTCTGTGCACAAAGATACTGAAAATTCCTTTTTTCCCCTGACTGCACTGGTTTTATATGCCTCCACCATTATGTCTCAGTAGTTCTAGGACCAAACCTGTCACATTGCAAATACAACACATCTTGACAGGCCCATTGCAAATACAACACATCTTGACAGACCCATACAGATGTACTCCAAGTGTTCAGGATTTGACTCAAAGTCCTATGCAGCTGGTTTTCTTGGCTAACTCTCACCCTCTTGGAGTTTTATTTTTGATGTTTACAATGCTCTTCAGCACATGTAGGTAACAGACCATGTAAATACAAAGCATTTTTGCAAGAACAGGTCTGGATGTCCTCAATTACCATGCCTTCATCCATGCATTCCCAGTGATTTCCTTGAAACCAAATATATTGCTTTTCACAGGTATTTCCAAATCTGGTCCATAATGGGGAATGAAGAGTAGAGCCAGTAAAACTTTTCAGCTGGAAAAATTTCCCATAAAAAGTCAAGGCTTCCTTAAAAATGAAATTTTTCATAGCACTCAAGAGTTACATCTATCAGAGTTGAAGGCCCAGAATTTTCTATTAACTTCACAAACACTCACTTCAGTAGGATTCTATCCAGGCTTTAAAGAATATTGCAAACACAGTGTGGACATTTATAGTGAGAATTAAATCTGACAGGAAAGGTTATATGCTCTGAAGGGGACTGACATCTTTGTATCCAAAAGATTAACTTTCTGATCCCATCATGCAGCTGTAGAAAGGCCTGAGTTGTTGTACAGAGCGGGCTGCAAAGTATCTGTCTCATCTCTCTCACCTACACAGGCTCCCTGACTAAGAGCTGGAATATTTGATGGTAATTGTCTTACTGAGCTTTTCTGTTGAGCGCAGTATTATCTTATTCTCTCTGCCCAGAGATAGATTTCCAGTCTTTTTCTCACACACAAGTGGAGGTAAAGGATGTTTTGGTATTTCAACACAGGTCTCAAACATTTCTTTAGTTCTTCCTTCCCAAGATCTTAATATTCAGCTGGTGTCACTTTGCAGGTAGATGGGTAGCCCAGTTGTCATTCCCTACAGAGGTTTTGTACAACAACTGAAGTCAGATTTTTCTTGCCTTTTTTCCCTCATTGAATTTTCATGGATGTCATTTGCCAAGGTTTGAGAAAGAGTAATTCACTGAATAAAGTCCTATTGCATCTACCCATCAGCATGTATGCTAAAGAAGCCAAGACCTCTCTGGGTGCATTCCCAAACTTCATCAGGCTAGACAAAAATGCACACCATTTTACTGCTTGGCTTATTAGTTCTAAACTCTCCAGATTCTTTACCTCATTCTGGCACTGGAAAGCTGGGGAGGAAGGCTTTTGACTGAACATATATTACAAAAACACTACATTTAAGCCTCTTTTATATTGGAATGGAGAACTGATCCAAAATAAAATTCTTTAGAGCTGTAATGAAAAAAAGGTTCACTACATGACGCAATACGTCACACTTTGTGTTTGGTGGGGTGCTTCACCTTTATTACATATGTAACAATATTCTTAAATTTAGAGCATACACTCCACACCAGGATCCAATTTGACTTGCTCTTTCTTTACTGTACTCGCCTATTTAATACTGAGATTAATAATATGGGTGCACTTTTTTTAATTAACATTTTTCTTGCTACTAGAACAGCTGGGCAAACCGATCATTTTCATTTTTCTAAAAATTGTTCTTTTAATAATATTTCTGTTTAACAGTATCATCTCAGACTAGAGTTTATTGCTGCTCTTTTTTATTTTCTTTGCAAGATTTCTTTTAAATCTGTTATTTTAAGCACATGCAAATAGTTGTTCTTAATTTCAATTTGATATTTGCTAATCCTGAGCAAGTAAGAACAATGTATTTCATTCATACTTGTCAATACATGGAAGTATTAATAAATACACCTTTTCACATTCAGCATCATATACTGGTTTCCAGTTTACTCTAAAAGATTTAACACCAGGTAATTCAAAGCTTCTAAGGCAAAAAAGGCCAGCCATAATTATTAACAGGTACTCAGGAGACTACTAGAAATTATGACTTAATGTCTTTCATGTGTCTTGAATTCTGGAGAGGATTTCCTGCTTTAGGATGAAGCTGCATATTTATCAAAGAAGTCTCACAAATTGATGAGGTATCTTAGGTTTCACAGTTGCATTCAAACCACGTGCTCCCTAAGCTTCATACTACTGACCTCTTGCCTCTTCCCTCTTATCTGCTGTCCTTCGATTTGTAGGCTGGTTCCCACACAGCATATATTATTCATTATCCTAGCTGCCTGCTGGGCTAGACTCTACATAGGCTTCTGGCTATAATTCATTTTTAAATGTCAGTTTTTAAGACATGAAATAGACAAAGTCAAAGGCTTGATGCCATGCCTGTTCTGAGCTTTCCTTGTCATTCTAATCATATCTCCTGTACAGACTCTGCAAATTTACATTTGACACATCTCTCTATAGATCTTGATGGAGCAGTCGCTGGATCTGACCTGTTTCTAAGCTGTCTTCATAGGAAGAACATACCAGCATGCAATTACAAGATTCCCAACTGTTGATATAAGCTTCTTCTCAAATCTACTTATTATTTCCCTAATAAGATTGGAAACTGGGAAGTATTTATTGCTGCTGTGTCAGAAATACTCAATAGATTAAATATTTCACCGCACAAGGTGCCATACAGAACCATATAAAAATATGATCTTTATTCAGTCTAAATTACTTTTGAGGAAGAGGATAATTTTGGTTTAAGAAATAACAACATCACACAAAGTATCTGGAAATGTGCTCGTGGATCTGGATTTCTTTCCACATGCTTTTTTGGCAAAATGGAGTTAGAAAGCAGAATTCAGCTGATCTGTCTATTTCGAGTAAGCTGTCATCCTTCCTAGTCAGTAGGAAAAGTTATGCAGCTTTTTCCAGGGCAGCTGTATAAATTCAACTAAGTCACAGGAAAAGCTTTTTCTTCATTATAATATGGCCTGAGGCAAAATAAAGCTGCAGTTACTAAACTGCAACTAAAAACTAGCCACAGTAAAACATATTGAAGTCAAGATTAAAAGCACATACAGAGTATGAACTCCTGGTATGGAGAGTGGAGGTTAACAAAGAAAAAATACCTAATTTGCAGTGAAACACTGAAATTCCTGAAATCTCTGTTCCTGTAGCCAAAGTGGATTCTGGGGTTTGAAAACTGATATTAAATCGCTCAAAAGAAGAGAGAATCAATCCAGTAATTTTCACTTCTAAAACTAACAGTAATAGCACGTTCTTTCAATCGTGACCTTGATAACTTTTTTAAGAGCTTCAGACAGCACCCTATGTCAAACTGCGTTTTTTTCATGTCAGGGTTGAACTGTTTTGAAAATACAAGAGTTGGCCAGGATAAACCTTTATCTTCATTTACCCATTGTTACTTGTATTTTTGTAGCCTTTGGTAGCAAGAGGTCACATTTCCATGAAGATAAATTCCTTATTAGACCCAGCTATGGTCTGAGGTCATTGCATATCTATGCCAGGACAGACTTAGAAGTGATGGTGAATAGGAAGTTTTTTGTGTTGTATTGTCCTGGCTTACTGCAGCTGGAGCCAGACAGCGTTAGGACCAATATCAGCATGGGCTAAAGCAGACATATCTTTCCAGTTGCTCATCACACAACAATGAGTAAATAAACATTGTCCTCCATTCAGACTGAGCTGTCAGCCCAATTAGGCATGAGAATGTCCTAACACATCACGTTCCTTATATCTTTACCTACAGTTTCTACCACTCATATGCCTGGCGTGATTTCAGATAGACATGGCTGTATTTAAACACAGCTATGCTGCTGGCAGGGGTCAGGTCTGCTGTGTCAACACTAATCCTTCCTGTCTACTATCAGCTAGTTTGACATTTGATTTGTGTCAAGTTTCTGTGTCCACTGGAAGTCAAATATCACAACTCTGAGAAAACACTTTGCCCCACTTTCCTCCAAACACTGAATAATTTTGTGTTTTCTCTCCTCATACTCTGAATCAAGGGGATCACAAGTTACTAAAGCAAAGTAGCATGTATCTGAGAAGTTATACTAGAACGGACACCACTTCATATCATTCAGTGGCAGGTACTACAGAAAACAGAGTGTCTTTAAGTACAAGAATTTTATGCCTGACATTTTGAACATTTCACTGAAGTGGACTCTTTGTTTTATCCAATGCAATGGAGTAGGTCTAATATAACATTGATTTTTACATACGTTTTAAAATCTGACATAAAATAAGGCCAGCCACTCAGTACAGAATATATCAATGTTAACATCAGACTTTTGTAAACGAAGCCAAAGGCTTCTCTAACCCCCTCCAACTCTACCGAACAGTTTGTTATGACTCTGTGATAAAGATCAGTATCTACTGAAAGATAAGCCAGGACCACCACCAAATTGGGCCTTCAAAGCACGCTGAACTGCATTATACCACAGTGTGAAAGGATATGCCTGTCACAAAAGTGCCAGCTCTTGTCAGAAGTCTGTTCCTCCTATTTTTGCACCAGAGGAAGACTTTCTCATGAGCCCCAGTAGCAGTAGGCTGAGCCTTTAACTGTGTACTGTACCATACACAATGTATACAGTCCTCAGTTCTGGCATGCATGATCATCAGCTGTGACACTGGATAATTCTGAACTGTAAAATCTCCACATATAGAGTTTTCAAATCAAGTTAATTTTTCATGTTTAGGAACATTTTATTCTTCAGGTAGACATGAGTAAAACTTAACAAACAGCACCTAAGTTGCCTGACTCAGTGCCAGGTTTACTGTACAGGTATAAATCTGCATGAGAAAACAAGAGCATAACATCCTCGAAAATGAAGCTATTTCTTAACAATAAAGAAAATGGTATTTACAAGTCTAGATACTTATTTATACCACCCTAATCAGTCCCCTAAGACAACAGTACTGTACACAGCACAATAACCCTCTTCTGTTTTGTCATTTACACTGATGCTTCCAAAATCAAAATTTTGCCCTCAAGGAAATGGCGTAAGAAATTTCATAACTGTGTTAAAAAAGAAAAATTCTCTTACCTGTATTATCAAAGCCATGAAATTTGAAAGTGTTTTAGACTTAGTTCCAGAATATGAGCTGGAGACACTACAAAAATATACATGTATGTGTATGTGAGACAGTCACTATGGATATAACATTATACTATATGCAAATCAAACTTTAAATATATTGTAGCAGAAATCCAGTAAACAGAATGTTTATTGTTTATTGTTTATTGAAATACACTGTGTACAGTATGTTTAATAAAATGTTTAATAGGTAAACAGTACATTAAACATTGGTTTAACTGGAAACAGTAAACAGTAAGGCTCTTTGTTGAATGGGTTTGTCTTCACAACACGAGCTAGTTACCCCTTATTCTAAATATTTCAGCTCTTTTAAATTTAAAGGATAGACTATAACATGAAAGTTTCTCACTTACACCCAAGGTACCCAATCACCCTAGCCTTCCACAGCTATCAAACCACATAAGACTTGTGATGGTGAAGCATGCCAGGAAAGAAATGTGTCCTCTCCATCTCTGATGACAAAATCTGACCTTGATTTCATTTAAGTCTCTGGGAAGGATTAAGCTTGGGCTAGAAAAATCCAAAAGGCAAACATTTCTTTGAAATTCTCAACTCAGGAA
>VZRU01010381.1:137798-208634 GCA_013398155.1 Pedionomus torquatus
GCAAAAGTTGAACATCATTCCCATAGGTATTTCCATTTGCCTGATTATGTTCTTGCATATACCGTGATCAATCTTTCAAAGTGCTTAGCTGTCTAAAGTCACAGTGAGATTGGTCAGCTCAAATACAGTTCACCACCCAAAACTCACCTTGAATTTTGTAATAATTCAAATAACTAAAAAAAAAAAAAGAAAAAGAAAAATAAAGAACAAAAGTCAAGATCAGAAAAATAATAAAATTGTTTTTTCCTTCCATGAAATTGGAGACTATATTAGGATGTATGTGCCACGTTTTTTTGGTTCTGTAGTTTAAACAGTCCTCAGGTGATAACATTATTTACATAGTCTGCTTCAAAAAATTAGGTGGGTCTATCTGATCTCTGAAGCTCTTTCCAACCTGAACCCTTCTATAATCCTATATAAATGAAGACTCAGGTCTTTATCTGGAGACTGGAACTGCCTGTAAATGTAGAATTGGAACCTGTGGAAATGTAATTTGGACTTTGGTTTTGTTTTGTTATCAGCAGTTTTGAATTCTTCTTCTCTTAGCTTTATGTTATTTCTGAGGGTTTCTCTTAATTCTTTTGGTCAAAGCTTTTGGTCACAGGTTGCTTCACTTGTTTCCTTTTTACTCATCAAACCTTTGATACTCTTGCTGTCAACAGTTTCTAGTTCGGTATAGCTTACTGCCACTCACAAATGAATTATTTATAAGTAAAGTTAAAATATTATTTACTTGCTAGCCTGTTTGAGTTGATCTAGTGTTTCTCTTTAGTTTGAATTATGCTTTTCAAGGTGTCTCTTTGGCATTCTGCTTTGTTCTGGACTATTGTGATGACAGACCAGAAAGTCTATAAAGGGAAGAATCTGTTGAGGACTGTGACTTGAAAAGGTAAGAAACTAATTGCTCTTAAAGCATACAAGAAATGTAGGGACTAGAAGAATTAGAACCTCTGACTAACAAGAAATTCTATATATGCTGACCTGTGCTGTGTCTGTCCGACACATCATGGGATGAAGCTTTAGTATATCCACATAGTGCAATAATGATACTCAGATGATAATTTAAACCTGACTCATTGTGTCTTAATCACAGGTGAGCCATCTAAAAAAATCAACCTACTGGATTTTAGGCCTTCCAAACCATTACTTGATAACACTCATTTTTAGTCATTTCTCTGTTACTAAGCACTAAGAGATGCATAAGCAAAAGTAGTATATTATTATGCAGAAGGAAGGAAAACTGAAGATATACACAACAAAGACTGAACCAAAGCAAAAAAAAACCAACGTTTGCATGATCCTTTTTCCTCCACGCCACTTATTGCAGGCAAGCTACATCCTATTCAAAATAGACATCTAAACTGGGAAACTTCCCCTGAACAATCAAGAATATCAACTCTTCTCTTTCTAGATTTTAACTTCTCCATTTACCTTATTGTGTGGAAAATTGTTCATCCTCATATCTGCCACCAAAGCGGTGAATACGGACAGTAAAAATGCTTCTTTCTCTATCTAGGATAATGTATCAAAGTTCATAAGTGAAGGCAGGAAAGAGGCTTGATCTTCCATGAATGGTTGAAGAAGAGAAATCTAGATGGAACTTCATCTGTCATACATCCTTAACATAGAAGATTAATTTATCTGTGTTGCGTAAGGGGCAGGAACATGCTTCTCTTTGTTCTACTTGAAAGCATGAAGAGAAAGGAGGAGCTGAAGCTGGAGTTCACCTTTTTTCTGGTTTGCTCCTGGGGCAGGATGGTTACATATTGCCTACTGCTTCACAGCCTGGGCATGATTTATTTGTGACCAATGGTTTTTTTCTTAAGAATTTATATAATCCACTCAGATAAGCATCTCTTTCAAAGACTATCCCAAAATAATTTCTAAGAAATTGGAACACATGAGACAATGATCCATGGTATAGAACAAAGACAGTCAGTAAAATGCTGTGAAACCTGGTTTAACTCAACCAGGGCATAGCTGCAAGGGTGGAAAACACAGACACCAACATTACCTATATCAAGCACATCTATGTACTTTGACAAGAGTGGTTGTTGGGGTGCTTCACACAAGTCATTCCTGTGCTAGGATTGAACATAAACTTTTGGGGGGACTACAAAGCCAATCATTTTAAGGTATAAGCTTTTACTGAAAATATTTTGTCCGCTTGATCTTCCAGTGCTCATGTCCTTCATTACAGCTGTTAATACGTAACAGGGAGCATAACAATGTGACCAGAATGGACTTGTCCCCATGCTGAGAGGTTTACAATGTTCCTTGGCTCTTTTGTAAGCAGTGCAGAATTTCTTGGGGTTTTCCAGCTGCTTTTAGATCACTAGTTCAACTAAGTCACAACACGGCCTAACCAGTAGTTTTTACCAGACAGGAACTGGAACCCATGGCTTGTGGTTGTAGTAAATTCATAAGGGGATGAAAAAAAAAAATAAATTTATTTTTTTGATGAGTTCTATGAATTTCGAAATAACACATACTGATGATGTAAGCTGGTGTCACTCCACTGTAGATTTTTTAATCAGATCCAGGTCTGCTTCTAAAATATGTATTTAAATAATACTATGTATAAGGAATTCCCTACTGGTAATGTACATAGCCTTAAGCCATAATTATTGCCTCTGTTTGCATAAGAGTATTTACATAGCTATGCAACAAAAATGCTCAGGAAGAAAGTATCTTTACAGACTGAATTTCACTTTATATAAGCATATCACAAATTAGGCCCATAAGTCATACCTTGGGAAAAGACAATACAGCATTATAAATTCTTAAAATGCAGCATTTCTCAAAGATGAAAGATTCCCACTAAAAATCTGGATTTCCTGAAACAAACTTTATAGCAAAAAAAGCCTGTTGTCTTTTAAACTTTATCCTTGTCACTATCATTTGTCAGTAAAAGTACCATTAGATTTTTTTGTTTTTGTTTTTTTTTTGTTTTTTTTTTTTTTGTGGTGTTTCTTCATAATCATTGGTGGAATACCCCTGGAAACCACTTTCCATTCATTTCACCAGGCCTGAGGAGTGTGAGCAGAACTGACAAAGCTCAGAAACATGCTGTGAAGCAGCACAGTGACTCTTCATTCTTTGGCAAAGCTTTGGTCATTCTGTGGTTCATGTAGTCCGAGAAACCATTTAAGTATCATTCAGAATTACAGTAATTAAGAGCTGCATTTCAGCAGAGGAAGCCTAAAAGGCTGTATAACTAGCTTTCCCACAGTCCGTGGATCCAAACTTAAATCCTAGTGTAGTCTCACCTTTCCCTTTTCTGCAGCTGATCAACAATTTTAACCAGCCTATCTGTTGTCTATCAAAGGATGTGGCCCAACCTCAGTGTGATTTTAAGCCAGAGAAAGAAATCATCAAAAGTTCACCAGAATACATTGGGGAAGTTATTTAACTTGTAAATAAAAGGCCTTGCCATGGCCCTTGACAATCACTTCAGCACTGCTACCCCTTCAGGCCTGAATGTTCTCAGAAATCTCCTCTAGGCAAAGTGTGAGATCAGGCTCAGGGACTCAATCCAAAACTCCACTGAAATCCATGAAAATAATCCCACTCACTCACTGCAGTTAACAGGGGAAGGCAAATCTCTCTGAATACACCTGAAGTATACCCACAGTCAAGTATTTAGTCTCCATGTATATAGTTTAAACCCTAGATGTCCACTTGTCCATATTCTGTGCATATACCATAACATCACAAGATCCACTTTTCAACCAAGACGTGACTTAAGCAGATGATAATTGTTGGCAGTAAAATCATGTATTATGGTCATAACCAAAATTCATGTTTGTTGTACCAAGCATTACATATAATTAATATGTTTGTCATATGTAATTTGTCCCATACACTTTATCATGCCTCATTCTCAACTGTTCTTCAGTGCATGCCATGACACCAAAACTAAAACCAGCATTTGTTGATAGGTTTATAACACACAAGGGCTGGTCCAAATCTAGACCAGGCATTTACTAGAGAGACTGTACTCAAGACAACCAATTATTAGAAAATAATGCTTAATAAACTACAAAATATAATGTGAAAATAATGAAAGAACTTGCTACTGATAAGCTGCAACTTACGCAATTGCTGCATGCCTTTAAATGTCCTCCACCAGCTTCTCATATACAACCTCTTTCTTGTCTTTTATCAGCAATCTGCACTGACAATTAGCAGAGTCAATTCCGAGACCAAAGGCAATCTGTACTGTATACTTAATATGGCCACCAAATGTATACTTACTATGGCCACCAAAGAATTAAGATGTTATTACAAAAATGGCTAAAAATAAAGAAGGCAAAAATCTCATTATAAACATGGAGGAGTCTAAAAATTAAGCCGTAACGTTGTATTTATTCCTGGGAACTAAAGGTTGGAAAGCTGTCTGAGGTGACCATCTTAGCAAGGCTCCAAAAGGAGTCACAGATGCCTGTTGGTGTTGGGAATATCTGAGTTTGTCATAATCCTGAATGCTAAATTGAGTATTGGAAGGGTCATTAAATCTCATGTCTTGAAGCTTAAGCCAGATAGTAATTGCAGGGAATCTCTGAGGTGATCTAACACAGTGGAATAGAGCATCCCACATCTTGCTATTACGAACCTTGAGACCTTCTACATTTGTTTTCTATTAGAAACAGATCACAAGACCATGTGAATCTTCAGTGTGATACAGCTCTTGTATCTATAGTGCTCTTGCACAAAAAGGAGGTCTGAGCACATCTGAAGGTTACATCATGTACCTGGTATCACAAACAGTCAGGTGAATTGGCCCTCCTTACCTGTAAATATGGTGCTTGACCTTTGGGAAATATATATACGATTACCTTGTACAACTAGTTGTATAAAAACAGATGAAAAAATGTAATGAAACAGGAAAAACATGGGGAAGTCTCTTTTAAGGAAAGATCATTTCTTTGGCCTCTCTCAGCATTGAATTTTACTCTGCAATTCACAGGTGCATTTTTAATATTCTTTTATTAGCTTTAGACTTTTCACTGTAGCAGAAAACAAAAGGCTGGTCAAGATGATATCCATGCACTGAGTTAAAAAGTGATCTGAGAAAGTTATTCTAAATTTCAAATTGAGATATTTTTAAATCTCTTATTTAGAGGCTGGTCCTGACCGTCTTTTGCCCTCTGAAACCATAACTAAGGTCTGCAATAAAAAAATATCCTAAGGAAGAACATGAATCTTACATATGGGCACAAAATAAGGTACTTACAGGTACATGCATGCCTTCAGTTACCTCATGAAGGAGATGGTTAAATTGCTAGAGGCTCCAAATTCAGTGATTTATGATAATGGGAAACTTTACAATACGCTTTTGAAATGCAGTTTGAAATTATTGATAAAGCTTTAGTCTGACTGAACACATATAGTAGATAGATAAAACGTCTGGCTTTTCTGTCTGGTCCTGGGTGTTCATCAGTCAACATAACTAACAAGCTAAAACTCAGGATTGTGGTCAGCAAGTTCATATTCATCTAAAAATATGGGGTCTGCAGTGAGCTCTTTCACACAAAGAGAGCACATTGAATCTGTTTAATGCTTGCTTACCCCTGCTAATGCTCTCCAGCTAGGAAAGGAAAAAACTGTGGACTTGAGAAGCGAGCTCACCCCTTGCATTTACTTCCCCCTTCATTACTTTTTAACATCACTTTAAGTAACAGCTGCTGAAACCCATTAACAAAATCATTTTATGGTGCCAGAAATCTCAATAGCTCATAAAATTGTATTATGAACCATGTTAAATTTTGCACAAGTCAAATGTGATTTAATGGTTTTTAATCAAAACACTGGTGTTTTCTGTGTGGCCAGTTGCCCTCCAGCTTGGTACACAAAACAGCTTCAAAGTAAAGACCCGACCCATAAAGGTGAAGTGAGGTAAGAAATGTGTGGTGTAGAAAATCTAGGTACAAACTCCCAGCTGGTGTAAAGCAGTACAATGCCACAGCTCTCAAGAAATCCCAGCTGTCATAGTTAAGGAGGTGAAGGGAGTACATTTAGAATCAGTGGCTTCACCAATAACTCTAATTTCACTAATTTAAAGGGTGCAACTATCAATATTTTTTTAGGTCAAACAAGTGATTTCAGTCAGATTCTGAGGTGAAGAAAATTCTAAGAATGTATTATGGACCATATGAACAATTCAGCACAAGATGAGCCTGTTTTGGAAGATCAGCTTCCTCCCCACCACCACTCACCACGTGGGGAAAAGGGGGTGGGGAGTAAAAAAGAAAGACAAACCAAAACAAACCAAAACAAAAAGGATCAGTGAACTCTAAACCCCTTTGCTGTTAATCCGTGCTGAGTTTCAAAAAAGCCTGTGGAAGGACAAGACCTGAAAAGGTATTCTCAATAAAAGAGGCAGTGGACACAAAAGTATATGCTGCTAATTAAAAACTTAAAATTATATCACAATGACTTTAAATGAGAATGATCTCAGTCTAATCACATAATACTTTCTTTTGTGCTCTAGGTCACGCCGTCACTCAGATGCAGCATTCAGGAAGCACATTTCATTAGACCAAACAAAGCTTCAATCATGTGTAAAATTTCCAAATTGAATAGGCAGCCATCATATCATTCATCAGTCTAGATGTATTTAATGGGTGTAATTTCTTCCTCATATTTCTGTGTTGATTGTTTCATTTCCATTATAGAAATCTTTCAAGATTGCTCTTTTCGCTGTTCTTTTGGTCAGGATAAATAATGCTTTTTAAGATATATCCCAAATATATCTTTTTTTGCTTGTCAAAAAAAAAATTGGGTGATTGAGATAAACTTAAACCAAGACAGGGAGAAAAACAACAAAGCCAAAACAAAACACACACCATCCTCCACCCCCCCAGGAATCAGATTATATTACCTATACTTGCATGCCTTGCAATAAATAATTATGCTTAATCAAAAACAAATTGAGCAGTCTTGTTCAAACACAACAGCCCCCTGTGGATTCTGACACTGTTTCTACAGTTGAATGCAAAGGGATTATTTTTTACATATGACTTTAAAGCAAAATACAATACATAAGAACTCATCTCCATCATGTGCTTCCTTCTCCCTTTTTCACCCAGATATCTATGCATAGGTAAGTAGTACATTAAAACCTGTCTTCAAATTTTAAATAAATAGGACGAATAAATAATTCAAGAAAGATTTGGAAACTCATCAGGAAGAAATCATAGCACACAGTGTAGCCTTCCAGCACTAATTATTAGTCTACTAGCTTAATCTTGAAAAGAAAATATTTTCTTCTGGACACACATCTTACAATTTGGATGTCCGGTTACCTTGCTTATCAGAAGCAAAATTATCACAACTCAAATATATTTCCAGGCTATGTACTTGTTCAAACTTTCCACATCAATAGTATAATTTAGCAGTTTTCTATCTTCCTCCTCCCTGCCACACTTTTCATTTTTTTCCCTGTTTATTCCTTTGTCTGCCTCGATGGAGACACATGCAACATATCACATTGGGATTGGACCCAGTAACTAAGATTGGCCTTCTCTCCTCTAACCAGCCTAAGCTTTTCCCAGATCTTCTCCTTTTATCTTCCCTCCTCTTTATGTGCATTTCATCCATCTGCTGTTTTCTCTTGTGACCTGGGCCCCAAATCTGTAATGAGATCTGTTCTGGTGCATCAGGATCAGCAGAATCAAACAACAACTTCCATTTCAGAATCTATATGGGTCCCCAAACCTTGCAGACTCATTCTGATTAGCAGCACAGCCAAACTGGTGGATGAAAATACAAAGAACCTTACATTTACCTTTTCTGATATCTGAACATATTTCAGAATACCAGATCAAGCAAACAGGATGGGAGAGAGCTATACATCAGGCAATTGCAGCTGCAACCACAATAGTCTCCTGGCTAGTGATTTGAAGCGCATGAAGCAGAGTCCTGAGAAAAATCAAGCAGTAAAAATATTGACTTGGTAATATTTCTTTCTGGTCACAACTTCCAACAGAGCCAAGTTATTTTAGATGATGTGGTTATTTTTGGGGGTTGGGACACCATGGAAGAAGAGTAACAGGTAGAGGCACGGAAGACACAGCCCGAAGAGGCCTTGATTCACTTCTCATGATGGAGATAGACAACTGGCAGATTTAGTTGTAAAAGTAAAAAGGTGCAATTAAGACTGTTACTTAGTTGCAATAGAAACCAGAAGAAATTCCACCAAGGATTCTTATGAAATGAATGAGAATAAAATATCATATGCAAAACTCAGAGGAACACCTTTCTGGACAGAATGAGCAGGAAAAGTTCAGACAACTTTTGTGATAATAGAGTCACTCATCCTTTTGATACATGACCTAATTTTCATTCAAGCCAGTGTCAAGATTCTGGTGACTTCAGCAGATGCTGGAGAACTTTGTTCAAGACCCAGAAGAGAAAGTGAAAAGCCAGAATCCTTCTCCAGGGACCACAGGGAGGCTGGAACCTTTGAGCTCTGCCAAAAGGTTCCTGTGAGACCTGCTGCCAACTGTTAATTTTGTCTGGCCAACAAGCTCAAATATATTTTAAACACTAATGAACTTTATAGGCCAGTGGTGCCTCTGTGCCAAAATTCCAAAAAAAAAAAAAAAAAAAAGCAATAGTACCTGGGAAAATTTTTAGTGCAAGAATATTTAAATGGTCATAGTAATCTCCTTTTCCCTCTTTTGTAGCAAAGTGAGAGTAGACAGACATAAAGCTTTCCTCATCTGTAAGATGTGGCATCACTATGGACAAAGTAGATTTTAAATCAATCCATTTCATACTGTATTTCTTTGATAAGAGTTCTTAAGCAATGTGAAAAGAAACTTCTACATTTCACAGAAGAGATGCTTATACTGTTGTGTATACAGAAAAACAGATTTAAAACTGCATTATAAAGGGAAGTCTGCATCTTCTGTCTCCTTTATAGTCACTCTTCAGATTCATATGCATGAGAGGAGAATTTAAAATACATATCAGCTCACATCAACTGCAGCCTGAGAGGTATGAGGGTTTTTTGCATTATCTCAGTATCTTTAATCTTGGAATATTTAGATCCCAGATCATCACACACTTTGAAATAAGTACTTTTCCCCTGTGTTTTCATTACCTTTAGTGTCCATTAAGGCATCTGAAAATTCTTACCCGGAGTCCGACTCTGTAATTAAGCCATAGCAGATGAATTAGTCAAGACTGGGACACAATCTTGGCATTATATGGGGATTCCAGAAGGTAATACACAGGGCTAGAGAATTTCCCTCTCAAGAACTTGCCTCCTTAAATAAATATATATTAATATTTTTGTTCTTATTAGCATTTTTTTGTTAGACTGCATCTATGTGCTCCAGTCATATCTGAAGTCTTTCTACTTGCTGCCTTTAGACAGAGATTTAGGAATTGTATTCAGAGCTATAGCTTTCCAGCTTTCACCTATGTGATAGATACAAATGTCTTTTCAGGGCAATCTTTGCAGACCATAGCTATTTCCCTAAGGCTAACAAGGAGGTTGTCATTGACTTCAGCAGGCAAAAGATCAAGTCCAGCATTATCATGGATGCATTTCCCAAAAATGTTCTAGCCGATAAAAATATTTCCGCTCTCTAAGGGGAGTCACAAATGAGAATGTTAGCAGAGGAGTTCATAAACACAGTCCCAACAGAAAAGAGCTCCATTTCAGACCCAGTCTCAAATTCTCAGCTCATCTGTTTCTCTCATTACAGCCAGCAGATACAAAACAAGTTTTGCTTGTGAAGAGCGAAAAGGGTTAATACAAGCTGGAAGTTATTTACAGTTAATAGCAGTGGAAAAATTGCAGAGCAGCTTGGTCCAGTATCTAATAACAAAAATAGTTTCTTGTAAAGGGCAGAGACTCTGCAAGTTCTTCACGTTTTTTACATTTTTTCTTCAAAAAACAGTACAAAATTCCAGTAATCCCAGCATTTTGGGATGAAGTTTTCCATAGCTTTCTTGTAACCTTGACAATAAGGAAATCAATGACTGCTAATTATAAGAGAGAAAGAAAGAAAGCTGGGCCAACCTGTCACCAGTTTGCCAACTGTGTTATTTCCAGGTTTTTGACTAGCATATTTAGAGAGCAATAATTTTGGTCTATTTTAAATGTACAAATACATTGGAATACTGATATACTGTTAGATTAATTTTATTGGTATGAAATCCTGATGGTCATATCCAAAAATAAAAGTAAAGAAATTATACAGAGGTACTCACAAGGTAAATTTCTCAATTCTGATACAAAAACAAACAAACAAACAAACAAACAAACAAACAAAAAAAAAAAGAAAACACAAAAAACCACCTCCCCAAAAAAGACTCAAAATAGAAGCAAGTCAATAGTTGCAAGAAAAGTTTCACTGAGCCCTGCTGATGTCACTTTAGACATCTGAAAAGCTCTGGTGTACTTAAGAAAAGCAAGTACCTTCACCTTCACTGAATTCAAGAAAACTAAGTCAACGCTGAAAATCAGGTGACTTTGCTTAAGAACTCTGCTTTAGAATCACATTTCTGCAGTATCTAAATCTTCAGCTGTAACATTAGTACCAAAGATTCTGAGCCTACACTCAGTAGAGTCAATTAGAGAGTGCTATTAACTTCAGTGCATATTAGATGCAACATTAAAACAAATCTCGAAAGGTATTGATATGTCTATTTCCCATTGAAACCAAGGTTTTGGGCTTTTGCCTTTTGCAGTAATGATGATTTAGATCAGAGTAAGACATAAGAGGATAAAAGCCTAACTCAAAAGGCCTAGTTTCTAGATATCTAGTAACCAACTGTACAACTGTTTGAGATCCCAGATCCCTATTTCTGTCACATTAAAATATTCAGAGCTTGACCCAGAGGGCAGCAAACTGAACTAAGGGCAGTCATCCCTTAACTCCCTTGCTGCAGCATTCCCAGGCGGAAACAGAAAAAAAACACTTGATCTCACACAGTAGCAGACGCAGCACTACCTCTGAGAACGTCAGTATTTCAATAATTACTCAAAGCATTTCTCCAGTTGAAATCCTTGCTTCTCGATGTAAGTTTCCATAGTACCCTTGTTTTCTCTGAGACCTTTTAATGCAATAAACATGATGATGAGGCGACAATTGACAAAATACAGTTTAGATCCAAACACCAGTGCAGTTTTCATGTGCATACAAACTTCATCTGGCTTTTAAGGTTTCCCAACACCGAGACAATGTGTTTGTAACCACTTCTAGCCAATGGTTGACAGAAGAGGTACAGAGCTGCCACATTGTGCCATTTCCAAACCATCTGTGTAATTAACAAATGGTGGGTTTTTCTTCCTTCCCCCTGCCCCCCTCTTCTTTTGATTGTTTTTATTTTTCCTGTTATCAAATAGGTTGGAGGAAGTTAGTTTATGAAAAAGTTCTAGCCCCTTCTCCAGAAAATTCCCACTGGTCTGACTTCAAGGCTAATAAAAATGCTTTATTGTCTCTTCTGTTGATCCTCCTAACTGGTCAGAAACCCCCTAGGGCACAGTTAGTGCAACAAACTGAACTTTGAGTGCCTGATGTCTCATACGCAGCTCTAGTTAGGAATAAGTTTCCTGACACAAAAGAACACTCCTGCAGAATAACTGGGTAATTTTTCTTTTTTTCTTTCTTTTTTTTTTTTTTTTTTAATTCCTCACCTGTTCTTTTTCATGTTTACAGTGACAGCTCACAATGACGGTGCTTTTTTTTCCACAATACAACTTTTTCTAAGTGTCCAACGAGGAATTCTGCAGTATACTGGAAAAAATACAAAGCTGGTTTCCACTTCTGCTTCCTACCTCTGACTGGACTCAAAGCATCATCTCTCAAATGTCTCTCACATGTTTCAGATGTAGGTGTAAACTTGACTGTAATCTACATATTCTATATGGAATTATTACACCAAAAAAAATTAGACAAAAATGTGTATTCAATTGACTGACATTAGTGCAAAAATGAAGACCGAGGGCTCATGCAGATACTGAAGCTCAAGCAGGCAGCCCACAGTTACATCCCTATAAAGCAGGTATTCCCTCAAAGGACATAGTAAACAGCACAGAATAAAGCAAAGCTTCTCTCTCTCTTGCAATGAGCAGATTTTTGTGCCACAGGTAGCCTGCCCTTTGACTTCGGCCAAGGTAGGGAAACACCAATATGGTTTTGATACAAATTCACAGAACTAAATGGGAGCATTTTTACTTATTTCAGAGAGGTTTGGAACATGCTCCAGTGTAAATAAGGATGGCAGAAGGGCACAAAACCCACAAATGTACTATTTAAAGCTAAGAAAAAAATGTGTTGTGGTTCAACCCATCTGAAAAAAAAACCAAATCTGAAAACACACTAAAAGAAATTTTGTTTTTACCTGTACTCTAACTTAATATGTTTTTCATATTTCTTAAACTTTTATACAGTCTACTAAAACTCCAGAAATGTGGGAACAAGTAGTAAAAATGAAAGGTTTTATTGATTTCTATGAAGCCAGAATTTCAACCCCTGAGAAGAAACTGCAACCCCAATTTAAAAGCAAAATCTGTCAAGAAAATTGGCACAAAAATATAACTGAAAAAAGTACACAAGGGATTTCAAATAAGATTAGAAGCATTGTTTTGACCTTGTGGCTTTCAGAGGGGTGTGAGAAAAACACAGTAGCAGCACAAGAAGCCTTTACAAACTGGGCAGCCAAGAGAGACAGTTAAAGGAATTGGTAAAGAAAGTCTGAACGGAAACAGAGTGAAAGAAAAACACAGCTCCATCTAGGGTGAAAAGAATGAAGACCAATAATCATTGGGATTCAGCTTTGTTTCTGTGGTAGGTGCTCTAAAATCCATGCTGGAGGAGCAGACAGAAAGGTCATGAAAGTCAGAATTATTATATGAGAAAGGAAGTAAGGCACAATGGGCTCAGAGAAGTCATGACAACTGGAGGATTGGTGGTCTTCACTGTGAAAGAATGGGTGGCCTTTATTGATGGGCTCTTTCTGTAGAGATGAATTACTGTGTGCAATATCCATACAGACCAGAAGTGCACTGGTGACAGCCTTGCTGAAATATTTGCTGTGGATAAACTAAGTATTCTTTCCTGATCTTGACTCAGAGCAAGTCTAATTACTGCTGTAACCTGTATTACAAACCCAAATCCAACAAAACACATACATACGGTTCTTAACTGTAGCCACATGAGAAGTCTCCTTTGTCCCAATGGGATTATATATGTACTTAAACTGAGCAGAAAGTTGGGTTTCGCAAACAAGATCCTCTCAACTAAACACATGAGCAAAGAAGTCATGTGAAAGACACAAAGGCGGCAGCATTTCACAAACAAGACAAATCTCTACTGTCATTTCTTCTGTAGCTCTGGTCATTACTCTGACTTTGTTTCCCTTGCCATGCCATCCTTTTTTTATTTAATTTATTAAGATTTCCAGCTCTTTAGAACAATGTGGTCTTCCTCCTGCATCTTTATTTCACCCATGACAAAGAAGCCTTGATGAGCTATAATCATCAATCGATGGTTCTAAAATTACGTATTATTCCTTTTGACTTGTGACTGATCACTAAATACATACACCTTTTTTATCAGAAAAAGTAAACCAAAACAATCAGTAAAGAGTGAGTAGAGAGAAAATAGGCATTACTGAACTTTTTTGCTTGTACTAATTAAGTTATTCATGTCAAGAGATACGTTTTCAGCAGCAATGCTAGGAAAACCTCCCACACCCATTTTCACAACAACTGAAGCAAAAAGAGATGAAATATCTGCTGTGAAATTCAGGGGTGCTGTTGCAGTAGATGTGCTGCTGCACCTAAGAGTGAAGGGAGTGACATCTAGTGATACCTGTTTTCTTCAGGTTTAGCACACAAGAGACCTAGTCATAGGTTTAGCACACAAGAGACCTAGTCATAGGTGGGAAAACGTGTTATGTTCCATCTTCTGTTGGGAACAAAGCTATTCATTGCAACAGTGAAAAAAAAGAAAGCACCTGAGGAGTGGGAGACTTCTGTTAGAGGAGACATTTTGTAGGACAAAACTGTGGGAATCTGTGGGTGTGTAGTATGCTGAGGTTTGAACTTGGGAACTGTGAATGTAATCTCAACATCCAAGACCAGTAATGTGCAGAAGGAGCCAACACCACAGACCACCTAATCTCTGAAAAGTCCAAGTTGGAGCTGTCGCCCACAGCAATACAGTCCATCTGCATGCCATGAAATCTCACAGTTCTCAATCTGACTTATGTGCAGATTTATGGTTATCTGTCCCATTATCCATACATATCTATTCAGTTTCTTTCTATACCTCCTGTGACTTTGAATACATGATTAACAATATGATGTAGACAAGTGCTTTTTACCCCTCCCAGAACCCCCCTCCTTTTTTTTTCGTCAGGAAGTGCCAGGCCTTGTGAGTCTGTCATAGAAAACAAATGGGAAATTTGCAAATTTCTGTAAAACACCCACAAAGTTTCTCATGATCTCTTGTTACTTTTCAGGGGATTGCCCTTTGCAACTTCAAGCAGCCTGGACTGCTGCATACAGCAATCATATTGTGCCAGCCTCCAAACTGTGTGGCTGTCTCACAAGGCAAATGCCCACAACTACCTGGAGCTGGGCAAGCACACAATCACTTTAGTTTAACAAAGAAACTATGAGGGTTTTCTTTTCTTTTCTTTTTTAATCAAAATCCAACCAACCAACAATCACAGATTTGTTGAGCATTATCTTTTACAGGGTAAGCCTTATTAAGACACATCAAAGCACAGGCTTGCACTGCTGGTCCTTGAGAGGGTCCTGCTGAAGGTTTTCTGGAGTACTGAGCTTACACTTTTTAGCATCAAGTCTCCAGCAATTCCTAAAAATAACATCAGCAAGCCTTCTCATATCATATCACTGTGAAAGTGCACTGTGATACAGTTTCACCCAGTGCCTCAAAGATCAATCCCACAGATCTCAGCTTGGCCAAGTGTCCATTTGAGAAAGATACCACATCTTGACTGGAATACAGAAGAATGAATGAAACCACAGTGGGGAAATCCAGCAGTGGATTTTATTTGCAAGTCTCCAAAAGTGTCTAAGAGTTAATGGAAAATAGCAACTGACAAATTATCACACCTGGAACTGTTCAAGGGAACCAGGTAGAAAACAACTAAATCCGTCCTTTTGGGCTGTATGAACAATCCAAGCTCCCACAAGTCCTCAGCTAAATGACCCCAAGATGCCCTTACAGACTCATCAGCAATTCAGCAGCAGCCAGAACAAGGAGGAAATTTGGGGGCCTTATTAGAGAACAGCCAAAGCAAAACAAACCAAAGACTTGGTTGCCACTGCCAAAAAACAGCTTTCACAAGTCAGGAATCCTGATCATGCAGCTGCCTCACTTGCCCCTCATTTTCCCACATCCGCTGAGTTTACAAATGAACCTATTAGAAGGCATGATTTTCTATTTTATTTGCCAGGGGGAAGAAGGGTAACAAAAGGAGGCTGTGAGTGAATGAATATGCCAATGCTCCTTTTGGTTGTACTGGCATGTCATTATATTTTAAAATAGAACTTGATTTCTAAAATAAACAAAGCATAATATGGAGGTTTCTGTGTAAACAAAGGATTGTACATGTGGTGGGGTATGATACAGAATTTCATGACCAAGAAATTTCTCATTCAGCTTGTCTAATCAGTGAGAACAAACTTGCATTCAGTAGACTTTAATTATAATTGCACCTAATTGAGTCTTTTTCCTTTTTCTTCTTTTTTGTTTTTTTTTTTTTTTTTTTTTCCCTTTAACTGCAGTATTGTGGTGCTGCATCAACAGTAATTCTTGACACAAGAATGCACATTAGGGAATCTAGAGTAGGAAATGGAAAGGACCACATGAGTAACCATCTTATGCCCACTACATTGTTTACTTACTATTTATTTCCATTAGAGAGATGCTCAGAGCACCAACTGATCCCTGAATCTGAACAGACATCTCTCTCCTGCCTTTGAGGGGAATCCACTGCCTCAACACCTGCGAGGGGTGCTGAGTCATGAGCCCCTGAGTTGGTGGTAGCATTGAGAGCTGAGAAGTGCTGAACATGGCCAGATACCTAGCTAATCATCTCAGGAAAACCACCAGCAGAAATAGAGGCACCTTCAGGCATAAATGGCAAACAACTGGGGATTTTCAAAAATCACATCCTTTTCTCAAGCAATCTCTGCATGACTTATTCAAGGCAGTACAGAATTCCTGTAACAGCTGAAAATTATATCCAGATTGTTTGACTCTACCTTAGAAGTATTATTCTTCCCTTAGCACAGTGGCTGTCACATTCAGCAATAGCTAAATGAATTAGGATCCTAAGCCACATTTTCAAATGGTTTTGGTGTAACATCACATTAAAACAATGGAATGTAGGTTTTTAATTCACTTAGTCAATTTTGAAAACAAATAGAGGATTAATAAGGATCATGCTACAAATACACTTAGGCTCTTGGCATGTATTTAAGGTTTGCTATCTGCATATGTTGTGTAAGTCTCTTGACCTCTGTGTATACGAAGACAACACTCAGAATTCAGACACCCTTCTGGTGTTTCTGTCAGGCCATGCTGACTGGCCTCTGAACAGTTAGCACTGCCTTTTTTTAGGAAACTTTTCTAAAAGCCCATGAAAAGAAACAGACATTGAGAATCAGATTTTGCCTTCATCAAATGGCACTAAAAAAAAAAAATCCAAAAAAACAGGACTCTCAACAAAGATGTCAGTGACTCAACAGTTCTCAGTAACCACTGCAAAATAAACATTAGACAGTAATTGCTATGTAGGCGTTGAGCATCTCCTAAGAGGAACCATATTTTCATTGAGCTATGATTCTAACAAAGTAATCACTCCCCAGCAGAAATACGGCTGAAGGGCAATACTTCAAATTTGGAGTGTGTTGATACACAGCAGCCTCCCTTCATCCACTGAACACAGTGTACTCGACTATATAAATAACAGAAGGGTCTTTTTGTTTTGAAGAGGATGCTTTACAGTAAAGGATACTTTTTTGAAGTCAACTTTTTTTCAGTTACTTGTATGATATCATGTTCCCTGAAGCACTGTGCGGGCAAAGGGCTCTAAGGGCACCTTTATATGTGGGTTTGGCCTGCTCTGTGCAGTGGAGATGCAGGCCAGTGCCAAACCAATACTGGAAGTCCAGATGCTGAAAACCCCTCTCAGCAGGAATTATTAGCCAGGACACAGCTGTAAATGTATGCAGCCAGACTGCTGCCCTGTGCAAGCAAGCTCCCATGGTCTGGGGAGACATTTGTGTGCCACACACTGCAAAGCTTCCCGTTCTGTGGTTATTTAGAGTAAAACCAACTTCAACAGCATTGCACTGCTAGTGCCGCCCTGCCCGTCATCATTGAAGCAAACACTCATTCCTGGGAAAATATCCTCTGTTTGGTAACTCAAACTCCTAAAAGAAAGCTTATTTTGATGATAAAGCTATGGCAAACGGGAGGAGTGTTTGCTCTCTGCCATAATCTTGGATAATAGAGCCAGTTTTCTAAACAGAGCTGAACTTTGGGAATCAGCTATTCCTGTCAGCCCCAGATTCCTCGCAGCAAGAATGCTTGCAATCCGTGCGACTTTCTGTCCCAGAACAGTATGGCTGTATAAACAGAACACTACAGTGGGATTCTACTGAAATTTCACATCATACACTCACAGACGGACCAGCCTCCACAGCCCTGGCTGTTGCTTTTACCTGTTGTAGGACATAACAGAGTTATCTGGGAAATACAGCTGGAAGGGAAAGGAATCACTTTACCATTACTCTGCATGATAAAATAATGCAAGTCTAAACCAAGTTATATTAAATAGTGCATTTTCTTATTTTTATAATGTGTTGTGTACAAGTATATAGCACACTGGATACATCCAGCTGCTAAGCCAAGTCTGGAAAGCCACACAAGTTTTTGCATACCTATTTGAGGTCCTACAGGAGAGCAGACTGACTTTCAGAAAAGCTGAGAACTCTCAGTTCCCGGTAGAGCAAAAAGGCAGAGCCACCAATACCCAGGCTGTACAAGCAACAACTGCAAACCATGTATCTGCGCAATTAGACAAGAGTCTTAGTGTCTTAGAAAAAGCTGATTCACAGTGCCAAAATTTAAGCACTCGTTTTTGCAAATTTAATGATAGAATTGTAGTATTTATATAATCATATGAACAACATCAGCAACAAATTTTAAAATCAGTAGCTTTCAATCTTCTCTACATTTCTTTGATATATATATGCAATTTAAAAGATTAAATTGGCTTTCTAGCATAAGCACCAACATCAATGCATTTTAGTTCTTCTCTCCTACAGTATCTCTGACTCAATAATACTTTTAATATCTCACTTCCAATTAGAAGTAGCAAATTCTAATCTGGAATTTCATTATAGAGCAAAATCAGTATTTAGTGCAAAAAGGTTTTTTAGGCTGTCTAACATATCATTCACAGCATATACAACAGAGAAAACAGTCAAACTTAACAAACAGAGCTGGTCAGGGAGGACTCCTGCAACTTTTAATAATTTCTGTTGTGGAGTGATCCTCACAATTCCTCTCAGACACTGGTAAATCCAAGTGGCTGGAGAACCAAAAGTCCTGATGTAAAGGCCCTTAAAGAAAGAGGCTTTAGAGAGTGACTTAGTAAAAATTGCCACCCCAAGCTGCCTGGCAACTGAAAGCGCAGAAAAGAGAAACACTGAAGAGCAGTTAAGCAGTTAATTCAATGGATTTTGATTCTCACATCCCCTTCATAACACTGAAAAACCTCTTTGATTCTACTAAAATGTCATGATGGAAAAGAAAGCTTTTGGATGCCATCTAGCTTGCATGAAATAAGACACTGTATAAACATACAGGAAGGAGGCAGTCCCTACCCTGCAAAGCGCACAACATAAATGAGACCAGCAGAGCTGGATATAGCAAAAGGACACAACCAGCAGGATGGCCATGGGGAAGAACCAAGGCACAGTAAATGGGCTGCCTCTCATCTCTTCTGCAGGCACTCCAGCAAAGAGTTCAGCAAATTGTCAGACCATGAAGCCTCCACATTTCACCTGAGAAATGCAAATCCCAGCTTGCCCAAAAAAAAACCAAAAAAACCAACCAAAAAAAAAAAAAAAAAAAAAAAAAAAAAAAAAAAAACAAAAAAACAAAAAATGAGCCTTTAGCCTTTTTAGTCTTTTAACTATTACATAAACTGTGCTTGTTTTCCCGTATGAACAATGGCCTTATTGTTTAAGTTAAAATACAGTACATGACCTGTGATGTTAGGAAATGACTGAATTGTTGTGTTGTCAACAGTTACTTTTCTTTCCACGCCTCCCTATATCTAGGAATTTCTTTCCATGTTTTTAGTTTTAAGGAAAACACAACAATTTGGAGAAACCCTATGGTAAAAAATTAAAGTAGTGAAAATTATGTAACAGATTTTCAGTACTTCAGAAACTCCTAATATAGGTCTACTTTCCAAAAGAATTCACCTCCAATTTAGGCATGTTATTTTCAAGAGGTTTCGTTTCCCAGAAACTCTCATCTCAGGCACACAGCGGGCACTTTACAAAAACCTGGCTACTTATTAAATACCAAAATGGAAGGAGAGCTCTTACAAACATCTGGCCAGACTGTGGCTACGTGACTCAACATGACTGCAAGAGAAAATACAGGGTAGGTAAGACAGTAACAAAAGATTACAAAGAAAATTCAGACATTCAAGCAGCATTAGACATGAACCCCATCTTCAAACACTCATTGCTTACTACAGGTTCATTTTAAATTGGAAAATGTCCAAAACAGTTATGGCGAAGATGAAGGTGAAGCAGAATTTGTATGTACAGCAGAGAAAGTACCCAAAGTATCTCTCTTCTCAAGGACAAGAAACAACAACATAACAACTAAGAAATAAAAACTTTTGAAAAGGGACCTTTTTAGAGTCCAAAGAAGTTTTAAAAAATAAATTAATGTGCAATATGAAATGTCCTGTAAGCAATTACACAGTTTTCTAAATTAGAACACTTCCATCAGCTCAGGAAGGAAACAGTTCTCACTTCTGTGGGACCAACTGGACATTAAGTGGACCTATAAAAAATGTTTATGAAAAGGAAATATTTTCCCAGGTTGGACCAGCTCCTAAATGAAAGGACAAATCTGGAAAGTTAAGTATAAATGGACTTATCTGGGCCAAAATGCTGCATGACAAGCATGACAGCAAAATGCTGCTGATTTCCGACCTTGTTACCCATTTTAGCTAACAGCTTTAGAGCCTGAAGTAACATTCATTTTATTATATATAGCCTTTAGAGAAATTATATTTAGGAGAAGAATCTTTTTTGGCTGGTTTTGATCAGCACTCTCCCTTCAGGCACTTGCTTCCATGATCCCCTGGGAAATGACTGAAAATACTCATCCGATTGTTCTTTTGTAGGATATGCTTATGTATCACAGAAATGTGAAAGGGATACCTCTTCAACGATACGATGCATATTTTAATCACAGGGTAAGGAATTATTATCCTACAGCTCAGAGAGTTTAACCTTCAAAACTCTACATGAGTACACCAGGGTTAGGTCTAGAAGCATAAGATACCCTTAGCATGCTACTTTTAGAAAAATAATATGAATATATCATAAATTGGATAGAAACAGGAATAATCTAAAGAGAAAAAAAAATAATATCAAAAAGAAGAGGTATATCTCCCAAATAAGGACTCCCCTGAGCTAAAAAGAATGCCATTTCCATGTTTCTCATCAAAAAATGAAAGAAAAGAAAGGAGAAAAAGGAAATCATTCCACATAATGCAACAGCTCCTCAGTTAATGTAAACTGGCGCCAGTTCATTGAAGTCAATGGAGCTACAGTGATATGTACCAGCTGAGGACAGGGTTCTGAATTTGTAGGCATTTGGCATAATGCCAGCCTCTGTCTGCACACAGACTAGTATTGTGTATGTAAACAGTCTGACTCTCTAAAAATCATAATTTCTAAAAAATGCTTTATAGTTCTGATGAATTTGTGATGTAAAACAAATTGTGAGCTTCATGTGTTCTGTGCCTCCATCTGCACAGCAGATACTTGCAAACTTGTATGTGCTCTGGTTTTGCTCACCAAATCCCACCAATCTAAATGATGGCCCACTCAAAACACAAATCAGAACACAGCCCAAAAGAATAGCTGTTTCCTCTGTCCTGAATAAAGAAAATTTAAAATTTCATACTGATAGGGTTGTGTGAAGGTTTGATTGTGCAGTTAGGGAGTAAAGGATGGTGTTTAAGCTGCACCCCAATAAGAACCACCAGGATTTTCAGATTCTCCCCACCCCCAGTCATTATTTCTTATCCTCACATCACAGACTAACCGTTCACTATTGTCCTAAACTAACCCAAAGTCCCTACTTCACCATAGTGACTGAGAGAAGATTTTCTCCGTACCTTGGCTTCTTCCTGCACCTGTTTTGAGAAGAGAAGAAACAGGGTCTGGATTGACTTAATCCCTTTAAATCTACATTAACAGTCTGGGCTTCCACATGTTTTCCTCTGGTGTGTTACACTATGTATCTTACCTAACAATCTGCACTTCAGGACAGACTTTTGTTCCTCATCAATGTAATGCTAATTCTGAAACAAATTTGTTCAAATAAATAGAAGCACATCCTCTGAACTTTTGGACTCGCTAGAGATATCAGTTCTGAGGGCTGATTACCTCTAGAGCATCCATTTTACTGTTTCTGATCACCTAAATAAGGGAATAAAATGCCTTTGGAATCATGCATTTAACCTATAAATACTCTTTACAGCAGCCACACTAAGCTAAAAGAGAACAGAATTACTCAGATGCCAAGTATTCAATGAATTTGTAAGAACAAACAAAAAAAAAGGAAGGAAAAGTACATGTACTTAACAACTTACAATAATCTTGGCTCTGAAAGTAGAGTATTTCTTTCAGTTTTCATCCTGTATACTTCAGGTAACAAGCTGGTCAACATGATGAATTGGTCTATTGAACACTATGGTATAGGTTGGTCTCTGAAATGAGATGTTTACTGCTGGAGAAGTTCATTACAAGTGCTCATCTGAGACTAGGCATCAGGCAAGAATATCATCAGTTGGGCTTTTGACATAGGAAGCACCATTCTCATTTAGTGGTCTAAGTACATATGAGTCTGAAAAGAAGGGTGTTTGGCAGATCAGAGACAGATTCCCAGTTGGGCTTTGTTAACTTTTTCTCTAGCTCCTTTCAGTAACCTAATTATGTCTGAGGCTCAAAAAGAAAAGAAAAACTTTTGATTCACTTTATTAATATACTATAAAAGCTTCAGAGATTTCTATAAGGATATATCATCAAAGGAGAAATACATCTGAAAGCTAATAAATAAAGCTGATTCTATATCAATTGTCCAGTTCTTCATCTATTTTAAACTAAGTGTTCCACTCTAGTGGGAAGTGTCACTGCTCATGGCAGGGGGGTTTGAACTCAATGATATTTAAGGTCGCTTCCAACTCTAACCATTCTATGTTTCTATAATTCTAAGTCATTAGGGTTTATGCCCCAAATGATAGGCATTTGATCCTTAAGTTTGATATGCGTTAACTGGTCCAAGATTTGCTTTTTAAAGTCACGATGTTTTGAGGAAAGTATAACTTTTTAATCCTTATCTGTGTGCCAGATTTAATGAACACATCTGTAACAGACTGCTAATATAACCACGTGAAATATTTGGGTGGAATCTATGCCCACTTAAATAGAAACTGTCCTTTATCCAATAAAATGTAATTACAAAAACAACAAGTCCACCTGATTTATGAAATATTTGCATTTCATTTAGGACCAAAACCAAATATAATTAATTACTATAAAAACAAGGAGTAGCAAATCACCACTGTATTGCCATACAATGTTGACAATGGTTAATAGAAACATATGGCCTGTGAAGAGGAGAGGGATTGTTTTGGGTGTTGGTTTTTGGTTTTGGGTTTTTTTTTCAGATCACAGATAGTGATGGGAGAAAAAAGTTAATTATAACCAACAAGAGATCTCACCAAAAACTCCAACCAACCAAAACTAGAACCTGTTTTGATTGGAAATGAGGAAAAGGAAGTGGGTGTTTAGATCCAGATATGAATTAGGTTTTGTAGGCGGTTTGGGGTTTGGTTTCATGATGAAATCAGGGCTAGGGTTCTCTTACAGACCTGATGATGATGAAATCTTCTAAACTTGGACCATGTAACCTAAAATCTCATAACCTACTGTCTTGAGATTTTGGTCTGCAAGACTGGAAATCTTTTTATAGTGAAGCTGGTTGACACATTGTTTTCTGTTTCTTTAGGGGTAGATTCTTGAAATTTCTTTTCCTCAGTCCCTGTTTTCCATGACGCATAGGAAGAACTTAATATCAAAACTCTGACATTTACAACTGGTATTCAAAATCTTTTAATTGAATTTTAACCATTTTGGTCCACATGCAAAAGGAACACTTCTGGCATATGCTAAAACATATCAGAATTCAAAATCCCAAGGAACACAAGGAAGGCAAGTAGCAGAGTATACACCTGAACTTCAAGAAAGTAGATGTTTGATGTAGGAAACTGGAACATGACATCCTGTGGTGCAACAGCAGGTACAGATAATGCTGAGGGGCTCAATGCTTTGTATGCCTCGGGCTTCACCAACAAGGTCTATCTGGTCTTTGCACCCACAGACAGGGTTCAAAGATGACAGAAATTCTAAGCAGTCAAAGAGAAGTCAGGGAACTTTTAAGAAATCCTGACCCTTATAAGCCCTTGCTACGAGGAGGGATGGAGGCAAGAGTGCAGAGATCGCTGCTGGCATGGCAGGGTCACTCCTTTAACATTGATGAGAAGTCATTGAAATCAAGTGAGGTCCTGAATGACTGAAGAAAGCCCTATGTTTTACCACTCTTCAGAAAGGGTAACTACTGGGAAATTACCTTAAATTCTTTATGCAGTAGGCCCTTTACTGGAACACTTCACCAGACTCACTAGGGCAACTATGCTTACCAGCTCATCTTTATCATTCATGCTACAGAGCTCCCTTGACTGCACTTATTCATAACAATAGCAACATCAATTTAAAAAGGGGACAAAATGTACAACCAAGACCAGGAGTAAAAGTGAAGACAGTCTATTTTCATATCAGATGGTACAAGTCTGTACTGCTTTCACTGGCTCTTAATTCAGTATTCACAGGCTCTATCACTATAGTCCCACTATTTACAGTACTAAATTATTTCTATAAATGGAAGCAGTTATACTGGCAATTGTTGTTTTTGGGTTCAAACTAAGATGTGAAAAGATATGTTTAAAGCAAAATTCACCCCCTTATTAAAAATAAACTCTGTCTTTGCAATAGATCCAGTTCTTTTTTCTTTTCTGTATATGTATATGCACATACATAAAGACATTTATGTATACATGTATTTATATATATACACACACTCCCTGTCCATATAAGGTCTTGGTAAATATGGATTGGATTTGGCTCGGAAGGGAAAGAGTTTACTTGTAATAGGCCAAGCACACACATTATCAGGCAAAGTGAAAGACAAAAAAAATTCTCAAACCAAGACCATGTAAGGTATGTATCAACCAGTTCTGCAAAAGGTTCCCACTGGAATTATTCCAGACTAAAACAATGAGTCATCCCCTAAGGAATCCTGTCCTCACATGAAATATATAAATCACTGTCCATTTTGGAAGGATTATGCCAACAGCACATATCATTAAAATGTGATTCCTTTTAAAAGTGCTATGACAAAATCCAGAATTTTCTTCTGTAGGTCCTGATTTGCAATGTGAGCAGGAGTCTCACCACAGTCCCCCAGGGACAGAGTTAGGGACATTTAGTTCCTGTGTAGTCAATGTATGTTCCCATATGCCTCTGCAAATGAAAACAGGATCATAGCTTTCAGAGGTTTCCTCCCTTTTTTCCTTCTCTCCCCACTGCCATGAGATGAAAAAGCTCTGTGAGGTGGTTATGGTAGAACAGAGAAAAGCTCAACATCCTAATGTAATGCTGTAAAATCTCAATGCTTGAAATCTATGCAAGGTTGTCTTAGGACAGTTTCATTACTTCTAAAATTAGAATACTGTGTCTATTCTACAGTCCTGTTACAGAAATTACTGAACTGCTATTTGCTGAGGAGGCTAAAAGGATGTTGTGCTACCTAAGCAAAAAAGGCTGTAAACTCCTACTAGAAGGTGTAAGATTAATGGCATAAAAGTTGCAGTAGATGGAACTAGCTCCTTATATAGCATTCCCAAAGAACAGGGTATACTTTCTATAAAATGTTTTCCATTAGAAATTTAGAATGACAAATACACTTTCCAATGCATGATTTTATAGACAGACTTACGAGACACTGAAATGTCATACAGATAAGTCACTTGCTGCTCTTGCATATCATTTGTTTTTCACAACCCTCTAAATACTTCACTTAAAGTCTCACTAAACTATGTATTGTATAAAGAGATGAAAAGGGGTGCTTTATTCTTGAGCAAGCGTGCTCGAACACTCTAGTTCTCAGGGGATGGGGGAATGGGAACATGTCATCTCATATCTAGTGTAATTTTGGATTTTATTCACTAATAACTATTAAATAAATAAAAAAATGTCAACTCTTCAGATTAATTTTCATTAAGCAGCCTGTCAGCACCAGTTTACAGAACTGCTTGACAGCAGGTGTTGCCTCCTTCTGCTAGGAGAACAAGGGACACCTGAGCTTTAACACCATCCTCAGCAATATCCAACTACTCCCTACATCTCTCCTGCAAAGACAGTACCTCTGTATATGGAAAAAAAAGAAGAAAACAGGGGAATTTTTTTTCCACTTTATTTCACCAATCTACTCTGGCAAACCCAAATTACCGTTGTAAAAAACCCATTCATCATTAGACAAACAGAGACTCAGTATATCAACTAACTGTTTAAGGAACACATCGCACTTGCACAACTGAAGCCCACTGCCTCCTGAACCAGCAGTCTGACAGAGAGACACTACCTTGACAACCTGTGCACCCACTAAAACTGCCTTATAACTCCAGCTGGAACAACTGGTCACTAACTTCCATGGCAAGAGAAATAAAAAAGGGATGTTCCATCTTCAAAGGGAAAGTCACTATTTTACATACTTAATGAACACATCTTTAACATTTATTTTCTTTGAGGCTTTTTTCTCTGAAAATGTTTCCTTCATGGTTTTTGCCAAGTGTTCACAATGCAACTTTACAAAAGCGGCACCACTTTATTTTGCACCCTGTAGAGACAGTGACCATTAGTCACAGTCAGAATCACATTTATACCACTTCTTAGGCATCTATGACATGAAAGAAGAAAACTGGTGAACACTGACAGCACTGCTTATTCATTCTTACTTCATTCTGGCCGGCTGTTGACCAGTTACATCACTGTTCTGAAATGCATGGTTTAGACACCGTGAGGTCAGCATTTTAAAGGTGCTTTAACACATTCCTCATGAAGCCAAAGTAGCATGATTCTTTCTCTTTGGTCAAGTCCATAACCTTAAGCACACATGCTACAAAGTCACAATGTAACAGAGGAATTCGATTTTTTTTTATTAATAAAAACAAACACACAACTGAAACAATCATGCAAAATGTTACATAAGATTTTTAAGTTACCTTGACAAACATTATAAATGTGGTATGCTGGAACAGATAAAAATTCTTTTTCAAGCTTATCAATGCCTTCTTAATTGTTCCATATTGGGCTTTAATTCTCCGATATATTCAAGAATATAAAATGAATCATAGCTTTTTTCTCTTCTCCAAGTCCTTAGTAATGATCTTAGCAATCAAACAAACCACTCCTCACACCACTACCAAAATAGTTAGCTTCTTACAATATACTCTCAAGTAAATTAATTTTAAGTAACTTATGCATACTGCTACTACTGCTTCCCTTGGGAGATCACACCATAAGCTAATAGCTTTCATGACTAGGAATTTTTTTCTCGTGTACAGCCTATAGAAGCTTTTTTGCTCAGCTTTATACCATTAGTTCTAGCTAAAACTCCTCTGTATCAGGTCAAATACTTTCTCACAGTCTGAAGCATTTGCATTCTATTATTACATGTGGTCAATTCTCCTGCAAGTCACTTAACACTTTCATTATGGCTGATAATGATCTAAAGACAGTAAAGCACAGTAATTTAGGGAAAGTTTAGGACTGCTCCAGCCCTTGTCAAGGAACCAATCACATTTTAGACTTCTGTTACAAACTTGAGTGCAAGATGTACTGACAGCATAATATTTTGTAAAGTCATAAATTTTTGTGAAGCAAGTAATTTGAGTTTAATTTACTTATAAAAGCCATTATGATGTTTACTATATCTAAAATCATAATATATCAAACACGAAAAACACAGAACAGCTGATTTTTAACTTAACCATCAGCTATCATCAGACACATATGGCTTTAAGGGCAGCCATAATAAAACAATTAATTTCTGAAATGTTTCAATATATTTCTTTGGCGCTATAACTAATAAAGATTGAAAGATAATAACCTGAGCTATCTCTCTGCTCCTTGCTGCTATTGATAGGAAATTCAATAAGAGTAAAGTTGTGACTTTAAAACACAGCTTTATATACACTACAGAAAATAAATACTGGAGTACGGTTTCTTGCTGGGAAAAAAGATATAATTTTAAAAAATTATCAAAGACCGGATGAGCAGTTTGACTCAGTCATCATAACAGTTCCCCTGGGCTAGTCACTGAGAACATGAGCACTGAAATCAATAAAAAGGTTCCCACTAATGCCTATAGTCTGTGGATAAGGCCTTTTACATCCCTATGTCTCTTCTCATCCATAAAGTGCAAATAATATTCTACTACCCCCCAAAAAAATGTTGTGAGGATAACTACATTAATTTGTGTACAGTTAAAGTAAAAGGAGCTTCATATGTACAAATTCCTCACAACTTTGAAATGGAAAGATCAGCATATCTGAAAGCTCTAAGGGAATTATCATAATACACTCCCATTAATATGCAAAAACAGACACAGTTTGTCCTAAGGTTAGGAATACATGACTCACATGGATACTAAGCCCTCAAATTTATGTTCCACTTTGCAAAAAACATGGTTTGCACAAAAAATACTCAACCTTCCTTCTCTTTTCTTGAGACTATTTTATTTTTAAGCCCTCCCTCCTCTCCTCTCATCCCCCCAGCAAGAAACTGGTAAGAGATGTGGAACATCTGGGATAGAAATGACAGCTGGTGGGTGAGACAGCAACAAGCCCTTTACTGGCTTTTACTTTGGTCATTTGGGAATAAATCAAAATGAGGCTTCTTCATAAAAAACACCCAATCTTTTGCCCTTAAATAAACTTCAGAAGTGACCATGAGTCCTCTTTGGGCAATCAGAAGGCGTTCTTTATAGGCTATATACCCGAGCTCGTTGGAAAACAGGATCTCTGCCCCATGGGAAATTCCAGTGCTCCAAAACATACTTTGTGCTCCAACTTGGAACAAGTAAAACTTTTTTCAGTATAAAGGTTTCCTCAAAAAAATTATCCTGGAAACATTAAAAACTACATATAATATTATTTAGAATTAGAGCATGATATGGACATAGAATATCGAACAAGATATAAAATTTCATCAACATTGTTTAATACTAAACATTACAGTATAAAAAATCAAGCAAAATTTTTTAAAAAATGAAAATGAAACAAAATTCCATGTGGAAAAAGTAAAAATGTGTCACTCAAACGAGCCTATGCAGAGTAATGTGTGAAAGTAACTGCTGTGTGTAGTGACAAAGACAGCTTGGTACCTCTCTGTAGCACTTCTTTTGGGACTGTGGAAAACACCATGAGTGTAATCAAACCATTTTATTGTTGCATGACATTTAACACATTCCTAGGCAGGATCATTCAAATTCATCCAGGATTCATTACTGGAAATCTCTATGGCTGTAATGATCTGCACTGTGCCCTCAAGCTTTAAATTGCTACCTCATCTGTAACACCAAGACTTGATATAGTAGGTTGTTTTTTTTTCCTTTTGATAAAAATTATCAGTTTATTGATACTGCTGCTAAAAAGCAGTAAATACCTTTCATGTTATTTTTAAAATGGAAAATACATCCCACGCCTATATTTAAGCCCCACACCTTAGTCCTTTGTTTGGGAAAGGACACAGACAATGAGCTCTCTATGAGAGAGGCCTGCGTAATGCTAACATGGTCAAACCTTCTTGTGCAACCATAGGAATATCAAAGGCAGGCAAGGAACAGCTGGAACCTTAGAGACAGAATCCTTTTCACAGACATTTGACTAATCTGATGATGTATCCATAGCGCTATGTGCACTGGAGCAATGAACTTGCCTATACAAGCAATAAATAACCTTTTACCTGTCAACAGGGTTTACCTGAAGGGAAGAAGCACCACCAGTTTTGTACAGCAGGGCTTCCCACCAGCCACAATTACATTATGAATACTTAGGTTATTAGGCTTTAATGTAAAAGATTAATGTGTGTGTGGATGTATGAGACTGATTCCATCTGCACAAATGCCCTGATTGACTGAAATGTGATTGCAGTGGGGAAAGAAAGAGAAAACTAGACCAGGGTGCTTTAAATACATGACAGCAGCACTACTGGTGCACTCGAGAAGACAGCTGCAGAAAAGTAAATGACACGTGCAGCAAACATAATTGGGGCATTCATCAAATGGAATATCTGTATGAGAAATGGATGAGAGTAAACATGAAAGTGCAAAGTGCTCCTTTGGGCATGCGGACTCATGTTTGCTAGTTGAGATGTAAACAGACAACCTCTTCAGGCCAGATCCAAGTATCTCTACAGTTACTGGAAGATTTCTACTGAACTCAGTCAAATTTGGATCAAATCCTAAGTGAAAACAAACATCTCCTCTTCTGTTTGCACAAGAGCACTCAGATGATTTTGCTCTCAGTACCTGTGAGGAATGAAGGGCTGCATCCATAGGTGCTCTTGGTGACAGATGAGCTACCATTTGCTTGCTCTCCTCTGTGCCTCTCTCTATGGCTGACCCATATTGTTGAATGATACAACCTGATCAGTGTCTTTTTTCCTTTCCTCTCCTACAACCCCATTCATTATTCATACTGACAGACAAGTGGTCCTGATTTTTCAGGATACTGTCCATTGTTCCATTATACAATTGCTTTTTTGCTTCTCTGCATCTCAAACTGCGTCTCCAAAAACAATTGCTTCAGAGCCAGGGATTATTTACTGGCAACTATGAATATGTCAAACGCTCCACATGTTTATTGTTACTACTACTTTCCAGAGGTGTCAGCCAACAGTTCTGGTTTTGGCTCGCCCTTTACCAGGACATCAGATAACTGCAGACTATAGTCCTGAATTTTGCATTGGTCACCTTTTGATCCACAACTCATTGTGCTCTCTGCTAGGCTGAAAAATGTTTCAGCATTAGTTCGTGAAATTTGTCTCATCACTTTATTGGTATGAAATACTTATTTATCAGCCAAAGGGACATTACAGACTGATTATGAATTTGGTCTTGTAACTGGCTGACACTATTGTGGCAGTGCGTATTATTGGCAGATAGCACAAAGAATATTTTAAATGGCATAAACTTTATCTCATCATTCAATGTCCAAGACTACCTCTGTATTGGGAAAGGTGAACTTTCCAACAGGACAAAAGAATGTTCTTTAACAATTTCATTCTGCTTCCTCCAGCATATTTTCTTTCCCCCTCAGTGAACAGTTTTCTGCTCTTCTTGGACCTCGATTTTTTAATTGGCAGCAGTTCCAGTAATGTACCCTTCAAATAACTGGAATAAATCAGTTGAGGCCCCCCAGGCCTCCAGATAAAATTCCATGTGCAGGAGTCCTATTAAAATCAAACATGTCCGGATCTCCAAAGAACAGAATTAAGTTTGTTCCTCTTCTGAGCAACATCCCAAAGAGAGAAAACACCCCAGGAGGGAGTATTGCATTAGTAAAACAGATTCCTCCAGCAGCCTGCTGCAGAGGACGTGTGCCAGGTACTGGGTGGAGATAATGCAGGAGATGAATGGACAGTCTCCTAGGGATTTCTACCAGCTGCCTGCGACTCAGAACTGATCTAACCTGTGCCATGGGTGGGGCAGGGCATCAGGAAACCATAATCGCCTCCCAGCTGTTCCTTCCTTCCTCCACCCATGCTCACTGCTGCAAAAGCCATGCACAGAGCAGGGATTTGGCAGGATGACAGTAATGTGCCAATGGGAGAACATGAGTTTAGCTCAAATAATTCTTCTGTAGATGCAAGGATCAACATGCCTGTGCTACTCACCTAACGCTTCATAAAGGAGACGCAGAATGCTGGCTTATATAAAACAAGCTAACAGAGGTAGGAAGCAAACAAGTGGTTCGATTGAAATATTTTTATGGATGAAAATCAGTTCTCTTTTGGTTTGTCTGTGGGAAAATTCCTGCTGCAATAATAACTTCCATTTTTATGTATCCCTCATGCTTAGCAAATTGACAGGCTATTTATTTAAGGGTCACTTCACCCACCACGGAAATGGAGCAGTCTCCTGGGTAAAACATGGTGTCTATTTTGCAGCACTTCTCCAAAACTTAGAAAAGATACGCAAACTTCTGATCAGTTTGTAGCAGTAAATTGCTAGATTTCCAAAGGTGTATAGAGCACCTGCAACTATCAGCCCAGGCTCTTAAAAGCTTGCAAAGTCAGGTAGAATTCCTGTTGATTTCCATTAGTGCTTAGTTAGAATCAAAAACCTTAATAAAATCCAAGTTAACAGCCTTGGAAATTTAGTCTGAGAAAAACTTCACTTAAGACAGCCAGCTATTATGACTATGTTAGAACCTGGCTGGGCACACCACCAGCAGCAATCTTCTTGAAAAGGGGTGCCAGAAAATCTAATTTTCCCCCCAAGAGAACAAATTCTTTCAACTCAACAAACAGATACAATTTGTTCTACTGAAGTAGTCCCAAAGTCACATTAAATAATGGAAAAGGATAAAAAGGACATAGTATTGCTTTATTAGTGTTCTTGCAAGATGTTTGTGTTCTCTGAAACCTCCACAACAGCAATTTTTTGATCCATCACTGTTAAGCTTTTAGACCTTTTAGGTAATACTTAAAATGATCACTTTGCAAATGTTCACCTTTGCAATGTTCTGAGAAAGTTTGGACTTAAGTTTAAATATCAGAGGTTAATTCTGAACTTAAAAATTGTCCATGTTAGAGACCATGAGTCATGCAGTACTGAATTTCCGAACTGTATTCAAACAAATAAAAGGGGATTATTGGCAGAATGCTTTAACTATGGACCTCCAGCCATGCCAATTTTTCCTTTCTCTTGCACAAAACAAAGTCTATAACTTCCTGGCTTGGTTTTAAATCTATTTTACCCATAAAAATCTGAAAATGGTTGCTGATTGGGGATAGAAGGTTAGAAAACCATTAGAGATGTAAGGAGTTTTAAGTCTATGTGTTGTCTGCCTTACTGAAATGAATTATATAAAGCTGTGCTAGTGCTCCTGACCTTAAAGATGTCAAAATCTCAAGCCTAAAAATCTCTCACAAACATATATTAACTTCTTATAACTCATTTTCTGTATTTTAACCCTTTAAGTGTAAAGCTTTTCCCTAAAACTAAGATTCTTTGGTGAAAGTAGCATGTCAGGATAAGGAAACTGGGAGATAAAGAACATTCTCAAGAAAAGCACTGAAATGATTTTTCTTTTACTCTTTTTTTTTTTCTTTTGTTGTTTGTGATATAGTTCTAGGAGATATAGAAGATCCTAGTGCATAAGCTAAATGCACATCTTGACATTTTTAAAATACAAGAAAAAAATAAAACTGCTAGTCACAAAGAAACTGGAATACTTTTTTTCTTTTTCTTACACACATCTCGCCAGGAAGAATCACAAAGTAGAGAACAGAGTAGCATAACATTCCAGCAGGAATTCTCTGCACACTCTCTCAGAGGCTGGCTGAACTGTTTTTTATTGCCAAAGTGATGTCAAGCATGGGTAAGAAACCCGAAAAGCTCTGATCTATCCAAGTTTGAACACTTATACTAAAACAGCACTGAAATATTTACTATAAGACACTTTTCCCAATGAAAAGCAGAGATGAACACTTCAGTTTCCAAGAGACAAAGAAGGAACAAATCACGCCCTTCAAGTCTGTAATGGAAAGAGAATTGTGGTATGCAGCTTTTCCCTCCCTATACCAATGAATGTAACAACAGACCCACAATTCCTCTCCTGCTGAGATGGGAGGGAGACAACCTGGGACAAGTCCTGTGAATGTTAATTGGAGGAGAGAAAGGTTTCAGCCAAAGCAAAATAAAACTAAGTAAAGTTTTCCAACAGCCAAAATCAAGTTCATGAAATCCACTGCACTCTTATTCTGTGTTCCATTAATGAATAAGAAAACTGGTGTTGGAGAATAGCAGACTAGGTTTTCCAAAGCTTTCCCTACAGAAAGGGACTTGGATCACAGAGAAGGATGAGGACAGCCGCCTTTCTGGCAAAAGAGTAGCTGAGCAGGAGGAAAAAGTACTACAATCCTGAGATGGACTGATCTGCTGCATTTCAGGCCATGTTAATGGTGAATTGTATGGTGTATAGCACAGTCCTGATTACACAGCCTTCACAGGAGAAGAAACTCTTTTGTAAGCATGATACGTGGACTCCACACTCAGCTGGCTTCACAAGAAAAAAAAAAAATTCAATGGGCTTTTTAAGCTCTTAAGATGAAGACACATATGTTGTAAAAATGACATCATGGAGTTTAAAAATTTAAAATTCAGGGTTATTTAGCTTCATAGTTTAAATTCAGCCCCATCTCAATCAAAAACAATATATGAGATTAGTCAGTACATAAAGACCTTTATCAGAGAAATCTTAAAGTAAGTCAAACTAGTGTGGTGCTAACTATACCCGTGCCAGTAATAATGTTTCTGTAATAAATAGAAAGGAAAATGAGGAGTTGCTCAGAAAGCATCCCAATGACAAGCTGAGAAGGTACCATAAATGCAAGACATGGGCAAAATACATAACATATGTAATGAGGGATAATGCTTTCATTTCTGCTTGCAAGCATAAAATCTATTCTACATATGCAAGTCTGCCATTTGGGAGTAATGTGATCATCTTTACAGAATGGCAACAAAACTTCATAGCAGCCCAAACCCATTTGTATCTTACAAGCTTCACTTCCTGATAGTCCTTCATGTTCTCCAATTTAATGCAAAAAACTACTTCCTTGCATCTCAGAATTAATGAATATAGGCTGAATCTTAGCATTGCATTTCATCCATAATGTTCTGATGTTCTCAAATATAATTTTAAAACCTCTTAATCTATCCTTTATCTGCTTACTTAGAAGTGGGCATTTGAAATTGTCTGCAACACACTGTATTTTGCCAAGCAAAATCAGGCTAAGTTGTAGGGTTTATTAAGCAGCATGATGTCTGTCACCATAGATAACACCATAGACTAAACCAGGACACTTAAACCATAAATCACTATAGCCTGAGTTAAATCCAAGTTCTGTGACTTGTGATTTTTATTAGATATTGCCTGCTTCACGGGCCTGTACAAGAATTAGACATGTCCTCTCTCCAGTGAATTCAACCTTGGGTTTTCAAGCTGCCCAAGGTAACACTTTTCTACTGGACCGCACTTTTGTGTGAAAGGTCTCAGAGCATTCTATGAAAAAGATTGGGTTCATCACCTCCACAAAAGCAAATTGAGTCACACAGACTAAGTGGCTTATCTGAGATCAAGCACAGGCCAAAACACTCTTTAGACCCAGGTATCCTGAAAGGGGTACGGACAGCTCAGAGATGCATCGATGTGACAGACACCTTCTAAAATTTAATTTATTTAATTTATCCAAGCCTTTGGGTTTAGAATGAAGTATATTAAAATTCAATGAGTATTGTGCTAGTAAACTTATAGCAGCTTGCACCTTAATAGAAGATTTCAGGATTTGACAGTGCAAAAACAGATCAAAGGCAGAAAGGTTTCTTTCGTAAACTTCAAAGAGCTTCAAATCAAAATGAAATTGATGGCTATTGCCAGCCAGATAGAGCTTCATGCAGGCCTCAACAGAGTCACTAAAAATATGACACCATTCAGCAACCCAAGTAAAATAAACCTATGGTCTCAATACAGCATATAAGAAAAAAATACATTAAAAATGGTATATAAATGGTGGCATCATCCATTGCATTGCTTGGTGCTCTTAGGGAACAGTCAAAGCACCAAATAATTAGAGAATCTACCATGACTATCATTATCATTCTAGTCACAATTATTGTTGCTAACAAAATGCTGTTGCTGTTGATCAGCTGTGAAGCACAAGAATAAGACGGCTGGGAATGTGCCTCTGCCCATGTGTGTGCTGCACCTAGTCTTGGGACAATGACAGAGCTTCAGCTTCATGCATTTGGCTTTGTGCTAACTGACAACACTCTATTTTTATTTTTATTTATTTTTATTTTTTTACACAAATTTTGGATGCAAAGTAACTCTCGCTTAAGAAATAAAAGGAAAGCTTAGCATTCACAAATTCAATTTAAACAAGTTCCAGAAGTAACTGCACTTTGCACTTGGGGTCTATGCTAATATTGCATCAAATAATAATTTCAGTGAAAAAAGACAGAGACAGGGAAGTGAGATTGATAATAGTTATATACATAGGTTTTCTTTTTAACTCTGGTCATCACGGTACTTTCTCTCCAGTTTTAGGCTATTTTATATTGCCAGACTCTCCCAACAATGCCTCAGCACAAGAGTGAAATCTGCACCAAAGTTCAAATTCTCCCCTGGTTCTCTTTTACGAGGCAAGTAATTACTCTGAATGGCACATCTTCATGGCCAAGGAAGAAAGTAAAACACCAGGTGTGAATGCACCCTGGTGAGAATAGGTGACAGGACTTAACTAACCATTTTGGATTGCCCATACCTGTGTGAGTCCTGACCTGTGTTACCACTCAGAATCTTTAGTGTGGGCATGGCCCACGCTAACACAACTATGCAGCTAAGGCCAAAGCTTCTCCGGGTCAGCAGGTATGGAAGTGCTATAAAAGCCTTTCAAGGTTTATTTAGTGACAGCTTTTCTATTAATATCTTTTCTATTGGAACAAGAAGAATTGCTTAACAAGAAGAAAAAAAACAGGTGTACCACTTTTTCTGCCAAACATTTGGCAGAAACTTGAATTTTATGCTCCATAAGAGCAACAAGTAAGTTGATTCAGTTGTAAGCACCTCCTTCTTTCACTTGTTCATAGTGTACATAGAAAGAAAATGTAATGCTAATGCCTGTCGGAAGGCAAAGATCTGTGAAATGTTACTGCCTTGTAACACACATCTGAAGGGTTGGAGTTGCAGTATAAAAGAGAGGCACACACAGACTTCACTGGCAAAGCATGCATTTTAAATAAAGCTTCAGTACTCAAAAACAGACAGTCTCCATTCTCATTCTAAGTAATGTCTGCCTTCTATTCAGTAGAATGGCCCACAATGAAAGTAACAAAGACATACCAGATGAAAAACATCACACTGCAGGATCTCTGTATGCTAGAGAAAATCCTGTAATTGCTTACTGAGATATTTCCCTCTGAAAATATGTGGGGAATAAAGAAAGGATGCTTCATGTTAAATAAAAAAGGGGGAGTGGGGAAATGAAAACAATTTATGTCCAGATTGCTCCCATTTAAAGTTTCAGTCTGATAAAAATCTTATTTCCATGGGTTTTGCTACAGAGGTTGTATGGGGCTTTGCCAGCTCAGCTCCTGTACACATCAGTTCATACTCATACCACAAAAGTGCTTGGCACTGATGATGCTAAAGTAGGACTAAGGGCCTTGCTAGCAGCCTCCAGCCAGGAGAACATCCTGTCCACAGGAAAGGCCTGGAAAATGGCCTGCAGTGATGGTGACACGTGATCTCCAGCTCTCTGTTAGAAGTGGCCACAAACACTGGTTAGCACAGTGATGTGTTTTTACTGTTTAATAAGGATGGTGAATTGACAAAATCTCAGTCAGAGAGAAACTACTACATAAGAAACTACCTAATGAACGCATATGAAAACTTTTCCTTCCAAAGTATGAGTTTGATGCACTCATTACTTGCTGAAGATCTACTATTATCATTGGTGCAGCAACTAGATATTAGGTTACCATTACAGAGCAGTATCCATATGAGATACTTCAATCCAAAAACCTGTCTCAAGAACCTAACATTAAGCCATACGTTCTCATTATATCGTGATGATTCACTGTTAATCCAAAATGCCTTCAGAACCAGGGACAAAATGTGATACAATTCATTCATCATCTTTCATCCAGAAGAAGAGAACCAGCTGAAACAAGCGCATTTGGAGAAAAGCCTTTATGATAGGATTTTCAGCCTGGTTTCTTATGGAAAGGGGCTTAGATAACTAATTGCAAACTTTTTGTCTCCCCGATAAGTTTTGAACCTGTTGCACAATTTTTACTTCATTTAATATGGGTATAAGATATACATGGTCCCTATGAATTTTGTTGAGATGTATACCTAGGTAGAAGAAAGATCTAAATTAGTTTAGATAAAGGTTGCAAAGCAATCTCCCCTCAAAATATGTATGCATAGGACAGAGCCTTCAGAAACTTTGTTAACAGTCGCTAGACTAGCAAAACTAAACAAGAGTAAGTTCCCACAGCACAGACTACATCTAGACATTTGTGAACAAACACAAAACTGTATCTGTTCTTTCTAACACATTAAAACATGGATAATACAATCTTTGTCCCAATAGGATTTCAGCTGAAACATTATTACATTGCACGGCAATCTGAGGCTCTCTTAATTGCTATTATAGAGCAATCAGGAAATTTCAAAAGTAAAAGTATTGTGATTCTCCCATTAATTCCTTGCACATTAAGAGAATTTTAGCTAATAATTATTTGTAACCGTAGTACAGTAATTTTTGAACATCAGGTCCCATCTCTGAGTGCAGATTTGATGTCAAACACATTCATTCCTATTTTCAAACGAAATACTGAGCTCCATCAAACTTTGAGACAAACTAAAATAAAGTTTCAATTTTTCCCAATTTAGTATTTTCATGTAGAGTAAGATAACGTACTGTGGCTTCTACTTTGTGTATTTTGATTCATTTAGAACAGGGTAAATCAATATTGTTGAAACCTCACCAGAAATTCTATTTAGCATGAATCCTTACCCAGCAGAGCTGGTGTGTTAACAACAATATGTTTAAGCACATCTATACAGCCCCCAGGAAGAAATCTACCTCACTCAAAGCCTGACAGTGAGAAGATACCCTTTGACTTCAGGGATCTTTGGATTAGGACTCAAATGATTAGAGACCTAGGGCAAAAATAGCAAACTATTTCATATCACCTCTTTGGGCACTGAAATTATCATATTAAAATCCATTTTATCATTGGCAAATTCAATCACATTATAAACGCAAACAGATGTTTTAATGTGGCTCTGGCATTTGGCTTCAGGCAGAGTAAATCGAACATTTTCAATTTCATAGAGTTTAGTTTCTGTGAAGTTAAAGTAAACCAAATGATTTCTCCCACAGCATTTTTACTCACTGACACCACATTGATGTTTACTTTGTCACACATGATAAAAGGCTGGCTTGCATGATCCACTGAACCTGAGTGGAATGAAAAACTAAGGGGAAGATGGAGGAGGGAGAAGATTCACTTTTAACTCACACTTTTTGCAAGCTGAACTTTTTAAGATTTGCCCACCCATAAAACAAGACATATGATTTTGTTATACTTGGAGCCCTGCTGTCAAAAACACAGTCAATATGTTATGTGGTATTGGGCTGCTTCTACTTTGTGCGATAACACTATTATGCTAAGTCATTTTAAAATGCACTTTGATATACTATACACATGAGCTAATACACATATGTATTTATGCACTGCATGCTTTGGAATGAAAAGGACAGGAGACAGTGTGGGAAAAACCAACTGAAAAGAAAAAAAAAAAAGAAGGAAAAAAAAAAAAAGACGGCCTCTACAATTTCCATAACTCAACAGAGCATATTGTTCAGTTAACGCATAGGCCAGCACCTCTCAGGCCCCCTTCACTGGTTGACAGGATTAGATTCTGATTCATGCTCTGTAACTCGCTGTAATGCCAGCCAGGGACAAGAGCGTTCCATGGGAACATTTCAGCGGGTCCCCTGCTTATCAGCTCCAGAACAGCTGCCAGACTTTAAGGTCGCTTGATAGAGACTTTAATTCTCAAGATTGTACATTAATTTCTAAATTCTTTCTTATCCATGTGATGTGATTTGAGACTGTATTCAATGCAGCCCAGCACAGGGCAAACCTTTCCCATCCACACCCCTCCTTCCTGTCTGCAAACTTCCTTCCTATAGATTTACCCAGACATCTTTGAGCTGAATTAACTCCCTGTACTTCTTTGACCAAGGACTAGAACATGGGAAACCTGATTTTGACCTCACACTGGCTACTGGGCCAAGGGATTTTAAAAATTATCCTGTCCATATGAAAAGCTTAGTTTATTTGTCTGCCATTATCACAAAGTAAAGGGATGTTTATTTTCAAACTGCACAGAACCACAGCAGTAGTTCTTTGCAACAATGATTTCTCACCCTATCAATTGTTGTCAGGCAGAGCTCACTAATGGCTGTAAAATGGCTTAAAATCCCTGGACATATTATGCAATTTTTGAACAAATATTACCCTGGTCTATAATCCTCTACTCTTTCATATCCATATATTTTGAAATTATTCTTTACTATGGTCAAGACCACTGCAGAGTAAATATGGGAAAACAATCAACCAATGATTGACATTTCTGGCAGGCCAAAGTGGAATTAAGTTACACTGGAAAAATTTTGGTATTAGTTTAATATGACCTGATCTCCTGGTTTGCTTAGGACAGTTCCAGGTTCCACAATTGTTTCCTGAATGGATGTAGACTGTGCATGTAGTAAAATGAACTCTGTGTGCTACAGAGAGAACCAGAATCATCTCCTTCCTTCAATAGGTTGGTCTGTCTGGTATTAAGTTATTAATCTAAGAGGGGCTCCTGTCCAGAAGGGTAAGTAACAGCCACTTCTGTGCTTTCCAAACTGCCTAATTATGGGCAGTCCAAGAGATTAGGTTAGGCAGACAGAGCAAATTAATTTATTTATAATCTTTAATTCTAAAACCAAAATAACAGCTTTGTTCCAAATAATTTAAACTGAAACCAAACCCTAAATAGTGTTTCACATAAACAGACAATTACAGGAACCCAGACTGCACCAGTGATTTATCTGGCATGATCACACCATGACCAGCACAAGCACTTCAGAGGAAGGTGCAAGATATTCCAGAGGAGACAAACTTCAGAAAAATGGTGAGAGTGAGCCACATTCTTCCTTATGCTTCCCCAAAAAGCATTTGGCTTGTACTCTGCCTCCGTAAACATGATTTTCTTTCGTCTCTGCTCTTTTAATTGTGAACACTCTCATTAGTCTTAGAAATGGAATCCTACTAAATCTCAGGCCTCAGACATACAAGAGAAACAAGAACCACAAACTTATTATCCACTGTATCAAAGTCTTTTTTTTTCAGCTTGCTGCCTCTCAACTCTACTGCCTCCCTCCTACTTCTTCCATCCTCTGCAACTGGACTCTTACTTCCTGTATTAATAGCTGTTGCCTCCTCTTTTGTCATTTCAACACGAATAATGGAAGACAACCAGAAGGCAATCAAGAGCAAATGAGAGAGAAAGCAAGATCAAGGTCAATGTAAAAAAATATCTTTTTAAATTTTTTTTTTTCAACTTCATACTGTACTTATTAAAATCGATAGCAAACTCCAGACCATAGTTATAACAAGTGTCCTAGAAATACAAGATAAGCTTGGCAGGAAAGACCTATGTGTGCCCACATTTCAGTCAAAAGCTCTTAAATAATTGCTTGGATGGAAATATCCATTCTGAGGAAATAACAAGTGCTGATGTGTACAGACCTCTTCTCCTTATGTTTCATCATATAACAGGTTTACGCTAAACCCTATACACATATCAGTCCCCAGAGTTTCTGGCCATAATTCCAAAGAGCAGCATGTGGTGATACTGTTGTCCAACCTTCTCCCTAGGACAGGAAAGGATTTTGATGACTCAAAAGTTTCCTGTGATGCCATGATCTACCTGTCAACGTCTAGCTGGCCTTCTGCTTTTCCGCACTGTGGACTGTTCTTGTTCCCTCCCAGTCCCAGATGGACTCACTTCTATTTTTTGCCTAGTTTCATTTGGTTTCAGTAAAGCCTAAGGAATAGATCAGACTATCAATACCAAAAGCTCACTCTCATTTTACTAGATCAGACTGATGTATTTTAAGTGCAAGTTCTGTTTTAAACATGGATTACTGCACCCTGGAAGAACGGCTTACATCCGTATCTTGCAATGTTTTCCATTCCCCTAGGAAAAGCTGTGCATTTTAATTACTTGTTTACTGTTACCTCTGTAGTAACAATGGGTTATGCCCTTAAAACCTTTTAACAATTTTGATGCTATTAGCAGCAGCAGAACTAAATACGGTTAGGAAAGGTTGTGCCACATATCAGAAATCATTTTTGAAGCCTGATCCCTCAAGGCCTTTCTTTCTCTGTTTTTTTTTTTTTTCATTTAGCCAGACATGGAAAGAGCATATTTTTTGTATTAATTTTCAATTATTTATTTGATTCTACTTCGTTATTTGAAATTTAGAAGCAAGCAATTGAGAGCTGGTTAACTTCCATTTAAAGACTTCCTTTTCCAGTAAGACAGAAAAATATGATTACAATTTAGAAAAACAATGACTTTTTCTGTTTCTAACTTTCAGTTGGTTACTACAGACCTAATTCCCATTTATATTTTACATCACTGTCAAAATAAAGGGAAAGTAAAATAAGCATAAATCACAATTGCATTCACATTAAGAAGCCCCAAGGAGCCAAATTTCACTCTCATATGAATGGACATGGGCATTAGGAGTGCGCAAAAGTTGGTATGGGCACGTTTCACAATAAAACTAATATAACGTAACTAGTGATAGTATTGCAAAGACCCTGAAAACATCAAGAGAATAGTCACAGGATAGGATGTGAGAATAGCTACTGATAGACCATTAAACCTGAAGAGCTGAAGCAAAACTGAGAGAGAATTTATCCCAAAACTTACTCTCCACATAAACAAACACATTCTGGAAGCTTTATCATTTTATGGTATATTTGCAATTCTTCTAATACTTTACTGGTCTATACCATGTTTGCAAAGCTCAAGATTACGTTCAGTCATAGATGGAAACTTCAAGCCAGGATCTGATTTGGCAGACATGATAGATTCTCTTGGTTGTGGAAAAAACAAGCTTCATTTTTATATTTATCTAGTCTGGATCAAAATAACTGACCCGTCAAATTTACCTCGTTAGAAAAAATCTATTTTTTCAGACTCATTCTGTTTCCTTTTCCTCAACATCTGCAGTACCAGCATAACCTACTATTCCTCTTTGAAGCTCAACAATTAGGACTTATCTTTCCTGCAGATTGTCATCTCGATGTTTTTCAACTGCACAGCTCCAGTAGCTGGTACTAGGAGTTTGGTAATAGTAGCACACAAGAGTCTTAGATTTATATTTCGGCCTAACACAAAGTGCAGAAAGATTCTGTGTCTGTGATGCATGGAGACGTGCTGGTATAGGTCTCTTAAATCTGTACTCTTTCCCAGGACTCAGTGCTGTAAGAATGCATAGAGTTTTTCTTTCCACAAATAGATGTTGCAGGCATATTTGCTAAAACCCTTGAGGTTGATAATCAGCTATAGTTCTTCCCAGGCCAGCAACTGCTTGGGAACTGCCAAATATTGCAAACGGAGAGTCCATGAACCATCTCACAAATTTTTTATGTGCTGCTATGAGAAGTGGGGATTGAATCTCCCATAGAGAGCTGTCTGCTGCTGATCTTTCCCAATTAACAATTGTGTATTGTGGGGGAAATTAGGGTCTAAATATCTTGGCACTTCACTGTTTGGGAAAACCCTAGTATTTGCTTGAATTTGTCTCTTACTGAATTGTAAAAGACTTGCTGGCAATTGGAGTAAAAAGAGTATAAATAAATGAAAGGATTAGGCCAGCTATAGAAAATACGTACATCAAGTGCATTTACAATAAAGATGGGAGATATTAGGGGACTATTGCTTTTATTTCCCAAGAAAAGAAAATGGGTGAGTACCATTTAAAAGGGTGGACCTCAAAGAATTCCTCTATTTAAAATTATTCCGAGTTTAGCTTAAAATTAACTTCTTCCCAGAAGAAGCCTGGCAGAAAGGGGATTTCTATGACCTTATCATATCTTTCAAATAGCTTTTCAGGCCAATAAACAAATACGGCAACCAGCCATCATGGGTGAAGCCAATGAATACATGGCTTTTTTCTTTTTTTTATAATATTTTTATCTTGTCAAATGTCATGACATAAAAATTCACAAGAAAAGGCTTTGCAGTTCCCAGGAATCCTAAAAGGGGGAAGCCTCCTTATGAATAAAAAGACACCTAGAGACCAAAATCTGCACTAGGGCATAAAGTACCTCTGTAAGTAAAGAAAGGAGAAAAAAAATAGAATCTTCCTAAGGAATTCAAAAAGGTATCACAACATTTGAAATGGGGAGGGGAGAAAACAAGTCTTATTCCTTCTGTCTTTCTCTAACACAGTGTGCAATTACATAGCATATATTTAAGCTATTTGTACTTAGCCTGTGTGACTCCACCAGAAATTACTACAGTAATGAATAGCTTAATAAGATTCATAGATATCCCATAGAAAGGGCCATGTCCTCCACTGCAGAAGAGTGACAATTTACTTAGTAAAAGCAAAGATGGAAACTGTGTTGACTGTGCAGAGAGTTAGAAGAAGATGGGTGCATTTTGCTTTAAAACTTTTGAATAAAGTACTTAACAGAGTAATGTTAGAGTCACACCAGCACAGACAGCACGGTGGGCAGCCTTCTAAAAAACCACAGGGTCCACAAAGAAATCTGAAAAGAAATTAGGATTCTTGGATGGATCAGGAGAGATTGTACAGAAGCCAGCATTCCCCAAGTTTCCTCAGAAATGTACACACCTTTACATCCTTCCAGGAGGAAAGTATTTCCAGTATTTTCTTTCATTTTATTTTTTTTTAAGCTATTTGTATCTTTTTTGCCTCCTCTCGAATTTAATTTAAGTTACTCCATTTATTTCTAATTTTCAAATAAAATTTCATTCCATTTAATAAATTGTAAATGTCAGATTTACATTTCAAGAAGTACTTTTGCATGTATTAAGTTAAAACCTGGAACTCTACAATATATTGCAACTGAACTTGTGCTTATCATTGTTCAGTATAGATTACTAAGGCATGAAATCACAGAAATCCCTCAAGGCAGTATAGAATTAAAGACTTAGACCTCCAATACAGTAGACTGTTCCAGATAAAGGCCCCATCTCAGGAAAAAGCTGCTAGTGACGTGTAAGGGACTGGGAATTCATCCACACATCTATGTGCCACAGAATTTGAATGTCTTGACAAATCATGCTTGATAATCACTGATCACACTTGATAATATTGTCACTGGACAGGAGGTAGGATTGTTTCCCAATCCTAGACATTAAAAATCAAGTGGCATTTTTAGCAAGCAAAGACAATACTAAAGAGTCACATTGGATTATGTTTTCTGATGCACATTTTCTTCCTGCTGTTTCCTCTGCTGATTCACCCAAAAGAAACCATGAAAAAAACAGCTAAGCTGAAGTTAACCTTCATCTGGAAGACACTCATGAGTGGATTACTGCCTGTCTGCTTCTGTCTTCCTCCTAATATGCTTTGTTGTGCAGTGAGGAAGAACTGAATGCCTCATCCTATGCCAGAAATGACTGAATGTCAAACAGTGGCTGATAAAATAGACAACATTCACAGCCAAATTCCATGGTTTTGGGGACATATTTTCCATTTCATTCAACACAAGCCTCATTTGTAGGCAGAAGGTAGCTCCTCTGTCTGTGAAGTTCATGTTAGAATTCATGATGTAAAAGGATAGCCAAGGTGAACACTTGTGTACAGAGGCCAGCTCTGGTTAGATGTCACTGAAAATGCCATCCTCAGATCTGATCAGAAGACAGTAAATATGCAGTTTTAGCAGTCCTTACTGATCCAAAAACCTCTCAAACATTTTTATAATTTGGTATTACACCTCCAAAATATGAGCCCACCAAAAATAATCTGACATAATATTGCAGATGCCATTTTCCCAAGGACTTTTGGCAAAAATATACCCACAGCTGGATCCTTGTCACATTACTTAAGGAAGAATTGCATCTCCTTGAATTTATAACCATCTGCTAACTGCCTTGTTACTTCTCTTGGTTCAAAATCATTTTCACCTCAACAAAGGGGATGCTGATTGCTCTCAGTCACCCTTTGTTCTTATTTCATATGATTGCTTTACTGATATATATAATTATTTTTAAACCCAGAACTTCCTGATTTTAAAACTTTCTTTCTCTGTCCTGCTTTTTTTTATGTCACCATCTTATTATGAAGCATAAATTGCATCTAAGAAAGAGTTATTAAAAATGTGATAGAAGTAAAATTCCCATGAAAACTCCCTATTTGTACTTTTTGATAAGAACATGATCAAGAGATATTTGTTGGAGGAATAGTGCTGTTATGTTTCAAAACTAGAGCTGATTCTCCTTTAACTGCACGTTTCCTAGCTCTCAGACTCCATATGGAAATCACTAGGTGAAATGCTAAGGCCTATAGGTCTGGCACTGTGACCATAATGGTCCTTTCTGACCTCAGAATCTGTCCAAACGCTTTGACTTACAGTGCGTTATTCTGCATCAGCATGAAAAGAAGCTTATTTTTTTTCCACATCATTTTTATGGCATTACTCAGGCCTTTGTGAGCAGAATGTAAAGCAGGACCAGCATGTCATGGATTTGGAAACCACTAAATTTGCATGTAAGAAACAGATGGAGAATTACATTGCCAGGAGCTTACCCACTTTGTAGAAAACTAATGGGAACAACAGTACAAGAACTCTCCAGTTCTAATTGAAGATTTGAAGGTGTTTATGAGGCATTTTTTTAATCAGTGATGGAAAGGTGGTTTTTGCAGCCATTGATGCAATAAGGAAATCTTCCCAAAGAAGCCATCCTGAAATGTTTTCTGTCCACAAAGGATGTGAAAACATATAGAAAATATTATCTGTCATGAAAGTGAGATTATACTCTTTGTTGATACTTCATCAACTAAACATTATTGCACATATTTGGTACTTATTCAGAACATATTTAAGTTACCTAGTACAGAAACCTGTTCTGTCTCCTTATATCCCAAGGCCCCTCTGCATGTATGCTATTTCTAACAGCCTTCATCTGCCTCTCCTTTATTAGGCATTACCTTATATGCATGGACTATCTCTTTGTTGTCTGCTGTTATGTATCACTGAGCCAAATCATATCCCAGTTGGCAATGAGGAAGAGAGTCATAAAAGTCAACATTTTTTGCTAAGCTAATACCATATCATCATGGCTATGGCTCTTCACCCAAGTTATGATGACATTCTACTGTTCTGTTGATAATTATCATATCAATCTTCTTGCATATAGGCCTTCATCACCAACCTGCCAGATTTGGGAGTGTTCAAATCTCTCCCATCGTATTTATATTTCTACAAGACACCATACTTCACTAAGAGTCAACCCATCCATACTCCTCTAAAAGATCCAAAAAGAATCCTGTAGTTTGCCTTAGAGCCTGAAATGGACACTTTGATTTTGGAAAGCCCTCACAGTAAGGATTTCCTTTGAATTCTTCACCTTTTATGCTGCATAGCCCATGCCAAGGCTAGTACTCTGCCAGTGCTTTGCCCCTTAAGTTTCCAAAAGGAAAAATGTGCCAAAGATAAGTCTAACAGAACATCGTGGTTCATTTAAGTGCTGCTGCAAAATTCAACTGAACTCTACCAAGCAAAGTATTGAAAAGATTTTGCAATGAGATCTTTCCTCCACCGCAACAAAATCTTAGGACTTGAACCTAAGCGTATGAAGGACATTTTGTTTTCATCATACAGGGAAGCTGGACTGCACTAACAGGCCTGATGAAAGAAAAGCTCAGACAAAAAAGGTTGAATAGCTTCCAAATTAGCTCTTCACTGTAAGTTTTCCAGACTCTCCCTTCTTAATACCTCTATCCAGGCACTACACAAGCAATTATGAAAGCTGATGGAAATAAAATATGAATGTGCGTCAAACAACATAAAATATGGACTCTACAGCAATATGGTATGGCAAACAGTAATACAGGGTTACAGGCAGCAAGACAGAATCATAAAATGGCTTGGGTTGAAAGGCATCTTAAAGCTCATCGAGTTCCAACCTCCCTGCCATGGGCAGGGACACCTCCCACTAGAGCAGGTTGCTCAAAGCCCCATCCAGCCTGGCCTTGAACACTTCCAAGAATGGGGCATCCACAATTTCTTGGGCAACCTGTTCCAGTGTCTCACCACCCCCTCAGTAAAGAATTTCTTCCTAACATCTAATCTAAATCTCCCCTCTTTCAGTTTAAAACCATTATCCCTTTTCCTATTACTCCAGTCTCTGATAAAAAGTCCCTCCCCAAGCTTCCTGCAGGCCCCCATTAAGTACTGAAAGGCTGCTATGAGTTCTCTTCAGGGCCTCCTCTTCTCTGGGCTGAACAACCCCAACTCTCTCAGCCTGTCTTCACAGGAAAAGTGCTCCAATCCTCTGATCATCTTCATGGTCCTCCTCTGGACCCACTCCAACAGATCCATGTCTTTCTTATGTTGCAGGCCTCAGAGCTGGACACAGTACCCCAGATGAGGTCTCATGAGAGTGAAGAACAGAATCACGTCCCTTCACCTGACGGCCACACTTCTTTTGAAGCAGCCCAGGATGCAGTTGGCATTCTGGGATGCAAGTGTACATTGCCAGTTCATGTTGAGCTTGAGACCTAGCTAATTTCTTTACATCAGCTATAAACACTACTAATTTCTTCCTAGTAGCATGCAAAATATGCTCCAAATGTCTTCTTTAGTATCAAGAAGGAACAGGAACTAGCCTGGATAGAAAGTCAGATCTATGAAAACAAGGCATGAAGCACTCAAATTTGAAGGGAAGGATGCATCATGTATAATATTTTAAGTAGAACAATCCAAATTTTATCAGTATTAGTGCCAAAAGAATCTGGACCAAAATCACACCCATATAAGTATTCAAGCTGATGCAATAGATCTCCGTCCAAGAAACAGGATCAAATATTCTTTATTATTTTTCTGTCTGGCTTTAGAAAGACTTTCTGGAAATGTTAAACCAATCTATTTTACATGGGAGATAAGAAAAAACAATCAGAACACATGCAGCACAGATCATTTCAGGACCCTACTTAGTCTGCTGAAGTATAATGAAAACATTATCTAAAGGCTTGAACCAAACTTACCAGAAGGTGAGATACTGCTGAGACAATCAGTCAAACAAGTCAGCTATTATATTATTCTTGCAATTAAAGCAGTTGATGTGTCATGTAAATACCATGTTGGGGGGGGTGCAACAAGCCAACTCTTCTTCCACAAGGTTGTGTTATATGTACTGTTTCTACACTACATACAGTCACATTTTAGGAATATGCAATATTTATATTGGCAATGCTAGTCTAAACATCCCATTCCTAAAGCTAATGTAGATTTCAATACAAAAATAGGAGCTGAGGTTTTGCTGATGCATTTTGTGTAACCTAGATATAAAGAGACTTCCCTAAGACATATCAGTCCTAAAGACAAGGAGCGCTGTGGCTCCAAGGGGAGGAATGTTGAGATACTTACGGCGCTTTGAGAGGTCTTTTTATTACATGTACAAGAACTTCAAACATCAGGAAGAAAACAGGCCTGGACTTCACTGACTGATCCATTCATCGTTGCAGCATGGGATTAAAAATATGTAAACCAACTCACACATACTGATTCTTCAATTTCATACATCTACCCTGTTGCTTATTCTTAACCTGAAGTATTTAACCATCCATTTAAGGAAGGAATAATGTTGAGTTGTCACAAAGTTACCACGGCCACCAATGGCAAATGGAAAAATGGAAAAAATATATGGAAAAATAAATGGAAAAAAAAAATGGAAATCCTATATTCTTCCTTTGAGGCAGGAAGTACCTGTAAACATCTCAGAAACACTCTGCTTTAGCATTCTGTAAACAAGAATACATCATAGCCACTGCTTCAGACCATGAAGGGGAAAGTAGTGTAAATGAAAATATTTGCCTTTAGCATGGAAAGTTTTGACAGAGAGTCTCAGTATTTAGAAAGCCACATCCTGCTACTTGCATCCATAGGCTCTTTGGCTGCAATGCAGAATTGGACAGGTGGGCCAGGATCAGTCAAATGCAGTATTCACTACAATGGGGAACTGCACGGTGATGAGTAGTGACCCAGAGTACTACACAGTAATGGGAGACAGAAACAAAATAATTTAGAGTCCAAGAAGGGCTCAAAGAAACTCCTAGAAATTATGGAGACAGAAATCTTCTGCAAGTAAATTAGCAGAAAATAAATATATGAAGTGAAATTCCAGAACATTTAAGTATTTTTAGGTGCCACTTCCACCTAGCGCTCACTTGTGAAAGGGTTCAAGAAAAGGGCCCCTGAATGAAGATATGCAAATGTTGAAAATGTTTAGCTATCCCAAGCTGGCATGAAAGCATAAAGTCAAAAAAGACAGCCTTCAGAAGGATAATCCAGCTTTCTTGATACAAAAGTGAAAAAGCTGCAAAGTATTTCAGTTGTATCTTGGATCTCAGTTAACTTGCAAAGAAAAAAAGAAGAGGTTAATTCTCACAGCTTCCTAATAAAGAACATAATAAAGGAAATGTGAATTTAGCAAGCTGGAGTTTCTGTATCCTTCACTCTGGACATCAAATAACTCTACCATGTTGCGTCAAGCAAAAGAAACAGGAAGGGAGAGATCACACAGCTGAAGTTCCTTGGCTCCAGTAAGGCCAAAGCACTGCCGCTGAGGAGGATGGAAATCCTATATTCTTCCTTTGAGGCAGGAAGTACCTGTAAACATCTCAGAAACACTCTGCTTTAGCATTCTGTAAACAAGAATACATCATATCCACTGCTTCAGACCATTTAGGGGAAAGAAATGGACAACCTTGGATTCAACCTAGAAGAGGAGATGGCAGGGGAACTGAGTCATAGCTTAAGAAAACAAGACTAAAAAGAGCTTTTGGGAAGGGACAGGAACTGAGGTTTTAAGTGGGGCAATTCCTAAGGAAGGAAGGACACCTACTACCTAGTTCAATGATATTTTGCGTTTATGTAACTGCAGTGGCTGTTGTCCAAGAACCTGAAAATACTGTAGGGCTTCCAGTTAACCAGACTTCACATTCCAGTGAGATTATAAAGCATGATTTTTCACTTATCAAGTGCACTACATAAGGCACAGAAAGCTACAGGTCTTGGACCAGTCAAAATACCAAACCAAGAGCCAGTTTTACACTTCCACCTTGAGGCCAACACTCACTAGCTGAAGATCTATGGTCAGCTAAAAGGTCATTCTCAAACAAGAATCCACTGCTGTGCAGCAGAATACATGAAGTTGACATTCTTAGTCATGCTTATCCAAATGAACATTATATGTATGCACTATACATTTGGACTTTCCGTAACAACATTTCTGACATGAAGACACATGAAACATATACGGCTACCCTGATGACTGTGTTCAGAAACTTTTGTCCAAAAAACCATATGTTTAGATGGGTTTGTTGTCTCTTTATTGAAGGAAGATCCTGGGAAGCTGACAGTAATTCAAATGACAATTCTCTGTTCCTCAGTCCTGGTACTGTTCTAGGAGTGGGTGTAATTTGCTAAATTATTAAATCTGAACATTATTTTAGACAGACTATACCTGTCAAAGCACCCAGGACCATAGCTGCCTCTGTGCTGGCCACCATTTGTATGAGACGCAATGAATGTCACTGACTACAACAATACAGATAACAGGAAAGTGGAATAATTGAGGGCAAACTTCCAAATGTCTAGTTGTCTGGCTGAACTCTGTACCCTTAACACAGAGCATTCAGTGTAATATGTATTTCCAAAATGGCTTTGGGAAGCTCATTTAATTTTTAATTTCCATGTGTGTAAGACAAGAATTACTCCTGAGGAACAGGATAAGATTTAACAAATGGTTAAACTGCTTTCTTGTAAGAGACTGTCAAGAGGCATTTCAGCCTCTGTATCCTAGTTTTGTTAAGCTTAGGTACCCTTACAGTCACATTACTGCTCAATAATGCTCAACAGCTCACTGCCAAAAGTAGCTCTGTGTACCTGCTAGAAAAAACTTCCCACATCATAATCCAGTTTTAATTTTTGAGACAACTAGAATATAAACTAACCATATTACAAACTCTAGATAGCAATGTGCTAGATGTGAAGCCTAAAGATCTTGACAGCACTGGAGAATGATAACAGGGCTGTAACACTGAGTTGTAAGGATTACAGGAAGGAAGAAATATGTTTGGTGACAGTGGTATTTTGAGGGAAATCCAGATAACTGCTGGACAAGGTTGATTGAGGTGCTTCCACAAGGACCTAACAGACAGAGCAATCAAGGTAAAAACTACTGATCGCAGAGCTCTAGACTGTACAGATTATGATGCCTGCAATGCTGCACTACAAATAAGACCAAAAACCAGGACAACCTCCAGATATGATATGAATCAAGATTACTTTTCTTTTCCAAAACTTTTAGTGTACAATGGAACTGACCATTAATATAAGTTTTCAAATAGTGATGTTCATATCTCTAGAAGTTCACCTATCCAAATAGATATAACCGGTCAGTACCAGGTTTTAGATTAAACTTCAGCAGACTAACAGACAAAGGTCTGTCTGTTGTTGTTCTAGAGCAAAAGCGAGAGGAAAGAATAAAAGTTGATGCCAGCAGACTGAGATCCGCTTCCTTTATTGAATGGTGTTCCGTGAAAGGAGGAAATACAATGCTATTATTGTTCTAATAATTAAACATCTCTGCACTTTTGTGGAAAAGGATGAATCTTTCTCTAACGCATCCTGAAAAAATCCCTGAATATGATTAATGGAAATCCACAGTAAATCTATCTAAAGCCACAGAAATACACTTGCAACATTCTACCAATATGCCACATGAGGCCTGCAGACCTTTTGGCTGTAGAATCAACAAAGATGTTAAAAATGTAGTTTTTTCATTCCAAGTAGAGTAAATTAAAAGTATTTGAAGATGGCTCAAATAAGAAAGCTGGAATAACTGAAGGCATCTTTGCTGCAAAATAATCCAGACAAACAGCACCTGGAGGCTTGCAGCCAAACATATCAGCTGATTACTACATTTTTTTCACAAGTACTTCTTTGTACCCATCTAGAAACATGGGGCAGTATGTCCCATTACTCTTATGGTACCGTTGGAGTTCTTTTTTCATCCCAGTGGTTGAAGGAAGACTCCTTTACAGCTGTAATGGTGGGACACCAGAAAGACAACAGCAGAACTACTAGTCTCTAAGCGCTTTAGCTTGCACCAGTGCCATAGAACAGAAACCAAAGGACAGCAGGACCTGGCTTACAGTCCCTCTTGACCCCAGCTATGCCACCAGCTAGCACAAGGACTGATTTTGGGCATGTATGAGAAGGCTGAGGGAAACACTCAAGCAAAATCCTGATCTAACGGTACCAAATTCAAGAGCAAATTCTAACAATCTGGTCTTTTTCAACCCCTGCTTGCGTACTGTAACCCACATTATACCAAGCTTATTGATGGGACAATGAACCACAGTCCTTAGAAAAGAAAACCAAGCTTATATTTAATTGGAGACACATGACATGTTAATGGATAACTGCAGATTAATCAAAACCATTGCTCACAAGAAACTAGGAGCTTAGAAGGTAACATAGAAACAGTTTAGAACCACTTGTGCTGACTAGGCATCGAAGTTCTTAAGTAATGTTGCACATATTGAATATTCTGTTCATTGCATAAATTATTTGATAGACACTTCAGAAAAGTTAGCTGAGCTCAGCAGACAGAAAATTGGCATGGACACCATACCAATATAGATTTGCCACTGTTCAGAATAAAAAGAAATTGTGCTCTGTGATCTGCTGCACAAGAAGAAACCTGAAACTTATCTCAAAGTAAGAAAACAGTTAAAAGATACCAAGTTTTTCATGTTGTTATATGTCTCTGAGGTAGCGAATCTGCACCAAATGGCTTATAAAATTTAGCGGAGGGAGACTCCTTCCAAAAGAATAAACATATGAAGTCTAATATGATGAGGAAATGGGAAAAAGAAAAAAAGTTTTTGGGTATTTTATCACACATTTAGCTGATTTTTTTATAAAAAAAAAAATCATATGAAAGAGGAATAACATTCCTATTTATATTCACACGTTCCTTATAACTCAGCTACGTTAAACAAATCATCTACCATGTCAAACAAAGCATCCTGTATTTGTGCCTGCTCGATATGCATGCATCAAAATAGGAACTCAAAGTTTCCTACGAGGTCTATGGATACCCAGACCTCTAGCAAGAACTATTTAAAGAGCTCTGTCATCACACTCCTATAGCTGATGCAGATCATCAGTGAAACAACAGTTTGGTTCCACATGTGTATTTGAAAAGGGCATCTTACATGACTGTCTTGGTAATGTGTTTATTGAACTCCTAGACACAAGGCTTGAAAGGAAAGTTGCAGTCTAACTGCAAAGTATTAAAAATGAGACCCACCTATGAAGCAATTACACCAAAAATACTAAGAAACAAATCCACCTTGAGAATACAATTTGAAGTCCATAGATTCCTTTGTGTTCCATGAAAGATGCAAACTTCCAGGAGGCACTAGATTTGTCACCAAAATGCTAGGATTGTTAAGCATATAGCTATTCCAGATGTATTTTAGGCAAAGTTGTCAGAAAGAAGCACAGGACCTTCTTGGATACCATTTTGTTGGTAAACCACACCTCTCATATCATTGCAGGTGTTAATAAAGGCCTGACCTAGTTGAAATGGTCTGAAACAGAGGTGATTGAGAGAGATGTTCAGATTCTATCTGTCTTCATCACTGAAGAAAATGGGACGAAGGATCAAAGGGGAGAGAGAGGGATTTGTCTCCCTGCCAACGCACTTTGGCAGCCCTATAAAGCTGGGATACCCAGACACCATATAACTGCTCTTTAATTACTTTGTATGCTATCCAGCCCAAACTGCCTTTGCAAGTATCTGGCGATTAGCAGTATTCACAATTGCTACTAGGCTGCTTAGAAACTTTCTCTTGTCTGAAAATTGGGGTTTCTTATTTCTTCTTTCTTTCTTCTCATATGCATTGCAGAAAGAGTCTGATTTCATCCCAGAGAAATTATTGTTTGTTTGAAAATATTTGCTGTTGTTAATTTTCTCTTTTTGCTTAAAGTGGCTTTCCTCCAAACTTTTAGGAATTTTGGCACTTCTCACCTGAGAATGCACATAGTTGCTGCAAATTGAAGTTATAGTCCTGGGTTTTGGCTTTCCAATTAAAATTGTTGTTCTAATTTGTTATTTTACCTACCAATGCAGAAACCAAGTATTTTCTGAGTAGCTCAGCAAATAAACAGAGGTATGTTGAAGATGTCTAATGCAACCAGAAACATGCCTTGCAAAAATCAAATCGCAGTTGAAAGTCAAGCTACACTAAAGAAACCCCTGCTCCAGTCTGTAAGTAGCATCATAAACTAGCTTTATACATGAAATTGCATGCTCATATACATATGCAAATACTGGTGCTAAACTCCAAAGAATGGATTTTCACCGCCACATGCATACACTGGCTTTCTATCTCCTCAGCCAGAACTGATGCCTGTGGTGACCCTGGATAGTACAGCTTTATCACTCAAGTAGTGCCTCTTAAAGAACCATGCAGGGTAGAGGTCTTTTAGAGTCAAGATGAAAAAAATTGCCTTTCATCTAAACCTGCAGTAGCTCTTTCACTGATGCTTTCCTTCATCTGTGTGTGAAAGCAGATCCATATCCAATATTGGCATTGATTACATTCCTTCTAGACTGGTCCCTGAACCTTCCCGAGTTGTTTGGGTGTGGAACAAATGAAACCAGCACTGGGTAGATACCTCCATATAGCAGCAGTGTTGGAGAATTCAGCATCTGCCAATGTGAAGCGTGGAAATGCCAAAAAAAAATAAAAAAAAAAATCATATGAAGACCCAACTCCTTGCTACAGCTTCTTCTATCCTTTGTTGCAGTAAATAATACTGATAACTATAATAAGACATGAGATGCTTCCACATGGTGCAGTGTGTCTTACTATAAGCAATTTCATTGAAAGCAGTGTGAGTAATGGCTACAGAGTAAGAATACCAGATTATAACCCACAACCCACTGGACTGCCATCAGGCAAATACCAGAATTGAACAGAATTAGCAGAGATGGTTCCATCCTTCTCTAGCAATAATTGCATCTCCTGACTTGATGATCAATCCCAAAGGCTTAGTAAAACACATACATCACTACTGAGAAAACACAACAGAAGGAAAAATAATAGTAACTGGCTTACCTTAAAATCACTTGTTAGTTCATACCAATTGAGTTGAACTTGTTGCAGAAAGGTTATGGACAGCATCACCTTTATACCATTATAGGCAAAGCATCTCTCTTGTATGTTTTTTATTTCAAATCCCTTTGCTGTGAGCTATGATGTTGGATGTACAGTTCAATTTTTTCCCCATGTTAAGTCCAAGATGACACTGATATTCCTATGCATTCATTTGTTCCCAAGAGATACTGTTATCTGATTTCTTTGGGTATTCCTCTTTGCAGTCCCAAACCACAAAAATAGTTCAGCAGCTAAAATTAATGACTACGTTTCTGATTCAGCAAGGTAGTACTTAAACACATGCTCACCATTAAGTGCATGAGTACCCCATTAATTCAGTAGTCATGCATTGCTTGAAATGAAACAACTGCTAAACTGGGACTTAGATGTTTTTGTGTAGTATTTTACACATACATAGAAACACATGTTCAGTAATTACTTAATTAGCCGTTTTCAAGACTTGTACAAAGCTGGCCTGAAGTTCTGTCTGTTCACTCTGTAAAAGGCTTGTGTGGCTATCACCACCGAATCTTAAATTTATATCGGTGTGCAGTGATTCACACAACTCTGTGTTAACTTTACAGGTTTATTATACATTTTCCATGTCAGAGAAAGCCTGCAAGGCTAATGGGCTAGACCCCAGTCCAGCATCTCCAGTTTTGATGTAAAGCAGAAACAAGAAGCTAAATAGAGCTTTCACCTGTCACCTCATCCAACAGGAAAATAAGGAAAGGCTGTGCAGATGACAGCAGTTATGGTATTCTACTGGTCAGTTCTTGAAGAGTATTTCCAGCCAACACTGTTGTGTGGGTTTCTAATAAATCAGAACAAGAGGACTACAGCATTGATACTATCATGATGAAGCTAGTATGAAGTGAAGGAGGTCATACAAATTTTTTGAGGCATCCCCTCACTAATTTTTTAAACCAGTATCATGTTTTATAGTGTTGTAACTAAAGCAGGTAAACAGGAGCTTGATGCTGTGGAGATGTAATAGATGTTCATGTAAATGAAAGAGCTGTCCTTCATGCCATTTGTTTTTTTAGTGGGAAAAAAAGCCACTTTTACATTTACATTAATTATGTAATGATTTGGAAGGTGCTTAAGAAAACAAAACAGAAAACAAACATCAAACTCTGAAGGGGAGCTTGTTTTAAGCTGAAAGGACTAATTTTAAGTAAAAGAGAAAGGCTAATGTCAGCACATGCTCTGTATATGTGGCATTCAAATTATACAAAAAAAAACGCTGGTGAGCAGCGAAGTCTAACATCTCTAAAATCCTGCAGTATGGTATCCATATGCATTTCTAGGAAATTCTGTAGTCAGTCCAAATTCCAAGTGCTAAGAAGGAAAAGTTTCTAAGAAGTCAAAAGACCAGGGGGAAATCTCACATTTAATTTACACACTACACACTATTTGGTAAATAGCAACTATTGTTTGGAGTAGAATGCAGTCACCATTCATTATATTTTGACTCTACATTCTTCATTGGGAATTCAGGAAGTGGTTCAGACTAAAATATTCCCTTATGTTATTTGACCTGTAAAAACTTGGAGAGAAGCCAGATTCTGCTGTTCTTAAACAGACAACACTCTCATTGACTCTGGGATTGGGCCTTAAAGTTGACTAGCCTGTGCACTCTGCTCCTCAACTCACTGCAGTCAAGCACTTGGTGCACAGGGTGGTGTCCACAAGAAACTGAAAACAAGACCATTGATAAAGCTGGCACTGTTATTCCTCTGCCTAGAGACACTTTCTGAGCACAGCTTCTGGAAAACAATACTTGGAAACAGAAAGAGACACTGTAGTATCTTATGGAATTATTTTTTAATTATCATTCCTTCCTGTTGCTTCTTTTGATATAAAGTCTTTATTGAGTTGAACGTAACCAGTAGCTTTTCCATGCATCTCTTGACAGGACACACTTAGAAAAACATTCTCAGACTTGTTCAAGTTCATTCTTGTCGATCTGAGGTAGAAGTAGATATTCAAAGACTCCGTGGGTCTGGGTTTCAGTGTCTTGTGTTTTGAAACTTTGAAAAATCAAAGCATACTCCCAGAATTAACATGGTAGTTCTGCTTATGATTTCATTTTGCCCTTAAGTTTCCCTTTTAAAATTTAAAGAAATTACTTTAAATCTCATCATACTTTGTGAAGGGGGGGAAGAAAAACTAACATCAGCATTGCTTTGCAGTCATATTCACGCTGTCACCACCCTACAGCTTATCCTGCTTTGAAAACACTATTTGTCACATAGACACTTAAAAGCACATCAGATTATGTCATAGCCCACAAGGGACCATTCCTGTTGACCACCCCTTCATGCTCACCTTTGTTACTCTCCTTAATCTCTTCGATTAAGAGCAATGCTGCACTTCTCAGAAGACTACAAGACAGCCACAGCAGCTGCCTTTCACTAGCACTCCTTATCACACACACTTTTTCCCCTGAACACTCCAGCTCACATCAAAATATGGTCTCTAAACACACCTTCAGCAATGACCCGTACAACATGGACTTTGTATCCTACGAATACAATCCAAAAGCAGTTTTCATATGTGCAAGAGGGAACCTAAGTAACTTATGAATACAAATTCCATTGTAGGTGAAACAAATAATGTTTCTAGAACACTTGTCTTTGAAAAACATCCCTTCACAGGTATGAACAAACTGATGGATGTTTGGTTCAAATCAGTTCCTAATAATTTTAAGCCACTACACATTAGCATTTTGCATTTATCTTGTAAAATTTAATATATCAGATAGGAAATGCTTAGTTTGTCATAGGCAGTAGGATTACTCAGCTCACTGGTTACATTTTCACAGACTTTAAGACATCCTTCTTTTTTTAGACTTCCAATTTTTTTGATAGCAAGTTAACACATGAAGGTTTCTTCACCATTATACTACACAATAGAGTCAGCTAAGGGACTTCCAGTCTTTGTGTAGCCTTTTTCCTTGGCAACGGCTCTCACTTGTGTCCAAAAAGCTCTTCGCATCTCTTCCAGGAGGAGCTCTGCCATAGAGCGTCCTGTGACTCAGAGCACATTCCCTTCTGAAAATGGAGCTCCTTTCCTTGGTATCAGTAGCAAGTTTGGAAAGAGGCAGGTTAGAACTCCCCCCCCCCCCTTTTTTTATATTAAGTTTTTCATTATCTTGTGGAATTCTGTAAATATTTTATTACGTATTTTATAGGTGGAGCATTTTATAACTAGCAGTCTTTTTGGAAACGTAATCATTTAGTTCGGTTTGTCTTGCCCCATGGTTCAGCTGTAACTGCTTCCATCTGTCTAAACCTATGTGCAGTTCACTAATTGTCAACCCCTTAGGTAGGCCTTACTGTTTCTATAGGTTTATTGTTAATCATTAGATTCAGGAAAAATAAACTTCTATGACGTTACAAATAAGGGTCTCCAAGAATGAAGAGAAAAATTCCTCATGCTTTACTTAGTCTAACCATTTTTTTATTTTTTTAAAGAAATATTGCTTGAGCAATTTAGTAGGAAATGCTCATTGATAGGATTGGTTAAAAGAAATGTATATCAAAAGCACTCCCAGGAAAGTTGGATTAAACTATCACTATTGCAAACAATTTTTAAGAAAGATTAACTTTTCAGCAAAATAATGCTGAAAAAAAATGTCTGAAAATACTCTTTGCCTTATGCAAGTTCTATAACGTATTTATTATAGTCATCCATTCACAGAATAAACCATATCTTTTCAGTAACAAACTATATTTCTATCATCCTCTGATGACACCTCTTCCACAATTTAAAAACAAAACAAAACAAAACAAAAACCCAAACACCCCCAGAAAATCCTGATTCTACAAGGTAAAAGCCTTATGGGATAAAGGCAAGAAATCTAGTTTAAATGTCTTACGAACCGTCAGTAACTACAATAAAAATTCACACAATTTATAAAATAAGGGATACTTTCCTTAAAAAACATTATATAGTCTATGTGAATTGTTTTCTTCAAGATGTTTTTATAACCTGTCATTATTGCTATATTGCTAGATATTAGATATTTTTTATTTCCCCCCAAGATAAATAGACTCTACTGTCTATGGTACTTTACATCTACCACATACATCAAAATACATCTGACAAACATCACTTAATCTCATTATTAAAACCAAGAAATTATAAAAAAAGGAATGTTTTTAAGTTGCCTAAATTGAAAATATTTATCTTGTTTTATTTTTTAGCCTCTGTGATAATTGTGCTCTGCAAAAGTTTTGACAGCAAATTTGCAAAGGAAACAGTACAAGAAAACAGATTACTGTATGGAGTTTTTTTGAGGTTTGGGTTTTATGGGTGTGAGGTGTGTTTGCTTTGTTTCTTTTTCAGATTTTAATTTTTAAAAAGCAAAAAATTCTTTTTTTTAGTAAACCAAAATAAATCATACTCATTATCAGAACATGCAAGAGTCCTAACCATGGACCGAAATATCGTAACTCATAATGTCTGCTTATCTTTCAGGAATATTTATTTCAATCATGAAATATAAAGCTGTACAACACAAACACCTATTTATGCCTCTTTTCAAGAGGTTGAAACACATATGAGCTCTTAGTTATGGTCTGCCCTCAGCATGAATACAAAAAAATACAACATAGAAGGTGCAAACATGGCACAGATGAGCATTCCACCCACAAAGAAATGGGAAAAGCCTGGGAAAAACTTGGCAACAGCAGAGGGGGTAAATGGTACAAAGAGCTGCCAGAACCCAAACTGGAAAATAAGTCAAAAAAAAAAATAAATCCAAACTAAACCAATCCAAAACCCCAACCCTCCCACCCACCCCCAAAAAAAACCACCACAAAAAACAACCAGAGCAGCAAAGGATGAACTTGAAAACGGAAGAAGTGACAAATGTCTATATTTTTCCACAGGCTAACAGACAAGTTACTTTCATGCTGTAACACTGCTTAACTCAACCAAAGCAAACAGCTCTTGTATTCTGTCAGACATAATATGAGTTAAACTAATCCAGAGAACAATTTGAACAGTACTGCTGAGACTAAGATTTTGCATAGTAAGACTGAGCTTGAAGAAAACCTCTACAGCCAAAACATAACCTCAATAGTTTGATTTTTTTTTCTCTCTCATCTGATTTACACTATATATAGCAGTTGCATAAAAACCTAAGCTGTTCAATAATATATGAATTTTATCCTTATCAGGTAACTTATGGGTGTTACACTACACTCACAGAAGGAAGTGATGGCAAAATTCACCTTGATCTAGGTTCTCAGTCTCTAACTATCTCTCTGCACAAGATGAAATCAGAGGTATTAAGCTGCCATCCATGGGTGTATAGCATGAATAATAGAGCCAACATAGTTTCATACGTAGGCAAAACATTATATATATAAATAAATATGCACTCACTTATGCACACAAGCACAGGTCTCAAGAGAATCAGAGAAAAACCTTACTGCTTCCAAAATAATCCCTGACACTCCTCTGTTTTTTTAATTTTACCTAGAACATTCAATTACAATTGTAAATTGCTTATTTCTAAGAGGATCAGAGGAAAGTCCAGTGGAACTTTAACTAGATGTTTGGTGCCCAACTCTGGGAGCCAATTTAAAATTTTTCATCTATGTTGAGAAATTTTTTTCACACAAAATGTATCTCCAAACTCATTAGAGACCTGGAAACAGAATAAAAGAGCTGTGACAGGTACTGTTGAGTACACAACTGTATATACATTCTTCATGTGAATTACGATCTTTATGTTTGCAAATATAAAATACCTGTTCTTATGAGAGAAAAATTCTGTTTCTATGAGATAATTACAGTTTTGGCCTTTTTCTTTTATGGAATTCCCTTTAAAAGCTGCTGATTATACCATGAAGAGCAGCAGCTGGTGAGTATCTTATTTAATTAACAATTGAAGCAAAATTTACATAAAAACTTAGTATACAGGATCACAATTTCTAGAAGAGGATGGAGTCCTGCCTGCTGTGTCTCTCTGCAGTGCAAGCAATTTCAGCACGAGTCCTTACTCTGACATATCAGTATATTATATAGGGTCAAAATTCCCAAACTGGTTTAATGGACATTACTACTAAATTCTAACTGTCTGCAAACAAAGTAATTACACAGATCCATTTGCATATTTTAAATTGACTCAGTGTTTTGTTGTTGGGTTTTTTTAAATATATGTATTTCAATAGGCATGTTTTCTATGCTTGCTATAGAAATTTACCAATAACATTTGCAAGAGGATAGGGAAGCAAAATGTGAAAACAAGATGACAGTGAACACTTGGGTTTCCAGCACAAAGCAGCCAATTTGTAAACAAGACATTCTTTGCTGAAAGGATTTTGATTTTTTTTATTGTAACAGTCTGAAGCTCTGATTTACACCGTAGATTTACACTTGTAAAGCCACTTATATACAAATCCAAAGAAAAGAAACAAAAAAAGAAAAGAGCCACCACCTTTAGTTTTCCCCTTCAAGTGAAGTCAGCGATTAGTTCTAGCTTCAAACATGAGTAGGCTGAATAACCCACCTGAGTTTTTCCTGTTTCCCTGATCCGCTCTCTATAACAGAAAGCTCTGCTACTTACTCTACAGCAGTGCTTCTGCCTATAAGAACGTGAAAAATGCTGTCTTGGGCACTCCCACAGATTGATCATATGTGCTAGCAACAGACTAAATTCAAAATCACTGGAGCCATTAGGATCAGGCCCTCAAGGCATCTCACCAAAGACATGATGTACCCAATTCGTATCTGAAACATTATCTTCAACTCATTTACAGGTTTGGGTTTGTTTTTTTTTTTTTTTTTTTTCCCACTGCATATCATAAGTTTTCATGCAGCTTGCTATATTCTCTCGTGTGGTTTTTTACAGGCCCTGGCAACCTTACCAACTCTTCCTTCTGTACTTACAATTGAGACTCGATTTGCCAGAGCCTGTTAAACACAAAGAGTCTTTTAAAGGTTTTGTGCAAGAGCTGTTGTCATTGAATCACCAGCTAAAGGCTTGATCTTATTCCTCTGAATTGTAATGACTGCAGAATTGGGGCCCAAATGAGATAGTGTCTCTGACTTTTGAGTCAGACTGTACTGTTAAAATTCCCACTACTAAAATGCAGCCTTTCTATTGCTTTGAATGCAATCCTCAGGACTTCTCAATAGCAGCAGGCAAGAAAATTCCAATAATGCCAAAGAGATCTTTACTTGCCTCAAGTAGAAGAGAATCCATGGGAATTCTCAAAAGCTTTTTTTCTCTTCCTCCCTGCAATTATTTTCTATGCTAAAAGCATAATTGAAGGGAAAAAAGCAGATGACATCAGCTACCAAGAAGGAAAATATCAAGAAACAACACACACTGTGGAACAGAAAGATACTTCACTGCAGCAGACACTAGGCTGGGACCAAAGAACAGCACTTGCTTCCAAGGATGGATAGATACGACCATAAGCAAATCATATCTCCCTGTAATTTTTCACTACTTCACAGGAAATCTCTGGAATAAAACTGAATGCTAGCTCAGAGCTGTTCACAGAGGACAGCCATGAAGGCTATGTAAATATCTAGATAGTTAAAAGCAAAAACAATGTGAGAAAAAGATGTGTAAAAACAAACAAGTAGCCAGGAATAGTTACTTCTTTAGAAATAAAAGAAAATACAGACTGTTTTGCCTGAAGATGTAAGGCATACCTGCACTCTACTTGAAGAGCCATTTGCTGTAGAAGAGTGCACTTAACTGTTACAAGAAAACTCAGTTTTCCTTTATTTTGATGGGATATGCATTAAAACCCAACACAACTTCATTTAAAGTGCATTAGGAAAAATGGGTCAAGTGGGACCATGAGCACCTGCAGTGGGGATTTCCCCACTCTCAGTTAAAGCCACCCAACACTATTAATTTAAGCAGAAAACCAAAAAGTAGATTTTCTTCCTTCCTTCCTTCCTTCCTTCCCACCCCCTGCAATAGCCAGATAAAACAACTTCCCATCACAACCACTTGAAAATCTGAACTGGCAGACTGCAGCCCATGTATTTTAACTGCCAAGGCCTTATCAGCAGGGTATGATTGCACACCAGACCACCTCCTGGGCCCTTTTCCATACACACTGCGAATTCACCACTCCCGATCCGTAATTCTGTGATTTCAAGGAAACTTTTGTTGCCTTCTAGCTAACTGGGCTTGAATCCTGCCTTTGACACGGCAATTCATGTTCTATGCATCACATCAGGATGATCTGTTGCAGTTGAGCATTGCTCTTGAAGGCAATGCTAAAAAATTTGTTGTTTTGGTACACAAGTAACCCCAAAGACAAGGGGGAATCCTGGTTTGAGACCCAGAGTTTTCTGTTCTTAGTTCATAGATTTTCCTTCTTTGTTTCTGACATGAGACCATTAGAAAGCTGGGCCCCCAAGAATGCATTTTACATGACTTTCTTCAGCTCAGAGCAACTTCTCATAAAATATTTTTGAATGAATAAACCATCTTGCTTTATACATTAAAATTCCTCAGCCTTAGGTAAACGAGACTGTGACAATTAACCAAAGCCACAGAGACCCCAATAAACTGCTACAGAGAGGATTGAGAATCTCTAATTTCAGTAGTTTAGAGAAGGCAATGATACCTTTTCTAGCAGGCACCCCAAGAGAAACTTTAAAAGGGCCACAAAAGGTAATTTAATTGTATATTAAATTTGATTATTCAAAAATTCCCAACATAAATAAAAAAAGGAAAGGAACACAGAATATACACATAAACTCCAATAATAGAAATTCTCAGTCTGGTACCATTCAGACTTCAATGGATTTAGTATGAAGGTACACTGAGGTGAGGAAAGCAGATTCAGGGCATAGATATATATCTAAAATTAAAATATTCCCAAATGTTTTTTGTGATCTAAGACACTTATTCTGGCAAACACCATGTCTATCAACAGGCAATTTTCCTTATACAACACACGCTGAACAATGCTCATTACCAGACTCCTCTGCAGAAAGAGCCAAGGAAGAGTGAAATGGAAAGGCTCTCACCCTTTACCATGCTTTCCTCTCTCTGGGTGGCTGACCAGCTACTTCCATTCTCCCTGCTTTACAGGTTTCTTCTGCCTTGGGAATCATCTAGCTCCTATGCTGGGCACTGCACTAGCAGTCATTGCCCAGCCCACATGTGTAGGGCTGTATCATGATCATGGACCTTTCTGAGGCAAAGGGAGCCTGAGAGCTTTGCAAAAAGAACTGATTCATGCATGTGAGGGACCATCTTCCTGGGCTCAATCCAACAGTATGCAGAGCAATTCATACAGTTCAGGTCTTCTGGCCAGAGTCAAATCATCCAAAGAGCTTGGTTGTCTCTCAAGATCCAAATCAAGGACCAAACTAAGAACGCAATACCTAGGAGCTCTGATGGGACTATCAAAATGTTTCATATCTAGTTTATAGAAAAGCCTGACCAATCATTGTTACTACTTCCCTGGACACTGAGCCTGTAGCCCATAGAGATGCAGAATGCTGGCTGTCCCAGACATGAGTTAAAACAGAAGACTTTCAACATAAGGCACTAAGAAAAATTAACACAGGGCTAGGCGTGCACAGACTATTTAGTTAAGATAGTCTTCATATTTATTCTCTAGACAACTACTCAGCAGGTCAAGATTTTGTTATTTGAATCCTATGCATTATTAGGAAGTCATAACTTTAAAATTCCAAAGATAAAAGGTAGGGTTTTGCTGAGGGGGAGGGGAAGGTAGATTGTCTGAAACCACGACATAGATACAAATACCAAGGCTCCAAAGTTCCCAGGCATAAGTCGTGTAATTTAAATCTCCTAAATCTGTGAGTGAAGCCACACTTTATGTTTACAGCTGTTGTTCAGAGTAGGGAAATCTTTTGGCTTGTGTTAGAACAGCATCTTATTTCTTCAGTCTTGCCTAAAATTTATTATTCATGGACCACGGTCCTTTCCCTTATGAGTACTTTGCTGGGAAGCTCATGCTTCATGCAGCAATCTCCCCCAGATTAGCAAAATAAACATTCAGTATTAAAATAATGTCAATATATTTACATATACAATGATGAAAAAGAAACTCCAAATGAATTTGTCAGTTAAACTGCCGGGGCTGATGTGATATTCCATAGTCCTTGTTTGCTTAAGTAATTAGAAAAAAAAATTAGATGATTCATGAAGACAACCTGGAGGGAAACTACCACCTATCCTATGACTTTGTGTTCTCTTCCCCACCTTTTTTTTTAGCCTTTAATGAACAGATGTTCATTGTCAAAAATAGCAACTGTTTTTTCAGTCTTTTCACATCAAAAGGAAGCCATCTTAGCCATCCAGTTTTCTAATCCTAGAGAGGCGTAAACACTCATTACCTAGCATCAGCCTTTACACATCTCAGCTCTGTGAACCCCGGCAGCTATAGGCCAGAACAACATGATTTTTTCCCACTTCCTATCAAATATCGTATTTGCCTATAACTCACCTTTCCCTTTAAGACCATTTGAATCTCCTCTTGCTACATTCTCTCAAGCCTAGCTGGGCCAGAGCTGCTGATGTAAAGGGTGGAGATGGCAGTTATTTTGTGATACCTTATCAGTGGGCTGATACCAATGTCTCAAAGAAAGCTTCTTAATAGCAAAGGAACTTTGCAACTTTCTCATGTTACCAGCATTTCACATTTCTTCATCCAGGGTGGCACGAATACCTTCCAATCCTTTTTATTTTAATGCCACATCATAGTTCTTACAGAACATTTTATGATTAGCATCCCTGAAGCTGCATAATCTATGCAGAATGGTGCACTGCTCACACTTCCTTACCTCAGCTAGGGAAAAACTGCTATTCAAAATACAACGTCATCTTTTACTTATGGGTTTATGTATTTTGAAACCTGTCAAATTTTAAATCCAAATGGCCCCCTTGGTTTCAACCCAAGACCTTTTCCTGATAAAGTAGAACAAGGCAACTTCTGTAAAAGTGCAAGTGTCTGAAAAGAGTTTAACAGGGGTGGTCAGTGATAATAGAGACTTGATGGGCAGTAACTGAACCAGCCCTCAAAGAAAAATACTTACTGATTGCATTGTCACCATGGAAAAACTTTTTTTTTTTTTTTTTTTTTTTTTTTTTTTTTTTTNTTTGTTTCAGTTTTAGTTCAAACTCAAAAAGTTCTGTTGAAATAACAGACATTCTATATTTACAACTGTGCTACTCGAAAGAGAAGCAAATATTCACGTATCCTTGGGATTTGAATATTCAGATGTGTGCTTAATACTCTGGTGCAAAGCACATACTAAAATGTTCATTAATCTAATTATGGGTCAAATCCTGGAAAAAGCTTTACTTCCGCACATGAACTCTCCCACTGACTGTGTAGATACCATTCATAGCAGTGCTGGTTATTACAAGCCGGATTCCAGACCTCTTTCCCACACTGATCATGCTAACACATGGGTAGTCTGTTGATTTAAACAGAAATCCTTGGAGAGTCTGGTGCAACTTAAGCTACGCAGACCTGCCACTGCCATGGTTCATTTGGAAAGGTAAGAGTCTCCTGAATACCCCTCCTGTGCATGCTGGGCCAGACTCAGCCACCCTCATAGCACCATAACAACTCAAAAAAGTCCATATGCTCATTATAATGCCAATATAACTTTAATTACACTATGGAGCAAAGCAGGAGCGTCATCAAGTGAATCTCAAAAGCAGCCTTAGGTCACTGCAGACTTCTGCATCGCCACAGCTGGGGAAAGATGTGCAGGCATTGACACAAACTCAACCTGAACACTGACAATCGATGTTCCATCTCAATGAATGACAACATTTTATCTCAACTGAAGTTCCAGTGCAGAATAAATAGGGCTAAACTCTTACATTCCTGGGTTTACACTGAATTACAGGCAGATAAGAATTATTAAAGTGGATTAAAAATGTGAGGCTTTAATTATTCAGTGTAGCCTTCCCTGTGGCAACTTTCACAATGGCTAATAGCACACTTCTCACACAGTTCCCTTGAGTGAAACTCTGGCCTTTGCAGATGCTAGGGGGTTTTGTTGGTTTGTTTTCTTTTGATTTGGATTCTTTGCTTTCACCAGGGAATTCCACATAATCAGAATTTCTTCTATGTGAGAGAAAAGGTCAGAAGCTGACGAATTGTCCCATTTCCACAAAGCAAATTTACTAATTCTCAGAAAATGTGGGGCCAAAAATCCTTACAACCCATACTTCACTACACTACAATAGATTATGCAAGCTTTATTATTGTTTTTCTATTTTTTATGTTATTCTATTTCTATTCTATTTTTTTCCATCCATCCTCTATAACACATGCAAAAGGCCATTTCTGCAACTTCTCTAGTCAGCCAACTAGCTTTCCATCATGAGTTTTTTCCATTAATAGATATTTCTTTTTTTTATAAAATGAGTATTTTCCTCTTATTTCCTGCAAAGATTCCATGACTAGTCCTGATTCTAGATTTTGCTTCAGTTAAATTTCTTCAAGGCAAATTTACAATAGTTTTAATTATAATGAAACAAAATGACAGAGGAGGTATTTCCCTCTAATGTTGCTTTTATTAGGTATGTATAACAAGAATTCCTACTGCAACAATGGATATTTTTTTAAAATAAATAATCAGCAGGATTATGCAAGAAAGGACGAAGAAAAGCTACCAATTATATCCTAATCCCTGTATTTTTTAATTCTGAACTCTTAAGTAAATCGGGTCCCAGGAAAATATGCCACCACAGGCATCTTTCACTTGCCCAGTGAACCCCTTACTCAGCAAATCACCATAGGTTTCACTGACCTTGGTAATATTACAAGGGTCATATTTTCCCATGGATGAATTGTTCTGGAACAATTTCTCCAGTGTGTTAGGCACACTGGCGGTTCTTTGGCATCAGGCATGCGTATCATCTTAGTTTCTTTTTTCCACTATTAAATGTATTTATTGTGACTATCACCAGGAAAATGTCACTCCCCAGAAACTTTAACATTTTAACATTTCTCTCTTTGTCCCTTTCCTCATTCTATATAAAAAGATGTTAACAAACTATACCACTTCTGTATCCTTGCAGAAATCCCGTTCTGACTTCTAGATGCAACTGAACGGAACAACTAATAGGAAGTATTTCACTTTTCAAACAGCAATCTAATTGTATGATAGCAAGTAATTAATAATCTCAGTAGTAATACTCTATTTAGAATGAAACAATCAAGCTCAAACCAGAAGGAACTTTTTATTTTCACCTCAAAAGCATGCAGAGAAACTTTTAGGAGTGAATATAGAATGCATCTCAGTTCAGATGAAAAGTTTAAGCTACAAACAGTAAACTATCTATAGGATCATTGAGAATATATAGAAAAGCCTTGGTCAATGGCAAGGATTGATCCTGAAGCGGTTTCAAACGGGATACATAGGAAATTTCAAAATTTTCCCAGAGTTAGGCTTTGTGTAGCTTGTTGTCATCTAATAATAATAATTTGCACGTTGGGATAGATCCCAATGGGCAGCGGAAAAATAAAAAAAAACCTGTTTACCAACAAAAACATTATCTCAAGTAAGTTGAGTAAAAAAATTAATAAAAATAGTACTACCCTTTGTAAAAAGATACTGACAGAAATAAATAACAGGTCACATAACAGATCTGTTACTTGGCTTCATGAATCTGTCAGTTGCAAAAATATTCTTTCCTACCAAATGTGTATTGAAACATCTGCTTGGCAAAATAAGAATTCACATTACCACAGTGGAAATGAACAAAAAATGGAGCAAATTTCTATCCCAATTTATAGTCTTATTTGCCATTTTGGTTTTCAGCCACTGTACTCACTGGGAAGTGAAGATCATCAACCCATATTTACAGAGGAAGTCTAGTGAACATATCCAATGCATACAATTCTTTGCACACTTCTTACTGTGAAAACACACAAAATATTTTCACTTTTAACTTTGTTACTGATAAACCATTGCTGATGTATCTGTCAGAATTGAATGTGTGACAGTAACTGCAGCTACCTCCATATTTCAGCGCTTTCAGAAAATTTAGCTGTACAGAAGTCCTTGCGAAGATCAAGAAACATGAAACTATTTACATTAATATTTGCTAAAGCCAGTACTCTTTCAAAGCAACAGCCACCTACATAAGGAGCATTATGAAAAACTATTTATTACCTTTAAGAAAACAATACACAGGGAGGTATCAACAACTGAAGCCCAGAAAATGAGCATGCCCACAGCAGAACTATTATTTTAGGAAAAAAAAAACTAAATACATGCAAACCAGGATTTACCATTTGCCTTGGATGCAACAAAACAGTTGGCATTTCAATTCAAATGATAATAAACAAAAAATAACAAACTAAAAATGAGAGCTACAGACTCTCCACATTTCAGCGCTTTCTTCGATTTTGTACATGTTTTGATAGTCTTTCAGATTAGGCAATTCAGATAGAAAAAGTTGATTTCCAATGGATTTTCTTAGGACTGGTCAAGCAATATAACCAACTGTGAGGTTTTGTTCTAGGTGTGAGAAGGGAGAAAAGAGGAAATTCCCAGTGGCTAAATAAAACAAATAAGAAGGCATATATGAAAAATCAAATGAGTAAGAAACTTGCTGACTCACTACAAAAAGACATTGTAGAATTAATCATCGCTACTCTTTACCCAGACATCAGAAAGAATTAGTTTGCTGTGATATTTTTGGACTATTTGAAATACCTAGAAACTAGAAAACAAATCAGCTGAAAAACACAGACCTTGACTGCAATAGTTTGGAAATGGTTTCTACCAAGGATCAAAATAGCTTTTTATAAACAGCTCTGTTTACTTGGGTGGTTTTTTCCCATGTAGCAGCTGTTATTTGAAAAAGTCTTCACTCCACATCCATGGGGAAGCACAGATTTTGCACAGTAATATCAAGAAGTCCACATCACAGGCACCTTTGCCACTGGCCTGGCTCCTTCTGACTTAATTTTGTGAGTGCTAGGAGGCAGAGAGCCTCCCGCCCTGGCTCTCTATTTTGCTCAAGAGCTTGCTGAAGCCAAAATCAATTTGAGTAACATGGTGAGTGCAAGAGCACCTCAAGAAAGATGGGCGGGGGG
>VZRU01010381.1:210680-259412 GCA_013398155.1 Pedionomus torquatus
TAAAATAAAAATATATGTGTGTGTATATATATATATATAAAACAAAACATGCTATCATAAAAATAAAAGCAAATGCCCGGAAGTTATGGCTATTCTTTCTATCTCCTCTCCTTCCAATTCCTTTTACTCCTTCATATATGCACGTATACACACACACACACAAAATTATTTAAGGAAATCAAGAGATCAAATCTGCTTTTTTTCCAGACATATTATGCTCATGCTCTTGCTGTATTTTCTGCATCTTCTTCCTCAAACACAGTGCTTTACTGAGACAAACCTAGTCACAATTCAGATCCTTTTCTCAGACTCAACTAAAGCAGCTGACAGAGACACATAATCAGAGTAAAAATACAGATCTTCAAAATTAAGAAAGGTATGTTTTGAGAAAACACAAAATCACTTAGTGACAGGTCATAGTATTCCATTCAGGCTAAAACTCCCTTTTTAGTTCACAAAAGGTTCAAGTCTTCTTTAAAATAAGTAAAACCAAATGATATATAATATGCCTCTTTGCACCTCTCTCAGGTTAAGTGACCTAGCCTCCCTTCCGGCCAACTGCACATTGCTACTGAGAAATTGATTTATAAGGGACCCTCCACAGGTATCTGACAGCTGTATAAACTATGGAGATAAAGTAACAATGCACCAATGCACATTGAAAATCATTTAAGCAGCAGAAGCTTTTCAAATAAATATCTAAAAGCTGAATTCAAGATAGAATTATTCAAAGAATCACAGAATTACATGGGATAGGAAGGGACCTCTAGTCCAACACCCCTGACAAAGCAGAGTGTGTTAGCTATAAAGCAGGAGTGCCCTCATTCACTTTAGAATACCTTTACTGCAAGGAGCTAAATGTTGTTGTTCCTTTATTCTTTTTTTTTTCCTACACACAGTTCCAGGTCCAAAGAAATAGCTGTTATTAGACAGTCTGGTATTTTGAATAAATAAGTCACTGAATGACACAAAATCCAATGACTGAATATTGGAAGGCAGCATAATTTTTGAAGTGAGTCCTGCTTGTTCTGTATAAATTTGCATTACATAAAGTTGCAGTGATCTAAAGATCACTGAAGTCAATAGAGAGACTTCCAATAAATTTCTCTATAGACTCTGGTGTAGTACAAAAACATAAAAGGTTACACAAGCTTTGTCTGCTGGACCAAGGAAGGGAATTAATGTCCAAGTTGATAGTCACCAATCTTTCTCCCACCAATACTAAGAGGGGCCTTTACCATCTTCAGTATCATTTTTATCATCCTCGACAGTCAAATCCACACTAGAGAAGCGAAGATGTAAGCATGTTATTTTTCTATGCTAACACACACCCGGCTTGTATTTCTGCTTTCACACACCGTGATCTTTTAAAATTGCAACATGGATATTTGCTTTTAAAGAAAATCTTCTCAATCAATTTCAACCCATGAAAAAACAAAGCTGAAGACCACTCCAGTGTAGTACATATATATTCAGCATGTGTAACCTGGTCTTATGTAACATCTCCATGTATCACAAAAGGAGATACTATATAAGATTGCATATATTTTGTTATTTACCTCTTCATAGATCTAAGTGTCCAGTCCAGCTTGGCAGCAACAAACATACTCTGCGTATGTGTTTCATACACAATTACATGCACACAGATTGTTGTGTATATGCAACGGTATGACGCTTGGGATAGACCTTTAGCAGAGAGAACATCAATATACAGCCACTGAAGATGTACCCTAAGCTTGCCCAAGAAAATCTGAATGATCCTTGGCCTTTTACTACCCCTTGCATTAAGATCCTTGTCAGTGATGTATGGGGAAGGCAACGATTCCTTTCTGTTATGCTAGTTAGAGAGGGGTAACGTTTTCCAGTTGCCAGGTCAACAAACCCCTGGTAGTTAGCTGTAAGCAAATAACATTTTAACTATATAAAAAGAGTTTGATGAGGTAATATAAAACATTACAGCGGCACCCAATAGATTCTCCCAGGTCAGTAATATGCACTTTAAAGTGTTCCAAAATAACAAACAGGCTCTATATACAATAGATTCTAACGGCTCTTAAAAATGTCCTCATCACTGAGTTAATTTTAAAGAACCTAGTATTAATAGCAAATTAAGTTCTACAAATATTTTTCTTAAATTAGCAGATTTACAGCCAAATGCAACAGGCAATGAACCCCTGTCTTAGGATTTCTTTTTTCTGATAATATTATTGCAGAGACTATAAGTCCAGCAACTCCTCCTCCATTCTACCAAGCTCACAGACTCCAGGTACTGCCTTGAGCACTAGCCATTGCCTGAAGAGCATCCACCTCTTGGGATTTCACCCAACACTGCTCAGGCTTGTCGGAACAGCAAGGAGCAACCTCGCTGCATGTAGGGCCAGCTCTGCATTTCTGCATGGCACCTGCTACACAGGTAGAAATATTATAACAGATTACAAAACATGTTGTTGTTCCAGTATTTTGATCAATTTAGCAAAACCATGTCATTTTATTTTCCATATACAAAAGCTATCTGCCCAGTCTAAGATAAATAATAAGGTTTTTCTTCATTCAGGGAAGAAAAACAGGCATTCCCAAATGGCCATAAAAGTGGCATCCCTCTCCAGTGACTATAAAGAAAGCCTAGATGCCTAATTTTTAAATTCCTACACTTAGGCAGGAATTAATCGCTCAGAGAGTGATATTCCAGGTCTTAATGCTGCAGTGCAATTTACATTTTTCTAACAAAAAAAAAAGGAATTGTTGAAATGAAGTACTTGATCAGCATGAATCAAGACCACATACCTCTTACAGTCATAGGAGTAAAGTATTCTGGATTCTTCTTCCCCTTTCAGTTTCTGGATCTTCTAGTTTCACCAATATCATATTTTGCATTTTTTTCCCTGAAAACCAGCATTTTTGTTTTAAATCATAACTGCAAGCTGAGGTTCTCAAAATTCTAGCATCTGGAGATTTAAATAAATCTGGGGTTCCTAGTACAGGTAACAATCAAAGTCTGGGACATTTTCTCAGTCAGAACACAGAAATCCAGGCTATCACACTGATACAGCTACTGCTTCCTTTGACAAAAACTTGTGGGTATTATACATACAATTTGGGGTCCAGGATAACATTTCTCTTCCTTATTCTGCAGCAGCAAACAATACACTGGATAGAGCTTACTCCTATTGTCTACTATTCCAAAATGCCTACAGAGATTAGGCTATTGCATTTGTTGTATTTTTCAAACCTGGCAGCAGAGTAAGTGAAACATTAATAATAAGGGCTATTTTTTCTATGTTTTATCCTAAAATGGATATAACATACACATCACTGGGCATTTTGCCATAATGATTATAATAAAAATAGTGTATTGTGAAATATGCAAACCTTACCTACTCAAAAACTCCTGCTACTCCTCATCACAAAATGCTGCCATAGCTGTATTCCAATAAACAGCCTCCTTGCATGGCAGTGATTTCTTTCTTTGCTTTCTCCCCAAAGTATATTGACCATTTTTTCAAGTTTCTTAAATCTCAACTATCCAAACTTGTGCAGTTTCCTCCATGTTATTTATGTATCAGAAATTATCTATAGGTCTTACACTTCTGATTTCATTACATCCTATATGCTTCATCATGCTCTGGCTATCATTAAAGGCATACATACATGTATATACATTCTCCATGTTTTTTGACTTGAGTATTCTCCCAGGCACTCTTGGAGTGTAAAACAAAGTTGTAATTTTAAACAAGTGGAATATCCTTGATTTAGTAAGGGAAGAATGGGGTGTTAGTCCTCAAATTGCTGTTGCCTTTTAACCATGAAACACACACCACAAAATGTTACTTGTGGTGGACTAAGAAAGAAGAATTCCTTTCATAAAATTTAATGAGTGTAATGTTTCTATGTTTTATAGGGCACGGGGTGTGAAAAACAGCTCAGTTTTAGCCCTGATGACATTTTCATATAGGTGAAAGTAAAAATAGAGAGAGATTTGACATCTTGACGTAAAAGGAGAACAGTATTATGTTGCAAGGGTACTATGTATAAATTCAGAGTGAAAGCATAACATCTGATTCTAGTTCTGGCTGCATATGGCCATACAAAGAGAAATTTGGGCATGTTTTCTCTTTACAGCTAATACAAAATACAGTGATTTGAACATGATAAGATTTTTGGTTAGAAAAAATGGAAGTTATCCCAAAAATATGAAGATGAAAACATCCTTCTACACTGTTCTAGAAACTACCAGCCTAGAGTCAGTAATCCCAACATATTTTATTACTTGTTTAACAACAGAATATTTTAATTAAAATCGCTAGTATTGAATCAGAGAAACACAGGTATAGAACTGATCTGGAAAATGCCACAATAATGCAGTAATGAGATTGTAGCATTTGAAGTTCTGCAGGAAACCTGCAATGTAAATTAAATATGCAAAGCAAAAGCAAAAACAAAACATACTCTTGCAAACTGACTTTAAAAAGATGTCAAATTTACTTTCTCCTCTTTTTTTTTTTTTTTTTGAAATTGACAATATTACAAAATGAAACAAGAATGTCAAAACTATTTGCCTTGGGTATTTTTTTTCCCCAATCTCTCTCAAAACCACTACATTTCCAGTAAAAACATGGTTTTAGTAAAGTTTCACTTCCTTCCAGAAAACTTCAGTACTTTATGGTCAGATCAACATTTAGGTAAAAAAATTACAATGAATCAGTTGCATAGATTTCATCCTTTCTTTGTGCTTCCATGTACCCAGTTACAATCCTGATTCAGGAAGCATTTCAGCATGTACTTACATTCAGCTGCATGAATGCATCCCTCCCTGGCAAGCACTTCAGCAAAGGCTTAAAGGCAAACATGGTTTAATTCCCAGTGAAGGAGTAGATTTTCACTTAACATTTTACAGAGCTTTTAGAAAAGACACCCAAATGACAACTCACATAAAACCTTCTTGCAGCAAAAAGTCTAAGAGGCAAAAGCTATCAATTTCTAAATATTAGTTCAGTATTAGAGGGTGGTGATCTCGACCATAGACTAAGAGCTCTATCACACACAGCTCAACATTTTCAACATTCCAGCCACCAGGAAAATGCAGCATGACAGTTCACTCTAATCATTTGATAATCACACTTAGCTATTTTTACTTACTTCCCTATCCCAAGGAATGGTCCCATAGAGGACCACGTTACTTTTACAGCTATGGCCTCAGTATGAATCTCTTCCCCAGCCTGTGGGTGACAGTTCCATCACAGCAGCTAATCTCCCACTGGGAAGCTTTTTGGTTTGTTTTTTGTTGTTTGTTTTGTTTTTTTAAATACCATTTTGTCTTGCCAGAGGGACATTTTTTCTTCAACTACTGTAAAAGGTTTATTGCTCTCTACGGAAAATTAAGGAATAAAATGAAGCACCCTCTCATCACAGAATGACAAAACAGTTTCTAATACTCTCCAAAAGGTATAAGGCTTACTTGCTGGCACATGTATAGTATACACTCTTATACTTGTCTGATTTCAAGGATTGACCTGTTATTCATCAAGAAGAGAGCACCATCAGGATCTCAGGAACCACATCAACAATCTCAGAAGGATTCTTTCATTAACTTCTATCTATCATGTCATTTAAGCATCCAGCTAAAGTCCTCAGATAGGGGAAGCAAAATCAGGCACATATGAAAAGATAGCCCAGAAGGCTTAGGCTTCATCTAAAACTTAGGGAAGCAGACAGGAATGTTTCTGTAGACTTCAAGTTGTTTCAGATCTGCCCCAGGAAGTGTTGCTCCAGCAGATACTTACAACAGATATATTAAGTTATATAGAATCACAGAGGGCATTTAGTAAGTAAGCAGTACAAGAACTGACACATTTTGCAATTATGCAACATTTGCTGTCACGTCTTTGAGTTGAATCATAAAGCTTTATTACCCTAGCATTTTTTTTCATCATATTGGAAGAATGTAGTGCATGAGAAAATGCAGGCATTGCAAAATCCAGGGAAGGTTTTCTTAAACACAGTTAAAAATTTACATGTCATTAGCAGTTGCAGAAGAAATCCAAGAGACATTTTTGCCTTTATACAGTACTTGGAAAGAAGGGAATTTTTTTTTTTTTTTAAGAGTTGGGGTTTTTTTTTTGAAAGTTAACTATTTGCTACATCAGCATTTTATAAAGACTCTCCCAGTCTATTTGGGCTCTTATGCCACTGTTGCTATGGCCGTTCCTAAAATACATGAAGTGACATTGCCTAGCAAGCATATCCCAAATTCCATCTTTTGTCTTTCTCTCATTTTTTATTTATGGGGACAGTTGCATACCTGATGAAGTACTTTATCACATTACTCTCTGTCATGGTTTTATTTGGATTTTGACTGCATGCACTAGGTGATTCCATGTTAAAGAACATAAGATTACTAAAAATGAGATAGCAATTTGTAAATGTATATGAAAGAAATTTGCACTGATCTTTAGTTCCTCGAGGACTTAATTCCTTCCTGAGGTATACTTCCAGTTCAAAGATAATGAGGCTTCTATCAAGATATCTAGTTACACATATGTTGCCATTTTAAAAATAACTAGCTCAGAGCCAGATTAAGTGAGAACTATTGCAGAGGAGATATTATTTTTGCTTTGGTGTATTTCCTCCATTTCAACCACTGGCATGCCTTATTTTTCTGTTTCTGAAAGTCTGTACACAAATGCCAGCTTTGGAATAAGGTCCAGGAAAGTTTGTGGCAAAGATTTCACAGTATTTAAGGTTTGGCTTTGTGAATTCACTACTGTGACAGCACAGATGAACCCAAAGCCTACTTCTCTTCATGTTGAGTTGGAACATTCAGATTCAGCTTCCAAGACTAGCGTTATGAGATGGATTAAAATAAAACTTAAAGATGCTCAAAATACAAAACCAGCACATCAAAAACCAGAAAAGCATTTAAGAGCTCAGGATCCTGGCTCTTTCCTCCATCTATCTTGCTAATCGTCTAGTTGGTTCTTTCTTAGAACTTTTCCTTTTCCCAATTGGTCAAATACGGGAACTTTCCCTAGCTAGACTGGGAAGTAGAAGAGCATTGCTGCCTGGTATCCTTGGCCTTATCAGTGGCTGGCAAACACATACCAGGTCAGCGGAAAAAAGCAGAGCTGCAAAATGCACTGTATCTAGATATATTGATAACTTAAGGACAGAAGTCTTTAGCTACAGTAATATAAGCTCAATGCTGACAGAAAGCACTAAAACACTGTAAACAATTAAAAAGAAATCTTAAAACACCATGACATCAAACGGAATAATAGGGCTCTTCTGATAAGTATGCAATATCTAGTTCCGGAAGAGTATCACAAGATACTGTAGAAGGCTATTATGATGTACCCTTTTATGAAGATATTGCCATAAACTTTACCATCTTTTTTTGTTAAGTTCTTTCTTCTAAGAAAAAAAAAACACAAAAACACCAGTAACAAAATGTGAGTTTTCATATTTTTCCTTTCAGGATTAGTAAAATATACTTGGAATTTTAACAAAGAAAAATACAGTTTTGATGAAACAAGAAAAATGAAAGTTCTTCTCAACAGAATAGCAACATTTTCACAGAAAATTAAGAGAAAAAAAAATTCAAATTCTAGTATTATATAAACCCTGTCAAAATAGAAAAGAAACGTAAGAAAAGAAAGGAGAGAGGGGTCCTGTGCTTAGAACACAGATTCCTGCTCATCTACTAAGATATTTCAAACCTCAAAAGAGCCTATGTTACACACTAATCCTAAGGTATATCTGGCTGATAGTAACTTTCTGTGACCTTGAGCAATGGAAATGAGCTACCTAATTTCAGGGAAAGTGCCACTGAAAACCAAGCCTCCAAGTGTATAGCGTGAAAATGAACGGGCACGAATCTGAGACACTTTGATACTTGGTCCTTTTTTATGTCTCTGACTTTTTGAAAGTGAGATTCAAAGACTGTAATATTGCTAGTCAGTATTAGAAATAGAAAAGATAGCTGGAATCATAAAAAAGGAGCAAATTCAACTCCCATTGCACCTTCACTGATTGAAGGTAATTCCTAAAACTACAGCTATTTCCCATGTGACTGTTCTAGCAAGTTTTGGATTTATTACTTGTTCTAATTATATTTTATTATGCGTTTGTGGCTTTGTGTCACTTTTATGGTTATACTTTAAAGCACCTTGAGACATGTGCAAGGTGACCTATAAATCAGTTAGGAGTAGCAGTGGTGGTAATAACAAAATCATTCTTTTGATGGAGCCAGCAATTAATGCATAAATACTTGATGTGTGTCTCTGGTAACTATATGTTTTCATACTAGTTCTGCTTAACGATGAATTCTTTTAGAGGAATGGTTAAAAGTTTCTGTTTAAAAAAGCTGAATACTTGAGAGCACATTCATGAGTCAGAATTTCCTTGAACCACAATACACTGAATTTGTCCGAAAAATATGTAACATGAGCATTACAAGGAAAAAAAATAATCTTTCTAATGAAAAGGATACCCTTGAAGGTGTCTACATAGAAGTAGCAAGCAGTTATTCAAAATACTATTTGCTATTTTGTTTGCTCTGCCATCATTTTCCCTACACATTTTGAACATGTTCCAGATTTTCCAAAGTGCTAAAATATTTCTCTTCGGCTTGCTGTTCTCTGACTGCTGGGCAGTGTGATTATGAACGTAAGTTGCTTGGCTTTTCTTGGAATACTCTATCTTAAAGGATTCTTTCCTCCCCGCCATGAACAATTAACATGTTCTCTTAACATCTATTGTACATACTTATAAAAAATAGCCATTAGGAGATAGTAAATGACTCAGTTTTTTTGTGCAGTTCTTTTATTCCAGTATTGCTGAAAAGTACATTTGAGCCACAGAACTTTATCAAACAGTTCTGTCAAACCCCCTCAGTATCACACTTGAGCCCAACAAAATGTAGTTCATTCTCTTTTGCAGACTTAGTAAAAAAATAACAAATACAGCAAAGTGATGATTCACTGAGCCCAAACTGAAACCACATTCTCCACTTCAAGCAAGCAGCAAAACATTCCCTCATACAAAGCACTATATACAGCATTGCCTGCTCCTGCAACATAGACAAAGATGGTAATTCACTCTTGAAGATTTGCTGATGTCACAAGTGTATATGATGTCACTGAGACCTTTTTTGTGAATGTGGCTCTGTATTCCATCTACTATCAAGCTTATAATAAACATATCAACTCTATCTCTGAAGCTGCAGTTAACCTTTATTTTTCTCAAATGTAGTTTTTAGAAAATATCCAGAAGTGTAAATGAGATTGAGCAAATCTATGCAAGCTCCCAACACTGCAATGAATAAAATCACAGACAATAAAACACCACGAAAGCTTCAACATTCTGGCGGTCTTGTGTATATCCATCATTGACTCCCATAAGATAATCCATAAGACACAGGCCTTAACTACAACAGAATAAGCTTTCCTTAGTTCTATGTAAGAGAAGAAAATCAAGCTTCAAAAGGAAGATTTTCTGCTCTCTGTAATCATCAGATACATCGCTACTATTTGTGAGAAAGTCAGTTCTGCCAACAGCTGGTGAAGAGAAGAAAGTAGCCAATTCTGTAAGGGCAAATTACTGCTCCAATAGCTCTTTTGATACACAAACTACTACCAATTTCAACACCTAAAACCTCAGAATTTTATGGCAACTTCACAGGGGGAAACAAAGCAGGATCGGCTTTTCAGTCTTCATTTATCAAAACAAGTTTCTTTCTTATTTATATACTGCAGAAATAACAAAGTTTCTAAGAAAATGCCCTCTAAAGAAATTGAGACAAAAATCAAGCCAAATTCATAGATGTATTCAAATTCCACTTTCTTCCATAGAAGTGTGATGTGAAACATCTTCCCATAAAACAAATCTTTAAAAGAACATTTCCTCTATTTTCTAGTAGAAAAACCTATAAAGTAGGAAGAGAAAGAACACCACATCAACTCTTCTGCATGCATTAAAAAATTTTGAGAAAAAAAAAGATAAAAAATAAAGTTTCTCATAAACTGAAGATATGGTTTTCACTTTAATTTTTCATCCATTTGTCAAAAACATATTTCCTTTCAATATTTTTCAAAATAAAAAAAATGTTGCTCTGCGATTCATCCAGCACTTGAGTGACTGCACTGCAGTAAATACACTGCAATTAGAATAAAGTCAGTGAAGTTTCACATCCACCTCTCTTGACCTTGGTAACTACTCTTTATTAGCAGGCCTCACCACAGCAGAAATGACTGAGGCTGGCTGTACTTTGGAATTGAAGTGGTCTGTTTATTCATCAAACAGCTACACTAAGGCAGCCAACCGCTGACTTTTAACAAGTACTTGAACATGAGTTTCAAAACTGAAAACTTAGATAAGAATCAGCTCTGCTCATTGGCTTTCTCAAACTTTGCTTGGCCTCAGTAATTTAAGTTTAGTTCACTGAGGGCTGTACAAGCCGTGGAACCTTGTGAATTCCTGTACGCAGCTTATGCAATGATTTTCAACATTGGTAAATATTTTCTACAGTAATCTGTGTTGTTTGCATTCATTTACCTGATAACAGACAGGCTTCCAGTCATTCCAATACTTTAGTTTTGCAAACTGTTACCTGGACAGTACATGCAAATATGTAGTTTGAAAATTGTGCAAACAGGGATTTTTGACAGTTCTTTAAGTTTCAGTGTTTTCAGGTCCTATCAATTAAGCAGACACTTTTTATCTGTGTTCCACACCTGCTCAGGGACTACTCTGGGAATCAAGAGATACAGCAAAATATTACAGAATTAACTTTCTCTCCACCATGGCAGTACTAAAGTGCCACAAACACTTCAATACGAGAGGTGCTCAAAATCAGAACCAGCTGATCAGAAAAAAAAAAAAAAAAAAAATCAGAACCAAAATCAACACAAAGGAGCTGAGTTTTTGCTCAGGTTCCTCAACGCCAGCTTCAGTCCACCACACTGATGCAGTTCCAGGCCACTCAGGACCTGGCTGAAACTCTGGGAACAGAGGGGAAAGCAGTGTTGGGCTGAGTATTTTGTTTTGGCTGTTTAGGTTTTTGCAGCAAATCATACTAATACTGCTTTCTTTGTAAATGTTTTCCAGTGATACTGGCTGCTTCCCAGACTCCAGTGAGGATGTCTCTGAAGTTAGCTGCAAGCTCTGAAGTGTGCTGTGAGTATCCTATTGCAGAATTTTAATGCCTGCTAACTAAATGCAGTCACCTTACTGGTAAAAGGTGGTGCCAGAAGTATTATTACATTTCGGATTCTTTTCACTGGATAATGGTGGAAAATTTTGTTTTAACTCCATCCAGCACAGCAGTTAGATATAGGAATGCCCACGTTCGTTTTGTGTTGGTTTTTAATTCCAACAATTACATTATTTTGCTTTCACCTTCACCTTTTTAAACCATGTATCAAAAAATCACATGATTATTAGCCACATATATAAAACCCCAGAGTTTTTACGAATACTGATAATGTCTGTCAGAATAAAGAAATACATACAGAATACTATATGTGTTACGAATGCTAAAGATAAACCACATAGAATTTGGTGTATCACTACTGTCTCTGACAACAGACACCAAAAAGTGATAGAAGTGACTTCCTGGTGGCAAAAGCCCTAGTGACTGATTTCCAAATCATAAAAATATGAAAGTGGAATGGGCAAAATAAAAAAATCCCAACATCTTATCTCAGGAAGGCAGGAGGCAAAACTACATATAGAAGTGGCTTTCTCCAAAAAAAAAGAGTAAGAATCAACTGGACAGCCTTGTGCAGCATTAATCCAATGCCAATGTGTTGCATATTAGCTTGGAAAGGGCTTCAATCTGTTTACCACAGCTCTGGAATGTACTCTTTATTCTTCACAGAAATTCCTTACTCTTTTAGATATTCACCTACTTTTTGGTTCCATGTGAAGCTGGCTAACTAAGTCGTGTTTTCTCCAGTATTGTTTGTGTGCTAAGTCCAGTAGGCAGAAGCATTTTACATAATGCTCACTCAGTGTGCTATTAAGAATACCAAGAACTGTTAGTACAGGTCCAAAATAATTTAGACTTTCTTCTATTTGAAGCCACAAGATAATAAGAGGTGGCTCCAAGAGAGGTGTGCATCACCCACAAGAGGTCTGAAGAGCAACATGTATTTTCACTGGAAGTCTGCTAACTAGCCAAAACTTTTGGAACGCCATGACACCAAATTGGCGAAGTGGTATCTCTCTGATTTACTGAAAACATCTTGGATGGCATAATGAAAAAATGCACTTAATTTTCATAGTTTTAAGCTTGTCTTTCTTCTGGCCAGCAGTCTGTCAGAAGAGTGAAGATTAGGAAATGCAACACAGCTTGACAAATTTCATTTGACAAAAATACAAGAGAGCAAGAAGGAGAATTTGAAAAATAAATTAATGTCTCAAGCAGCCTGGGATGGGATTTTCCCCTCCAGTAATGTATTTATAGCCCCTAAATACAGATTGAATCCAAAGTCAACTGAAATCAATGGAGAGACTCTTACTGACTTCAGTGAGTATTGGATCACACTCTAGAAGCACAGCTTCCAAAAATACGAGAAGTATTTTGGGACAAGTTGTACTAGAAATTATCACCAAGAACATGAAACAATAATTCAGCCATAGTTAGGGCAGATCATTGGTGACCAGAGGAGGAAAAACAGCTCTTCTAGGAGATAGAGGTCATAGAGAGTGGGACAAAGTTTGACACCTGTTCAAATGTCTAGACAGTTGAAGCTCTCATTTTGGTGGTGGTTTCTGTCTCTTGGGCTTTCAGGATGACAAAGGTCAGAAACGTCTCCATAGCACTGAAAGATTAGATTAATAAGGTCTGAACAGTCACATGGTAGAGATATTACTTCATCAACTTGACTACTTGAGCTTGACTTTATTATTATGGCACAGAAGTTTGCAGTTTAGGTAAAGGACAAAAGGTGATAATACCTACCAGAACAGGTTCTAGTAACATGTTACTGCCTCCCTCTGCAAGGGAACTAGTAAGTAGAAGAGAAATTGGAAAGATGTGGGGGCACCATTTTCATTACCAAACTAAAATAAAATTACAGCAAGTTATATAGATTATTCCAGAATTCCCACGATTAAGAGTGCCTAATGTAGCTTATTTTTTCCCCAAAAAATCTCATTATGCGGAGTATTTACAAGTAATAAGCAAACATACCAATCATCAGGATTTTCCATGTTCACAAAGGTAGCAGAGAAGAGCACATGTTTTTATAGATAGATTTAAGCAGTAACAGAAGGAACTAAGTTCAGAAGTTCAGTTGTGTTCTTTGGGAAGGATGGCTCTTCAGAGGTAGTTACAACAAACACATCTGAACATTTGTTAAGCTTCAGGAGTTTAATTTCACATGAAGTTACAAGCATGTCAAGGGCACTGTCCATACTAAGCATGAGTCTGCTCTTCCCGTTAATGGCAATCTTGTAATTCAGCCCCTCAGAAAACATTAACAAGGCCTTTAGAAAACCTGTCATAAACCTGTTAACCTGGCAAGTATTCAGTTTTTAAACATGTTATCTATACAGCAGTTGAAAGAATCCAACCAAATTATTCTATGATTCTATACTTCCAACTGCTTGCAAGGCAAGCAGTCCTGCATTGTTGGACTTCTAGATCCATTCTCCACTAAATAGCAGCCTGCTACTTTAGAAATTAAGAATGAAACAAACAGAAGCTATTCTAGACGTTCATTACAGAGCTGCATTAAATATGTTCCTTTACTCTTAATTTCATAAGCACCAAAACCCAAACCTTGTAGAGTACGATGACTTTGAAAAGTATTCAGTCTTTCCCATTTTCTAGGCAGGACATGCATCTAGTCACAACTTTCATTAGGAGCTCAGGACAATTCCTCTGCCACACGGCTGTAAGTATCACTTGTACTATTTGCAATGATCTTATAAGATAACAAGCTTAAATGGAAAAGAAAAAGAATGAAGTGCAGTGAGAGGGGTATAAGGCTCAGGTGAGATGCACACCAGCAGGATCAGTGGTTGCACACTGATTAAGCTACCTCAGAAAAGAGGGCATCTACATGTTTTGAACTAAGAACCACCTGTCTTAAAACCTGATTACATCATCTGCCCACTGAATGAGAATGCAAAACTCCACACAGTTTTTGACTGTGCAAGAAATATGATGTTCCCTTGCCCTCCTTCCAGACATCTCCCAGTCTCTGCCACAAAGGAGAGGCTGAAAAAATAAACCAAATCTGGTTGGCTGATAAAGAACAAAAATGCATTAACATCTAAATACAAAACGGCAATCATGCCTGAAAAGTGTAAGTAGCATGCAACGCAAATATTGCTGAGTTCATGGGAAACGAGAAATACAAAAGGTAGCCAGATGCTTCAAAGAACCTGAAGAACAACTGTCCCAAGGCACCAAGACAGATGGCACAAAAATCTTAAAGCAACAAGAAGCAAAGAAGCTACTTCTAGCTTTCCGGACAAATTATCTGAATCATACTCTGGCCCTTACATAATTCTAAATTAATAGTGTTAAAAGCTAGTTAAGAAGCAGAAAAGGTACAACTTTTATATTTCTAGAATAACTTGGGAAAAAATCATATTCTACTGAGTTTTTCCACAGAATAATCAGGGAAAAGAAACAAACAAACAAAAAAACCCACAGAGGAAAATGAATTTGCCTTCAAGAATTCACAGGCAATATTAGAAATGTAAGCGTATCAGACTTCTTCCTCTAAGATCATCAAATGAATAACTTGCAAAATGAACTAGAAAGAGCTGATGCTGTTGAGGAGTGGAAAGTTTCCCTAAGAAAGGAACCTAGGCAGGAATGCCATTGTAAGTACTCAGATCTTATGAGCAAGAGCTAACCAGAGTTGTTCCTAGGAATGGAGCTGGAGCTGTACAATACGTAAACTCACAGCTTGCACAAATTCTGCAAACCTTTGCTTTCTAATATATTAAAGTTGTCTTCAATAATGAAAGTATAAATATTGATTAACTTTGAATTGTAGTTTACTTAGGTTATCCAAGGGACTCTGATACAGTTTCTCATAAGATTCTTCTGAAGAAAATAACTGCCAGACTTTTCACACACACTTGAACACACAAAAAAAAAAAAAGCAGCAGGAGAATAGTTATGATGGAGAGCTGCTCCTCAGAATGAAAAAATGTAACTGCAGGATAACTAAAAATAAATCTGAAATAACAAGGGGAAGTCCACTAATTATTCCACTAATTTTGTACTACATCTCATGGTTCAAGAGCTCATCTTAAATAAGTTGGATTTTCATTCTGAGTCTATGCCACAGATAAATCAATTAAAAACAGATTGAGTGGAAAGAGAGGTAAGAAAGCACAAGTACAGAAGAATGACACAGAAGGACAGACAAAGTCAGTGAAAAAAATTAAGTTGTGGATCGGTGGGTATATATATTTATAGACATATTCTCAGCCTACCTTTTGTGGATACCTTTTGAACCCTAAACTCAGTAGACCTAGGAAAATTATACTTTTGTTTTGAATTTGAATCACTTGGAGGAGCAAAGAAAAGGAAGTTAAGCCCACCATGTATTCTACAATTTTAGGAAAAATAAGGTCTCTGATCTCAAACTGTTTTTTGCCGTTCTGACAAACATTTTAAGTCATGCTGCAGAAAACCTCAAGATCCACAGAGTTTGCCCATCTCTTGTATAGAACCAGTGTTGCAGGATACATTTAGCAGCAGGCTGTTCTCGGCTGCCACATCAGGTCTGTGAAGTGAGATGGTCTCAGAATCTTTAAATCCAAATATCCCCTCCCTGCAATATCCCTGGACCAGATCACAGACCCAGCTGTGTTCGAGGTGTATCAATTGCTTTTTAACAGCAATCCTGACACCTGCAATCATCTCTTTTGGGGGAGAGTTGTCCCCCCTTGTCCATCACACCCATTGAAAGGATGCTTGAACAGGAACAAACACTGCAAATGCTTGTACATTAAAGTGGATGGAAGTCACCTTGCTGCTCAGGTTGCAGCATACTTTCAAGCTCTATCACTAATTATATCTCTATTAATCACCTGAAAAGTGCCTAAGGCAACCAAGGACACAGCAGTCAGTTCAGTGAAATGAGGTTTAAAAAAAAATAATTATAGCCTAAGCCAAGAAGAGAATTTAATGGACAGCCAACAAAACAGATTCTTACAATGTCTGGACTCCTTTTTCAAGGCCTCATCATAAAGGAAGTATATACCTGCTAGCCCTAAGCACCCAGGACACCCCTCAGAAAGGCTCATGCTATGCAGCCATTTGTCAGTACACAAAAGGCAAATATAAGGTACTGAGTTCCATCACCAAGAGGTGCCATCTACTGATAGGCTGACACCCAAACAGAATCTTTTTTTCTACATTTAGACAAAGCCCTCAAAATGTAGCCTAGGAAGCACTGTTAGAAATGAACCAAGCCGGAAACTGGGGTGCTGTGAGCTCTCACAGATCACATGAATATTTAAATATCTTTGAAGATATCCTAGGGATCAAATTAATAGCACACAAATGCACAAAAGCACACATAGCAGCTTGTTACCCTTGAGCAATTAAATCAAAAATTCAGATGGTGTGGTGCAGGAGCCAGCAACATGCAGGAATCTACACATATTTATACCTGTTGAAGATGTACTGCTTTACAGTGAACATTTTCACATGGCACAGTAGGACTGTGTTGCTTCCTTCCACAAGTTTAATGAAACTTGTCCATGTTCAACAAAACTCTCAAATTCTTATTCCCTCCAAATTCATCCATTTGATTCTGCTCCCTCCCTCTGAGGAGGCATACATGTTTGTCTTATTTATTGTATTTAATGCTGAAAACTAGATAACATCTGTTGCCAGACACACAGGTTGAGAGGATGCATTTTGGTTTGAGAAGAATGAAGTAGATGAATTCATTTGAAGAGTTTCCGTTCACATAAAAACCTTTGCCTGATGTTGAGAGAGATTCCTAGTGTCCAGCTACCTTTATTTATTTTCTTATGAATATTTGGCTCCAATATATATCCCTCCAGTGGGATAGAATGTACCCTCAGCAAGTTTGCTGATGACACCAAACTTGGTGATGCAGTTGACACGCTGGATGGAAGGAATGCCATCCAGAGGGACCTGGACAGGCTTGAGAGGTGGGCTAATGCAAATGGCGTGAAGTTCAACCAAGCCAAGTGCAGGGTCCTGCACCTGGGACGTGCCAATCCCAGGCACAAATACAGGTTGGGTAGAGAATGGCTGGAGAGCATCCCTGAGGAGAAGGACTTGGGAGTGCTCATGGATGAGAAGCTCAACATGAGCCGGCAGTGTGCGCTGGCAGCCTTAGAAAGCCAACCGTATCCTGGGCTGCATCAAAAGAAGCGAGACCAGCAGGTCACGGGAGGTGAATCTGCCCCTCTACTGCGCACTCGTGAGACCCTACCTGGAGTACTGTGTCCAGCTCTGGAGTCCTCAACAGAGAAAGGACATTGAACTGTTGGAACGAGTCCAGCGGAGGGCCATGAGGATGACTAGAGGGCTGGAGCACCTCTCCTATGAGGACAGGCTGAGAGAGCTGGGGCTGTTCAGCCTAGAAAAGAGAAGGCTCCAGGGAGACCTTATAGCAGCCTTCCAGTATCTGAAGGGAGCCTACAGGAGAGCAGGAGAGGGACTCTTTGTCAGGAAGTGTAGCGATAGGACAAGGGGTAATGGTTTTAAACTGGAAGAGGGGACATTTAGATTGGATATTAGGAAAAAAATCTTTCCTGTGAGGGTGGGGTGAGACATGGGAACAGATTGCCCAGAGGATGCCCCATCCCTGGAATTATTTAAGGCCAGGCTGGATGGGGCTTTGAGCAACCTGGCCTAGCTGGAGGTGTCCCTGCCCATGGCAGGGGGGTTGGAATTCAATGATCTTTGAAGTCCCTTCCAACTCTAATCTTTCTATGATTCTATGAATATTGACGTGAAAGGATTTAAAGTGAAATATTCCCTTAATATTTTATTTTATGTTTACATGAAACAATGTAGGGAATTTAAAATGAGTTCTTAAAAGTTTTGATTGGCCTAAATTTGCGTTTCTAAGTGAAAAAGAAAGCTGGTGCAAAATTATACACAGTTCTAGTCAGAATGCCTTTTTCCTCCCTCCAGTACTTTTTCCCCATTACTATCTGACTGTTACGTAGCTTCAGAACAAGAGGATGGATCTCTTAATTAGCAACCTCAGAGAATAGCATGACATCCCTCAGGCTTTTTGGCTTAAGGCATGCAAATAGGAAAATTAGGGATGGAAAGGCCTACTAGGCCCTTTAGAGCCCATGTCAGAGTAGAGGTATTCCCAACAGTGTAGTCTCTGGGACTCTGCAGAGAACATTTGAATAACCCCAGCTTGAAGACTACTGTGTAGGAACAGTAGGTATGAAAACCACAGAGGAAGAAGCGCAGCTTCTCAGCAGATAGGTCCATGAATCTCTGAAACCTAAACAGAAGAGGAAACAGATCAACGATGTTGTCTCAGATGGTAGTATCAGCTACTGACAAGTACGTGCAACGGAGTGAGTTCACACAAGTGAAGCAGACAAACTACACAGAGTTGGTCTCCCATGGTCTTTGAGAAAAACAAAGCAGAATCAAAGATTTCAGCTCTGGAAGTAAAGGTAACCCTCATGAGATCTCTCTTACATACAGTGGGTTGCAGAGTTGTGAGAGTCTCAGGAAGAGATGCTGAGCAAGTTTTTTCAGACAGAAATTTGAATGAGCTCCACCATGTTTAATTCTGCCCCAAGGTATAACATGAATAGTATTTCATGAGTGCAGTGAGGGCTTAACTCTGTTACATCACCCAGTGTTGTTCTCTGTAATAGCATAAGATCTCCAACACAACAAACAAGATTTTACTTTTCTTTTTTCTTCCAAAAGAGAAAGCTTTTCCTTGGAGGAAGAAAGCCAGTTTATTATCACATCAAGTCATTCATAGGCAAAAATAAGAGTAACCTTAGATTTTAGTTCGGGATATAAACAGAGTTGTTACAAAAGCTCTATAAAAATGGTCTTGCAAAACATGATGACTAAGAATCACATTGTTGAGGTACTATTTCTTCCAATTCACAGTGAAAGAAGTAATTGCTGTTTCCCTGTAAAAATAATTCATGTCAGCTTTTGAGGCCATTCAGCTCAGCCAGTTAATTCTTTCAGAAAGGAACCTCCATCTACTTTCCCTTCTTCCCTACCCAATCCTCCTACTAATAATGTGGTGCATATTAAAAAAAAAAAAAAAAAAAAAAANAGTCCACAGGTAGAAAACTAGAATACTTTTGCAGCAACATACATTCACACAAATTATCTGAGCAAAAGAAAAGCAGAAAAAATGGCCTCACTTCCAGCTTCTTATGTAACATAAGGACATCACTCTGAGCTGAAAACTTTTCCTGGTAGCACAGGATCCTAAACAGATTTCCCATAAGTACTGGGAAAGTGCTTTTAGTATACATGTTAGGGTAAAATTTTGATCATGTTTACACTCATTTTGGCTTTTCTCTTTGCTTCAAATCCTCATTACCATGGTGACCACATACTCCTCTGGCTTGTTTGTTCATGGTAAACACAAAGCAAACACTAGCAAGGGATCTTTCTATATGAATGTTCTATAGTTACAGGAAAAAAATCCTCAAATTACTCATTTTATGACATAAAGCCTGGGATTCCCAGAATACTATGATTTGATATGAGAAGAAAACCAGCAGCAGGCCACATTTGCTCTACTCCAGGCTGCTATGTAAGCAGGCATTTCGAAGTGCTACCCCTCACATCTGGGCCCTGGTTTAGAAAACCAAGTTGAGAAGAGTAAAACCTCACTTCACCTCTTCATTTCTTTGTACAGACATATATTCCAAAGTAACGTTAAATCCCTAAATAAGCAAAGAAGCATATTTCCCACAGAAGTGAATAATATATTTTCTTCTTTACAGGCATTACCTAGAGGATAGAGACAGGATATATGCCTTTGCCTTGCCCATGAAAAGAGCATAATGAAGCAGACACTACTTTTCACGGTTTCCGACTGTTGATGGGAGGGAGCTATGGAGGCTTTTTGTTTGGGGGAGGGAGTTGCATTTCAGGGTGGGTATTTTATGTACAAGGAATCCCTTGAGAGCATTTACAGCCAAGTGATAGCAATACTTTTTTCTTCCTGGTAGAGTTTTCATTAACTCCTATTGCAATTAAAGGTTCATATCTAAACAAAGACTGTTCCTTCTAAACAAAGACTGAAGGCTTACTTTTGGAAGGAAGTACTACACAGAAATAGCCTGTTCCTCACCTCAGAAATGCTTCTAAGACACCCCAGCCTCCCATAACTGCTGTTTGTTCCCACTATTGACTGGGTTTGTTGTAGCTCCGGGAGCACAAGAAAGTCCACAGAGAAAGTCCATGCAGAGTCCACAGAGAAAGCCAGAATCTTCTTTCAGTGTCGCAGGATCACACACAATAGCAAGATACTTGTGAATTGGTGAGGGAGGATGAAAGCAAACGCTTGTACTTAATGAACAGCCTCTGCTATGTTGGCTCCTTGCCAGAAAAAAATAACCTCTTAGAATCAAAACCCAGTTAAGTCAAACAGTCCATGCTTAATTAAGCCCAACCTAAAGAGTTTTCTGTTCAAAGCAGCTGATTTCTTCAGCAGGTGAGACTGAAGCTTGCCAGCTCATAGTATCGAATCTAAACCCTTAAATGTGGGTGTCCACACTGTGTGTATTGCTAACATGGAAAAGGGGATGTAGGGCCCAAAACTAGAATACAAAGCTTCAATTGAAAACATCAATAGCTGTGCCATAAAGTGGCATAAAGCATACACCAAAGTGGGTTGGGCCTGTTCTCCAGCCCTGAGGGTAAGGGAACACACAGCACAGTTCACATCCACATAAGCTGAATATTTTTTCTCTTCCAAAAACTCACACAGCCCATTGGGACCAGGCCTCACCCACTCTCTATTGCCAGAAAGTGCCCAAGTGCCTAGTCACTTAGGTGACTGTTACTTGCTGTATATCAAAACTGCACTAGGAGTTTTGTTCAACTATTTAGCAATTAGACAATACAAGAAACCAACACGAGCCTGTACTCAGGACTCACATCCCAGCCTTTTTAAGTTTACTAGGACGGTATGTAGCCCATCCATCCTGAGATCATTAACCAAATAAAATGATTTATTTTGAGTTTAAATAAAAAGTCTATTCTTAGAGGTCATAACAGCAAGCCTAAAGCTAGCCAGATTCCTTCCAATAACTCAGACAAGCTTCACACCCAACTCAACACACCAGTTCCTGCACACTGGCTGATATGTTAACTTGTAGCAGACTCTCCACCCTAAATAAAATCCCAGATCACTAATATCCTAACTTTCCTGGTGTAGAAGCAAGCTCAGAAAGCTTAATTCTTAATTTTATTTGAAGTGCTTGGAGGAGGAGGCTGACTGAAAACAATGAATATCAGCTCATTTTAGCTATCAAAACCACAAAAATGTCTACAGTGTAGATCAGTCATAAAGAACAGACAGGGATGATAAAGAAGACAGCAAACCACACACCTAAACACACACACACAGAAGCATGCGTTGACACACATACACCAGTTTATCAGTACTGTTTGTCTGTAAAAGTAACAGACATGTAAATAAACAGCAATGCTACTCAAAAGATTTCTCCTCTCATTTTCAGACAGAGGTGTGCAAGCCAGGCCTTGACTCATTTGGGGATAGGGTGTTTCATTGTGGTTTGGAGATGCATCCAAATTTTTTTATTACTCAGAAACTTTGGTTCTGAGAGTATTTTTATAAGGAGTCTGAGAATGAAATATGATTCATATTTACATCTGTTAACATGTTGGGAACAAAAAAAAAATTAAAGGAAAAAAAGGATGAGCTAGCTGCTGCTGAAAAAAAAAAAAAAAAAAAAGTTCGTTCATCTTCCCACAAGTCTTTCTAGGTTTGGGCTGCAAATATTTGTTACCAGAAACTCTGTAAAAGAGGTAAAGGCAGAAGGCAGTGGCCAAGTCAGCAATGGCTTGAGTTGTACATCTGGTCTTCTGGTAATGTTGATTTGGAAAGCACATAAGAAGTGTTGCAAATTAGTTATGTCAATTCAGGATTTTGATAAAAACTGTTTAGTCCCATGATGTAATTTGCCCTGGCTGGCCAGAGCTCTTCCCCCACAGAAAGAATACATTGTAATATTTTTGTCTGTGTGAATGATGAGTGTAAATATTCCTACAAATAAGATGTTACGTGTAATTTTTCCACATAAATCTGGGATAGAGGAAGTATAATGGAATGAGAATGTCATGTATTGCAAAGAATTTTTTCCCCCAATTAACCTCCATAAAAGTCTTAAGAACAGAGGGAGCATCTAATGAAAGGACCTTTATGCAGATGCAGATCATGACATTCCATTCATAAAACCAGAGAGAAGCAAGACAAGAGTGGGAAGGGGAGATAATTTCCAAGTATGGCAAAAATTCAGAGACATCTTGGCTAACACCACAACAATCTATATCATCCAGGCAGCTTACCAAGGTTTTCTAAAGGCTAATTCTGAAAGCCTAAGCTTTTTACAGGGCTGTGACTTCTCATTTCAAGAAACCATTCTTCATAAAATTACTATTTATATCAGAGTAATTAACTAGACTACAAGCAACGACAGACAGGCAGTGATAGGCACTACACATGTAAACAAGCATCCAGTTAAAGTAGATGGGAACAAACACAGATGGGAGAAAAAAAACCTGTGGTTCATTTCTTACAGAAGGAGTAATGAGAAAAGGGAGATCCACCAACAGGACCAGGCGGCCTATGGCAGAATCAGGAACTGAAATCAGAAGTCCTACAAACTAGTGCCTTTCTCTTAGGGTCTGCCATCCTCAGTCTAGGGCCAGCTACAGAACTAAAGCTGAAGTAAGAGCATTTATTAAACATCTTACCACATAACAGGTGGATGAGAAGATGTCTCCTAATGAATGAGTATTCAGTAAATATTTTGCCCACATTGGGTTAGGCATGGTTTTGGTCTATCCACAGAGAAGGTAGCAGAGACAAAAGTGATTTTCTCAAGTTTTCATCCAGGGCAAAATCTTTATCAAGTGAACCATATCACCTCAAAGGTAAAAAAAAAAAAAAAAAAAAAAAAAAAAAAAAAAGAGGAAGCTCAGCAGATACTGAAATTATGGGGAAGTCTGAATGGCCTCCACTGCAGTCCTTATGCTCAGGAGACTGCAGACCAGATGCTACAGAGAAAAACTGCTGACCAGACACAGCTAAGAGAAAAACAGTCAAAAGGAAAATCAAAATGCCTTACACTCCTTCTGAAAATGTTTATTTTCAGGGGTGTAGCTAAACAAATGGACGTCTACCCAAACCCAAGCACCTGAGAGAAGCTGCACTTTTCCCAAGTTGTTAAAGCATGCTCATGTGGTACTGTGAGAAGCCTTTGAGAGCTTCCAAGATGGAAACCACATGCTACCATACCCCCCTGGAAAGAGCCCAATTTGCAAGCCAGCGGGCAGACCACCAACTAACTACATATGTACAAGTGCTTGCTGGGTGTCTTTGACTTTTTTGAGCAAGAAAAAGGAGGGGGGCAGAAAGGTTCCCACCCTCTGGAAAGAGCCTGACACATGACATGTGTAGGTTTGCTGCAAGGAAAGAATCCCACTCCAGTGAATGTGTTGGAGAAGCTGCCTGACAAGACAAAGTGGCTGGCTCCTTGCTTTCTCTCCCAGGGTTTATCTTGTTTGATAATGATAAAACCCAGCATGGGCTGGTGTGAATTGGAAAATTGCTGATGGGTCACATTTTACATGCTTCCTTGCTTAAACTGATCACTGCAATTATTACTGAGGTAAAGAAATATACTAACACGGTTGTTTTCCTGGATCAATGGCCTATCATTACAAAATAAAGGATGTAGGAAGAACACTGCTCCTGACAGAGGAACCCATCACGTTCACGGCAGAGTGAGGTTTGGGGTCCTGTCTTCATATTGCCCTTGTTCTCATTTTCCTGGAATGTTCTCTCCTTGAAATACAGTGAGATTCAGCCTCTTGTTGGTTACCGCTGCTCCATTCACTCACTCTCTCCCTTTTCACCTGCAGTCACCTTTTCACATTAAGAAGTGCCTTAAATGTCACAATGCCTTGAAACAAAGCATTGTTTCCAGTCTATTATCTCCATGAGAGGTGACAAGTATCATTAGGATTGCCTGACTCTACATAACATTAGACACTCCCCTACAGACCCTTATGAAATTAAGCTAAAATACACTGTAATTGCTCAAGGAAGACAGGGCCCACTCTCATTGAAGGTCCCAATATAATACTCAGAAATTTGGCCTCTGGTTCAGGTTTCAAAACTTGGTTTCTGCTTATGCTACAGACTTTCAGAAAACTTGGGCTTATCATTGGACGTCACATACTGAGCTGCTTTTGAAAATCTGGCCTTTAATCTGTGCTGTACCTCCTCAGACACAAGGAAAAAAATACTTCTCTACTGTATAAATCTTTCCACAGCAAAATTCCCAAAGAGCTAAATTCAGAACGGGAGGACTAATGCACATTTTGGATAGTTATGCTGACTTTTTTTCCCCTCTACCGCTGTCATCAAAATCCTACAACAACATCTCAGAATACTGTAACAAATTTGTTAGCCACTTTGTTTTCAAACTATGACTCTGGGGAGATTTCAGCAGCAAAATTACTGCTTTTTTGCTCAGTTTCTCAGTTGTTTTTTTTTTTTTTCCTGCAAAGCAACAGAGAGTAAAGACATATTTTTGGTTTTGTTTAAGAAAAGGTATATCCAAATGTTAACTTCTGTCAACATTTACATCATGACACCAACATGCAAAATATTATAGGCAATAAGAAAGTAGAGATCTGAATGCTGACTTCCTCAGAATACAGTACTCTATTAAATACAACTTGCCCAAATGTAAATCCTGTGTAAACTTGCATATCTCTTGTTTGTTAACTTTTTATATTGCACAATCATTGCTGTAGTGCTAGGAGGCTTCAACAACATGAAATACTGTTTTAGACTGTTGTCTACCCAGTCTTAAAATTTACCTATGCTTTTGTAACACAATTTGATAATTTTTAAACAGGGTCACCAACTTAAAATTTAAATCCACATGCCAGACTAAAATCCTACTGTATTTCCAATATAAGAAAACAAGATCTCAAACTATCTTCACATTGAGAAGGGTATCCTGAAACATGACATTGCCTGAGGGGAAAGCAGAATAAAAGTAACAAAATTTATTAATATGCTAAGGATCAGAGAAACAGAAATATTAGAAGGCGTGCAACCTCTAATTAAAAAGTAGCTCTGCCTTTGTATCAACCATGAAATAATTGAAGCAGAGATAAATAAATTTCTTTTTTAAAGTCAGGCCTAGTGCATTTTTTTAAAATACTTTATTATAGTCAAATAAATTACTGTTAGATTTCTTTTTTTTTATTTCTTCTTACTTAAGTTTTACAGTTAGTAAGAGATTCGGTATCTAAGCCTGTATCACAGTAATTTTAACCTTGTCTGTTGATCCCAGATTTTAAAAAGATGTAAACTTGCACTGTTCCATCCAATACAATAGCATTACGTCAGCTGTCACATCACTGGTGACTGACTTTCAGCACAACTACCTGGAACATCCGAGTTGCACAAGCACTTTAATTTTTTGTCACAACAGGACCTCGCATTATTGGAGGACATCTGTCAATCAGGTTTTGATAAATTTGGCTGAAACCACGACAGCAGGCAACTAAAACCAAGGCAAACAGGAATAAAGCAGATGATAAATGGCCCCACCAACATACTAACCTACAATCCTCAGCCCTCTCTTGTGCTGAAATTCATTAATTGGATAAAGCGCAGGCAGGGAATGAGATTTGGGATACAGAGTCATTGGTTAGAATGCAACAGACTCATTTTGACATACGACTTAAATCAGTATCAGGTCTCCAAGACAAAAAGCAATTGAACTCAACTATTGTACTGTAGTGGCGCTTTGTAGCTTTCTTTCTACTACAGAAATTTGTAACTTAACATGAAAAACAGATTCTGCTATTCTGCTCAGCAGTGAAGTGAAAGCAAACCTATTTTAAACCACAAATTTCTAACAAAGATAATCTACTTCCTTCTGTCTGTATGATGTTGATTGAACATTTATAAAGAAAAATATCAGGCAATTATTACTGCAAGAAATAGCCATCAGAATGACTTAGTAATTACCCTACAATTTGGAATATTTTATATAACTACTGTAGAAGTCTTTCTGTAACTTAAAGGTACATAAATACGTAGAACTGTCATGTAGCCATGAACTACATGAACAGTAGAATTCTTAGAAATGAAACAAACGTGAAATCTTCCCCCCCCAAAAAAAAAGACAGAGAGCAAATATTAGAGCTCTGTGGGTGAGTGGCTAAAGTACCAGCACTTAAGGTGTGTTATTATGGATCAGTTCAAACCTGAGGTTAACTATCGGGTCTAACAGATCTTGTGGTGTCACTTCAGAAAGCAGAGGTATCTCAAAGCAGTAGCGGATGTGATGCAGTATCAGGGCTGCTGACTGAACAGCAGGCATTAAAGAGAAATATCAGTTCCTTTGTTTGAAAAGATAAAAATAGAACTAAGTTGTTAGCTAAGAAATGTATTAATTTCTGTTTTTATTGGTCAAAGTTTGCAAAATTATATGTTTCTGGTTAAAGGGATAAGGTCTGCCCTTTCCTCCCCCCTCTCTTAAAAAATTGTAAATACTAAAATTTGAAGGGTGTTTTTGAGTTTATTTTTTAAAAAGCATATCTAACTGAAATTTTAAAAATTCAACATTTACAGTGGAGAGTGATGAAAGACAGGTGAGGGAAATATACAAGCTTTGCTTCCCCCATTTTGAAAAAAGCATATTCCTTTTAGCATATCACACAGCTAGAAAAAAGACGCAGGGCTAGAGGAAATGCAAAATCTCCTTTTCGGAGATACCATTTCCCATTCTCTCTGTCCACCAACTAATGATTTGCTCACACCTTGGTACACAATTCTTGATTCTTACACTTAGAAGTAACATTCCCATTCAACTTATAAATTGGCAAATCAGTGTAAAGAAAATTTCCCAGAAACATTAAAAAAGCTTATTTGATCTTTCCAAAACACTCATTTCACTTTTCAAACAGCGAATTTTGCTTTTATTCTCTGTTTTACATTACTGCAAAGACGTTTCCATAACATTTATAGCTAGAAAGTAAAAGTACTGGATGAAGGCTCATATGGTCTTGCTTGGTATAAAAGCACTAATATCTTTCCACCTCTGATACTGCATGCTGAAGGTCTAGACTAAGAAAACCTAATGTAGAAAGTTCGATCTGCTAAGTCTGTATTTTCCTCTCATGACTCAGCTGAGTTCTGTTAACAGCAGTGATGGACAACCACTGAATTTCACTCCTTTCCAAACCTTTTCAACAACCTTTGTCTAGGGAAGACCCACCAACATTGTGCATATATTTTATTCTTTCATCAAGCAAAGAAGGCTGCCCGGCAATATAAGAAAAAAAAAAATAAAATAAAAAATTAGTGAATAGATGAGCAGACCTCATAATGTCTAAATATACTAAGTTATTTTTTCATTTTTATAAAAGTCCATGAGAAGAAGTCTGACTGCCAGTTGTAGTGTAATTCACTCTGATAACACAAACGGAGACTATAAATCTTAACTAATAGCTTAACATGTGAGGCATTTGATGTGTCTGGGAACCTGCTGTATAAAAGAAATTAGCTGTAAAAAAGAAGCAAAAAGCCTATTCCCATGGGAAGAATCTGCAAGACTGGTAATAGATCATTTGTTCATTTGGAAGACACTTGTTCCTCTAGTAAAACAGCAACTAATATTTTTGCTTTCCACTGCTCAGACAGGAAATATGGTGCTAAGGGCCAATAGACAGAACAAATCATCATGCTAATTACACGGTCAGTAAACATTTGCTCTCCCATGTTTCCTAAAGGTCTGAATAATTCCCGGTTAGAATTCAGTAGTGAAAACAGTCACCTTCCTCTGACGTAAGTGCCGAGGAGATGTATCATGTTTTAGAGGATATCCAAATTAAACACCCCTATTTTAACGGGATAATCATGTCACCTGGAAAAGGTTGAGCACTACCACATTTAAAAGGAAAATGGATTTTGAATTATCAGAGAGGTGAGGTTCCAAAATGGTCCCTCATTATGTACCAAGTGTCCAAATTTAAACAGTGTGAAAAAATCTACAAATGGGATTGTAGAGCAGGTTGCTTGCTTGGAATTTTTTTTTTTTTTTCTTTTTGGTAGATGACATTTCCCTTCTAGACTTGCATTCCTGTTTCATGTAAGTCAAATTTCTCACCTACAGAAACATTCAAAGTTAACCACCTGGTTATGCAATAGGGCATGATATGGAAAAACTTAAACTTTCCTACAAAAAATCAAAGCAAAATCAGCATAGTTTCCTCTGAGGCACAAAGATCTACTTGCTTCTGTAAGCTTTGGCATTTATTATATCTGGTCAGACTCTGAAATTCTGACTATCGCAATACTCTTCTACTGGGCCACATCTTCATCTCTGCTGACTTTCTACCAGACAAAGATCTAGTGCAGGAGCTGGCCACAAGCTGAACAAAATCCTAGGAATCTAGGTTCCTAATAAACCATGTTCTTTACATCCTCTCCATGAATCAAAGTTACTTCCCATCCACACCGTACTCAATTACTTCATTGCTATTCACTGGACTAGGATGGGCAAGTCATGGGATGCAGTTGTGTCAACATCAGAGGAAAAAAACAAACATTCAAGCGTTTTGAAAATGCTTCAGATTGAAATCTTTTCTCATGTGCCCTGAGTGCAGCTTCACCCTCATAAATTTTAGGTAAAACAGCTCCCTAATAGTATTCTAAACAGCACAGTTGCAGACAAATGCTCAACTTCCACCCAGTGCTTCTCTATGCCCTCAACACGTGCCAGCAACCATTTCCACTTTGATGTATAGTTGCTTTTAATTCTAAAAGAGGTTTTTTCATGGTTTGAGGAAAAAAGATCTGAAGACTCAAAATGAGTAGGTGGGTTAGATCCTGCACTGGCACAGACTGTCAAACCTTTCCTAAAAATCAGTAGAGCTGCTGCAGTATGCATCAGGAATTAGCCAGCTCTGTTTAACTTTCACATCTCTGCTCAGTTACATCTCAGAACTAACATTTCCACAGAGGTCACAGTGCTTTAAGTGCTGGGGTTTCTGACACTTATAGGTCTAATTAACAGCAGTACTGAGCACAAGAGTCTCAAAAGTGTGACCAGAGGGTGGGGTTCCAAATCTCTCTCCAGCCATATGCTGGTGGCCCCCACAAATGAGCAGGGGGAGGGAGCAAGCAGCACCCCATTGAACTAAAGACTGCTTCCAAACCCAGCCCTAAACGAGTTCAAGGAACTGAATTCAATGGCATTATCCACACCAGGCTTGAACAGGCGGTGCTATGCCCATAGCACTCTTTGATAGCTACTGTCTCTTGTTATTTGAAACACTCTTTATTCAGCGTACAGTTTGAATGTTATGAGAGAGAATAGGACATACTTTTCCCGGACCTTTCCTTTATAAGAGTTTAATTGGAGATAACAGTAATTATTTAAGTGATATTTCTAGCCACATTTGTGACCCTTGGGATTTGATAAGACTTTATCCATTACAGCTGGTTGTTTTACTGGTCTTTCACCAAACATAGTATAAAGATTTTATTTTCACCTCCATTAACATTTAAACACCTCTATGAGCATTACAGCCAGTTACTCTCCACAGAAATTGAAGAGCTCCACAAATGACTGTGCATTTATAAACATACAGAAAGTACCAGAGTTTTCTCCATTACTCTGTCATCAGAGATATCTGCTCTAGGTTGTGCTCGAAGCATTAGCCCATGTAGCCTGATATGAGTTCATGAGGCTGGAATTCAAAACACTAACCAGCTGTGGGAACCCGGGAAGAAGGCTGTCACACTAAATGGCATCCAGATTAGAGCTGTGAGAATTTGGGAAAGCCCGTCTAGCAAGCATGATCTCCTGTGGGGGGAAGGGACGGGAAGAAACAGTTCCCAAGTTGTTAGACTCATAAGCCTAAAGGAAACTAGGTCTCTGTTAGATACTGAAACTGTGACGCTTGACTGGAATTAAAACTACATCAGGGAATATTTTCCCAAGGGAAGAAATCAAGCAAATTATTTTCTTGAATTAAAATATAGATAACTACCTCTAGGATGGTTTTCTCTCCACAGAGCCATCTGGGACTGAGATGAGCACAACTGCCTAAAGAACATATGGCTGTGGTACTAACCAATGGGAATTATGGTCCAAAAGCTGGACCTTCTGTGCTATATGGATACAGAGCAGTAGGTCTAACATGCAGGTGCTTGATATAAAACCACTGACTAGACAGCCAGACTGAAATGAAAAGGATGACTACACAGTTAGCTATGCAAAGGAGAGAGAGAATGCAAATAATTTATTGCTTATCTACCTTATAACTGATATTCCATGGGGGCTGAGGAGGAGAAGGGGGCAGGAAATCTCTTTGTCCCCAACTCCCACACCATATCAAGGTGATGTATCAAGGAGAAATACCTTTTGCAGCCAAGAAATGTAATATCTCTTTAAATGTATTTCTCTTCCAAGTATGGTAAGGCATGGCATAGTTGAGGACCATGCCCTGAAGTTTTATTTGTTCCCCCTTTATACCAGTGCTTAAAAACTCATTAAGTAGGAAAAGTGGGAACTTTCTGGATGTGATCAGTCTCATCCCGCTTGGTTTTCCTGGATTTAGAGACATTAACTCACCACTCCGATGCAGTGCCCACATACACATGGGCTAGTCAGAGTTTCAGGCAAGGAGGAAGTCCTAATTTAGCTCTGGTTACATCCATCGGTGTCAATACTGGAAAAGCAATGCTCTTGAGGTGTTGGCTGTTTGAGGTATCTGTCATGGGGTGGAAAAGACCTGTTCAAAGCCAGAGATACCTCAGGAAGTGATCTTTTTCTGCAAGCTCAGTTAGTGACCCTGAACACAGGAGCCACACAAATGGTGTCAAATCCCTCTGAGACTCCAAGAACGTGGCCCACAACCTGATTAATGTCACACCTGTAAGACTCGTGGGAGTAACTAATGACATGTCTAGTGAAATTCCCATTTACAATTTCCCCTCTTTCATTAAAGGCAAGTCTATTTATCTGCTAAACTTTGCTCCAGATACAGAGGAAAGAAAAAAAAAAAAAGAAAATCCACAAGTGGTTCTCCTCTGTCAACATGTTAATTGGTCTGATTATGAAAGAAAACAATCACAGAGACTACAGAAAAACATACAAAAGGGGCAAGACACTTATAGACTTTCTAATACAGACAATAAACCAAGGAAAGACAAAAGGGCACAACTTTATTTCTTTTTGTTAACTGACAGTAGTCAGGAAAATTCTGATCTTCTGTCTTACAAAGTATTTTGTTTCTTCAGCAGAAACAATGATGAAAACAGCCATCATATGATGACTTTGTATTGTTGAAAGTTTGATTTGTAGTGAAAATTGTCATTATAGATACATTCTCTTTTGCATCAAAGAAAACTACAAATTCTTGTTACTAGATGACTTTCTTTCCCTGTTTTTTTCCTTTTCCATAACAAAGCACTAGACAAAAATACATCAGGGAAAAGAATGGCTGTTAAGTCTTTTGAAAAATGGATTTCAAGTATAACTTTCACAACTCAGGAAAGCATCTTTGCAGTAGTGACAGAAATCAAAATAGCATAACTCACACATTCCCACCTCCATCTTCCTACATGGGGAAGTTCTCTTTCACTTGTGGGGATCAGCAAGTTCTGGCTGTTATGCCTGTTTTTAACTCAAGCCCTGTTGAAATCTCTGCTTGGGATGCCAGCCTGAAACTTGCTTTTGGCTGGCCTTCCTATGTGTTATAACATCAGATCCTGAAAACATCCATTTCCTGCATGCCCATACAACAGTACCTATCACTCCTTGGGAATCCCCGGATCAAGCCAGGGCACTTGTCCTATCACCCAAGAGGCAGAGACTATAGATGCTGTTTTTTCCTGAAGTTTTTCCCTTTCTAGATAAAAACAATACTAGTTCCTGCAGAAATCCATCTGGCAGTCTTTACTCGTTCAAAACCTCCACCAACTCCCAGCACAGACTACGGAAGGATGTACAGGATTAGGCTGTAAGAGATTTAACCTGAAGCTAGTTAAATATGACTCATGAAACTAGACATCAATTACTGAGCAAGGGAGATAGATTAAGGAAGAAGAGGAAACTGTTCCTTTTCAGTAACTCATTTAAGCTGTGTTTGATTTAAGATGTCTTTGACAAGAAATGCACTTAAGGATTTTAATACTTCAGCCATTCCAAACTGCAAGTGAAGAAATCCAAAGGCCAAAGCACCTTGACCCCTAAACACTGATCAGCCAAAAAACAGTCAAGATATAGTATGTCCGGTCCAACATCCTTTCCCAGATTTCAGCTGTGGTACTGCAAAGATTCAGGCTGTCGTGATAAAAGATGGTAAAGCAGCTCTTCTGGCTTGCTCTGTATCAGCTGCAACGATTAGCAGCAAAATGGGCCTTTAGTGATATAGTCAAGTCCGCATTTCAATTTGAAATCCTGACTGTAGACAGTTTTAAGCTGCCCAGTATTTATTACAGCAGCCTGCAGAAACTTCAGATACACAAGGACCCATTAAGCTCACTATTGAACACAAGGAATTTGTAGGAGTCTGTATAGAATGGAGCTTCTGCCAGATCTGTGAGTCAGGAACAGTCTCCCAAATTAAGCAGACATGGGAATGGAAATCATCAGCAGTTGAAAGGCTCCATCCTGCCTTTATCCCTCAGTTTCACTGTATCTGGGAAGGTTTACCAGTTCTACATTTCACCAGAATGCTTCAAGTGAGGTTTAAAAGAAAATGAAAATAGCAGTTACACTCTAACAATACAAGGATGCTTCTGTCTGAAAATTTTTACGTACATCAAAAGAAGGGCCTGCCCACTATTTAAACAGTAAGTCACTTGAATTTTTAGCAACTATTACATAAGGTTTTTTATTTGTACTTCTTTTGATACTTATTAGCAAATAGTTTTCATCTGTTAAACATTTGCATTTTATATTAGAAACATCAAAAGCTTCAACCTTTGATGACATTCATCCCCATCAGTGCATAGAAAATTACAGCAATGAGAAAGAAAAAATCTAAGCAGAAGGATTCAAAGAAAACCAGCATGGAAGGCAGAAACACATCTAGCTCCCAGCAATTATATCTTAATGAATAAACATTATTCTCCACTGCTACCTCATGCTAAGAGATACCCACAACGCAGTCAACACAAATGTAATTCTTTCCATTCCTCTTTCTTCCTTACAGCAGTTTTGCCACTTTTGTTACAGCCTCAGGTCTGCAACTCTAATATCAGCCAACACTCATGAGACAATAGATGAGTTTCACCTCCAGAAGCAAGATTCTACAAGGCAAGCAAAGGGGAAAATCTTGTTTACAAATGTGTAAGTAGTAGACTTACTGCCCAGTTTGTAATGTCCATAGTTCCACACACTCGTGAAAGGTCCAGTGTATAAAGAGGCACACGTGCAAACTATTGAGATGTTATGGATGGTGGGGGAGGAGGACATAAAATTTGTTACTTAATCCTTCACTGACTTTTAAACCTAGTTAAATTACATCACTTTTTACCTCAAAGGAATTTTAAAAAGTTATGTTAAGAAAATTCAAATGTTGATGATACTTAGCTCCAATGCAACATCAGAAAACTGGAAATGCTCTATTAACTATGCATAAAACTTCTATTTTCTGAACAAACTGCCCTAAAGAAAAATAATTTAAAAAAATATCAATAATTCAGTCTTGCACATAACTTTTTTGTTTACCAATTCAATAGCTGCTTTACTAGAAGTCTTCCAGGTGCAGCCTGAAGCTGGTCTCTGGAGTTCCCCTTATGAATCTCACAGGTGAAATGTATTAGCTAAGTCTTCACCTATGTGAGGGAGCAAAATAGCTACATTTGTTTACCTGAAATAATTCCTTTCTGCAGTAAATCTCATAAGTTCCAGTGTTTTCTACACTTTCCAATGCAAGCACAGCTTAAGTCTTTTGCATAGCTCGTACAGCTATACACAGTAATATAGCAAAGAGTTTCCACAGGTATGTATTTGAGTTCTTTGCCTACATAAATGCCAGGACTGGGTATGCACTCAAAACTGTCTTCTCTCAGATCCTATCCCACTTTAACTAAGTGATCCTTAATTCATGTGAACAACAAATAAACAGATTCAATAGGTAGAAGGTGAAAAACACACACAACTTCAGGCTAAGGCCTCTCTCAGCATGGTAGCATTAATTAAAAATAAGAGTCGATAACAATGATTTCAATTTAAATAAATTAAGAGGTTGACTTTAGTGTTGATCTAATAATTTGAGTGAAATATTTATAAGTGTAGTTTCAATGGAATCTCCTAAAACTGTCTTTTGCTCAAGGTTTATGGTAAACCCACAATAAGATGAATGTTTAAAGAGCAGTATCTTAAACTGCACACACTGAAGAAATCATCCTATGGATCAAGTGACTCTCTCAGTTGACAATTAATGTAACCACAGAAAGTGAAGGAAGAAATGTAAATGCCAAGGGATAGGAAATGGGAGGCCTAATTTCTTTTGCAAAATTAACTCTTGGGCCTGAAATAAAATTCGACCTGTTGGCTTAAATTTGGCACTCTTCCTATTAAAACACCTTCCTAATCAGTTCAACATGGGAGAAGTATATCACACTTGACCTTGCACCCCTGGGGAAAACATTGCTGTTGATTTCTATTTTTATGTAGGGTACTACCTAGAATATTTCACACACACGCGTCTCTTGTTTTTAAACCAAGCATATCATTAGTACACAGAAAGAATACTAATAGATAGTGCCAAGTCCTAATAAACTACATCTAAAATATTTTTCTAATTAATGAAAAGTAGTGAGGTATACAAAACTGAAGTCAGCAAAAAACCCTTTTACCACAGGACAACACAGTAATTCAGAGAAACTAGATTTAATGTGCTGAACTGTGACTTGGAGGATACACATAAGCCAGAGGAAATGCAGCCTCATAGCAACATTTCTTCTCTGGTGAAGCATTAGAGCGCTTATTTTTAAACACATATTTAAATCCAATCAACATTTAAAAGAACTGAAAAGTGTGTTGAAATGCTTTACCACAACAGGCTCAAGAAATAACTCACTTCCATAAGTTACTCTGATATTAAGCTACAATAGGAACTGGAGTTGCCCACATGTCCTCTTCCTGAAGATGAGTCAGGACTCCAAGCATCCTTCTCCCAGTCCCAAATACTACTCCACATCACTGTGCCACTGCAGGCAAACTTTACCATGTTAAAAAAAACCCAGCAGTATCTTTCTATTTCACAGCATTAAAAGCCAAGGGAAAGCGGGGAGGGATTTCTGTCTCAGCAGCCTGTCTGTGAGTCACACTGCCTCCCAGGGCTGCTCCTTGGGTGGTACAGTTTACACACCACCTCTCACTTGGAGGATGTGCCCGAAGTCACGAGCAAGCCCCTTGCAAAGGGAACAAACAAATTTTACATATGCGGGGTCATATGGTCTATGTGATGTTATCCAACATGTAATTAACAAGAGCAAATTTTCTAAAGCTCAGACTGTTTGCTTCCAAAGTAATCCCAGTGGAAAGTATTTCTACTTCCACATTGCCTTGCTTTGAATTTTTTTTATCCTGTGGATTTCCCAGGTCCTCTTATAAATCATACCACCTACTCAGCAAGTTTCAATGCCGTCAATACTGACTGACCACATCCATATAGCAACTCAATGCTCATTCCAATTATTTTCAACAATATATGGATTAGATTACACACACGCTGCCAGAGAAAACGATCCACCTCAGATTTAAATCATTAAGAATGACCCTCTGGAGACAATAATCTCTCCTAAACATGAAAACTACAGACAAATGTCAGAGTGCTGTCTGGCGCACGAATGTTTCCTCAAAACAAGGCTGGTTTGTGCAATCAACGAGGCTGACAAAATCTCCAACATGCTCTCAGGGCCTGATCCAAAACACAGTGAAGTTTACAGTAATGCTCCCATTGACCAGAGCCATGTGGGATTTTTTTTTTTTTTTCTGACCAGTGAGAATTTTTGAGATTTTGAAAGCTTTTCCTACCCTGAACAGGAAAGAAAATTTGAAATCTCTAATTTTTTGCAATCTGAAAATCTATTTGCATCACTTTCATAAGAGACAAGATTAAAATAAATATCAGCTCAAGTAATAGTATAAATAATTTGTTTAAATGTGACGGGGGGGGGAGGGGGGACGAAGCTTTGAAATTAAAACTCATGTTTTCAATACCAAAGACTATAAAAAAATGGCATTTAACAAAAACATGTCATCAAAAATTTGCTGAACAATTCCAACATTCGCTCCTGAACCACAGTGGGCCTTTTACTGCATGAGTGAGTTCACCTGGGCTATCATGCTCTTTCAAAAATCCATCACATACAGGCACTCTATTCATCTTCATAACAAGGATAATTTGTGAAGAGAGATGGTCTCTCATCGTATACCAAGATGTAGAAGCCATTTGATACAAGCTGTATAAAAAGTAGAGTAATTCCTCACAGCTAACTGCAAAATGTAAACACTATGTAAAAAAAATGTAAACATCTTTCATTTTCATCATGTTTTCTTCTGCAAGGTGATAACTGTCAAATCATGTGTCTTTTCAGCATTTAGTAGCATTTTTTGGCTCTGAAGGTCTTGAACCCTTGTGAGCCATGCCTTGTATTCATGTTATAGCAGAAGCCACTGGATGGAGCTGTTATAAACAGTCTCCTAAGCTTTGAGAGTGAGTCATGTTTAGTCTTTAAGAAATCTGCATTGTCATTATTTTTAAGACATTTCCAATGGGAAAGCTGTTGCAAGCAGCAAAGAACGTTTCCCTCTGTTTACAATATTACACAGACTTCTTGCTCAGTACGTAACAGATCTGTCACTTTTGCAGAACTAGGGACTCTCTACAAAGGTTCTAAAAATATTACTAACGTAATTTGGATAATAAGAGCAAGAGGCACTAAGAATACATACCTATATCCCTGTATTAGTTGCATTTCCTTTGACGAGAAACCATCCTGGAACACCCTCAATATGGATTATCATTCACAAAGGCAAGCAGAAGACAATAACCTCTACTCCATACACAGCAGAGAGGAAATGATTAAGTCAATAGAAGTCTTCCAAGTCATGAAAAGAAGCATGCACAAGAGCTGGAATTTGAACTTAAAAATTACGATAGCAAATGTTCAGGCAGTGTCCTATGCATTAAGTAGTCCCTGCCAACTTTTAAGTCACTGCAATTCAGAATTCTTAAGAACAGTAGTTTCCCAGACAAAACATCACTGTAGTTACTAGTAATACAAAACTGAGGAGTTTATTATTCTTCCTGTATGCGTGTTTGTGCATATAGACACAGAAAAAACACTGAGAAACCAAGAACTAATAATAAATTGGTGAGAGCCCCTGCAAATAAATGGGTCCTCCATGACAACTTCTAAATTGACATTTTCCATCCATACCCAAACTCATTTCTGCCTGAGGGCCACATGAACTCTCTCGCCTACAGAACAAGAGCATGCTTTTCCACGTGGCAGGGAGAACAAATGGCATTTAAGACTTCAGCTGAATGTTAAAAGAGTAGCAGGCCATGTTCAGAAACACCCTGCAGCAGCACACATGCTGTGCTTGATGACACCACCATCCACTGTGGAATACACCACTCCAGGAGAACATATGCACACTGTGCTGTAAATCCTTGGGGTCTTCCTACCCTTGTAACTGACAACCAACAGAGTAAGTTAAGCTTCATATTTTTCATAATAACTTCAAAACGAGCGTGTGCATCAGCTTAGCCAGCAATCTACCTAGGTATCTTCACCTCCTATCTCTGGCTTTCGATGAGCTGTCAAGAAATTCAGGGTAGCAGTCAGTTCCCTCATTTCTAGCTAGAGCCCAAGGCCAGTTTTGCAGACACTTGTTTAACCTCCCACTGTAAACCTCTTGCTGAGTGTGCCATGTTTTCTATTATCAGCCACCTTTCCATAGTTATCATATCAGCTCCCACAGTATGCAAATTCAGCAGCTTTCCCTGTACAGGAGCCCTCTTACAGCACTTCCTGAACAAAGCAGCAGTAGAGCCCCACAGCTCCCCTAGCTCCTTATTCTCGCATCCTTGCACCTACTCACACTTCCATATGCATTGGGCCAATGCACTGCCTTCTTTCCAAATCACCATCCAAATGCAAAGTCTCATCTGTTGCCTGAAAAGCTTTTCAGATTATGTAGCAGATGGAAAAAAAATGTCTCTAGTATGTTGTATCAAGGCTACACAATGCATATGCTGTTAACAAAAACTGGGAGTCAAAATATGCTTACTTCTTGCTCCTTCATGGGTTGTAGGTCAAGTAGCATCCCCCAGTGTAAAGGAAAAATTGCACCTCTCCTGAGAATGACTGAATATACTACACTTCAAGTTTCTTGAGAGTCCAACTAGTATTGTTAAACAGCAAGAAAAAAGCACAAAGGGAAGTTGGTAGACTCCTGAGAGGGATTTGTCTACTGCAAACACCTTAAAAAGAACAAAGCTTCAACATTTGTGGAAAGACGTAAAACATTCAAAGGCTTCATAGGCAGTGCATGGAATTTGCTGCAATCTCAACATTCAACAATAATTATTAGACACCAAGCAAAACTGTAGGATACAAAGCACTCTGCAAGAATGTAGTAGGAAAATAAATTCAACTGGTCTCACTCAGAAGTTATGAGATTTCCACACCATATGGTTACAGACCATAAGCTCTTTCTTCCCGTATTTTAGCAAATGCACAGCCTAAGAAACTGTGACCTTTCTGGCATCCTTCGCCATGTTTAAGAAATAAATGGCATAGTTCTACCTCAAAACTTATGCATTATCCCATTACAGAGGGACTCAAAAAATTATATGAAGACTATACAATGATAGAGTGTCAAAAAGCCATCAAGAGATCTGTTCTGCAAGGGACAGAGAGAGAATTTAATATACATACATTACTCAGCAAGTGATCCGATGTTCAAAATACTCTTGAAAGATATGCTTTAATTAATTGATAATCTTTAACTTTGGTCTCCATCCTTAGTCTTAGTTTCCTTCTATATATTGAATGGATTTCTATATAAAAATTATGTGGTTTGATTCCCTGCCTATATATTCACAAACACAAAAGATGATTGATTGATCAGAGAGCCAATGGAAACAATTCCATCTGTTCCTCAGAATTTTCTTTTAATTAAATTTGGAAATTAGATGTCCATTTCGTCTTCAACAGTCCTCCTCTTTTCTTTTTTTTTAAGCAAAGTAAGCTGAAATAACTGTCATTCCAGTGGAGAGAGAATTTCCACATTGTTATCATAGCTGTATGAATACATATATATATATATATATATACACACACAACTGTTGATGACAGCAAGAGCATGGAAAACATTTATATCTCACTTTAAGAAAAGAGTTTTCACAAAGTAGAAAATTAAACTTTCAATGTTTGAAAGGCACTTTTATCTTTATTCTTTCTTTCTGTTTCCATGTTATAATTAAATAGAAAAGGATAAAGAGTGGCAGGAATAAGGTTTTTTTTTTTAAAAAAAGGAGAAAAAAGTAAACAAAGTTTGAAAACCTAAAACCAAAACTCAAAAGTTCTATCAGTAATATTCCTATATATAAGAATTCCTTCTCTAAATTTCTCTAAGAAGGAAAAGTAGTTTTCTTTCTCTTAATTTTGAAAAAGCTTTCCTATGTCTGAGTCTGCACTATTAGTATTATTATAATTATGTTTGTTATAACAACATCAGTCATCACCAGGGACTCCACAATAAGCACAGTGCACACATATATACTAAGCCCAGCACATTTTTAGTATAATAGGAATGTGGTCTCTTAGCATTATATTATTTGTCCTTAATTAGTGCGTGTTCTTATCGCTTGTCAATCTTGAAAATGCAAGAAACCAGAAAGATTTTGTATAAAACATATCAGTTTTGTATGAAAAATTAAGTGTCAGCCTCATCAAGATTCATCCTTGGTATAAAAAGGTACTTCACTTCCTCTTCACTTCACTATTACACACTACTTGCACTCTACAGGACTGAAACAATGCAATAAATTTTGAAATGAAAGACAAGACAACCTCTATTATTTTTAAAATCTAAGTTCACTTTTCTTGGCAGGAATATAAGATAGCCCCATTCCTGGTGATTAGTGATCAAAAGACAGTTAGCTAGAGAAAGAATGTTAAGTGCAATGTCCAAACTCCATGGTTTTACAGAGTAACTTTTCCTGTCAGCCTGGAGAAGAAAACAAGTAAACCCAAGCCACTGAACTCTCTGGATTGCCCTGGCCCGCAACAATCAGCAGAATCTCATCTTTGACTTCAATTGTATGCCAGAATCATGATGAAATAACATATTCAACATCTACATTTCTGAAAGGGCACTCTTTATGTTAAGGCCAAAACTCACAGGTAGACACCATTAACTAAGAGGGTGAATAAAATTCCTCTATTTCGTCTGTAAAACTGTTCCTTCAACATCCAAGCAACAGGTAGGCATACATTCACACACTTGCTCCTTTTACACTGTTGGGAATTTTGCCAGCATGTGGGATTAAACCACATTTCCATATTGTACCCAGATGTGCAATCAAGGGAACATCCTAGAGCATCACCTTCACCGTCTGCCCTAGGAATTAAAGCCATTCTTTATCCCACCCACCACTGACACCTCTTCATAATTCAACAAGTGAAACAGGACAACCCTTATACTGAAATACTGCACAAACTTACAGTCTTGATTTAATTTAATGGGTATTGTGACAACAAGACCTGCCTCTAATTTACCATATTGTAAACTAACTGCTTGGAAGCAGTGCACATTTTCCCAGGCTTCAGCTATACCATCTGAAGCAATCCATTCCCTGCAGCAATTTCCACTGGGAAAAGGGAGGCAAAGCAATGCAGCTGCGAGATGCCTGCCCACGTCTGACCCTGGGTCAGCAGTGGGCTGTGTGGGCAGGGGCAATGGCTCATAAGGTGCTGGAATCCCTCTTAGCCTTCTGGAGGATTTTCACAGCACTGCATTTCTGCAGTGCAACTCTTCTCCCCTGCCCCTGCCAGCCCCATCCCTAGCATAGCTTGAGAACAATACACAAATGTGATTTCAATTAAGTCAATAACAAATTCATGAAGGTTCAGCCCTCACCATCTGTTCAAAGGGAGCAAGGCTCTGTTTGGTTCAGGGCTTGGGCTCTCCCTTCCCTGCCCCCTTCTTTCTTATGAATACTATTTGACAAAGACATCTACATAACAGAGAGATCTAATGGGGTTTATGGCAAAAAAAAAACAACTAAAAGAGCAAATCAAGGCAGTTCCACTATTAATTCCCACCATTGGAGCATTACATAATTTAGCACTTAACATGTACATAATTTAGCATGAATCAACATTCAAATACATTAAAGACAGAAAGACAATAGTGAAAGCCTATTAATAAATATTAATTCTTCCATTACAGAGGAGTTTGTCAGCCTGAAATAACAGTTTCACTAAAACTTCAGTCTTAAAAATTTAAATGCAATTTGCATTAGAAGCAAAAAATATTAATCAATATATCTGAAACCAGAATAACTAAACAGGAGGAACTTTAGAGTTTGTTACATGACCACCTCAAAATCTTTACTTCCTGTACACATACAAACACTCGTAAAATCTAAATTTACTGCTTAATTTATACATCTTGATATATCCTTTCAGATACTTACCTTGTGCTGCAAAGCGCTTTCCAGAGGAAAATGTCATGCATAGGTCTACACATAAAATTAGTGCCTCACCCTATGGATCTTTTACATGTGATGACTTCCACAAAACATTTCTGAATCAACTGGGATGGTCTGTGGCCCTGGGCCTTCACCCGGTGAGTTCCGTGCCCAGACGTCACTTCTATTCCAGGAAGGGAAGGAAAAATGGTGCCATAAACCTGAATGTACCACAAGGTTCGTGCAGGCACTGAGATATGAACATCCAAGGTGAGTCCAAACACCTGGCACAAGATGTGCAGAGCATGGGCCATTACAGCAACTGCATCAAAAACACATGGGCAAGGAGAGGGAGGGTGAAGAACGAGATAAGAGGAGGAAAAGCTTTCTTCTAACATGCTGACACTACTTACTGGAGATTTAATCATTCCACTCTTGTTGAAGGGAGTAAATGCATGCTAAACTTGCCACATTGAAGATAATGGAACAAGTCATGGGAAGGAAGAAGTTACTGAGTTGAAGAGCAACAAAGGAGAAAGGAAAATTATTTGCTTTTTTTTGAGATACTCTGTAAGGTTGTGTCATTACACTGAGATGCAGGGATGAGTAATCTATACAGATCATGGATTTTCCACCAAGGATTTTTCTAGCCTTGCTTCAGTCAATACAAACTTAAAGTTCAACATGATGGTTTTCAAAAAATGGCAATTTTCTATATTAAGAAAATGCTTAACTTTTGTACTCCAATACTTTTCTACTTGTTAACCAAAATAAGCTGCTTATTTCTGTTTCATTTCTGAACTTCTAAAGTCTGAAAGGACTCTCTGCACAATGACAAAGCTGTCTAGAAAGTTGGACTACACCAGGCAGTAAGAACTTACATAAATTGTCTACCATCTGGGGAAAAGTAAATTGGTATCACCTTCTCCCTTTCATCCCCTAAAATGATGGCTGCACATAATCCCAAATGCAGATAGATCAAGATGAGGGAGCAGAAATCAATTCTTTCACATAAAAGTATTTAAAAAATAGGAGGACTAACCCCACGTTATAGTTATACCATTCAATGCAAACCTAAGTGGCAAAAATTAAAAACAGAATTGGAAACACTGAATATCTAAAAGTATTCAGCATAGGCTGAAATGAGTTTAAGGGAGTTTTAGTGTGGACTTCAAGTCATGACTGAGTGCAAGCTAGTTTTGAAAACCTGTTTCTAGACCTGTATTTCAGCAATTTAGTAAGAGTCAGGGACATCCATTCAAAGCCTACTCCAAAATGCAGCACTGGTGAGTCATCCTATTTTGGATGACTATGGGACTGAGCACCAAAAGACTTGCAGCTCTGTATTTTAATAAAGTATTCATGGATAGACATAGAAGAACAGAGGATGCAACCACAGCCTGTCCCTCTAGTCACAGGCCGATCACTGGAATTTTATCCAGACCTACCCAGGAAGACTATACCTCAAAATTAATTTAACCCTTCCTTTTTGGGAATGGGGATCTCTCACTTCAGATAACTTTCACCAGGGTACTTATTCCACTCTTACTCTCCTTGATGACAACTGAAGATACCTTTAACCTTTTGGAGAAGCCTGCAGCCGTAGCAATGCAAAAAGTTGTTCCTAGAAATTAAATTTGGAGTTTTACCTTTACACTTTTTCTAACTGAACACTTCTCCCTCTACACTCTTTATATATGGAATATTAACCAAGGTGAATTAATTTAAGAGACTTCTTTTAAAATAACTTTGTGTACTGAAATTAGTAGAATATTTACTTTCAAATTTACAGAAATTAGAATTCAGTGATGTTTTGTGTTCTGGCTACTGGAAACCTTTGTCAGAGATTTCTTGTCATTTATTGCTTCTACAGTCTGCAGATATCTTTTGAAATTAATCATCCTGTTTGCAGAAAGTTGAAGGCGCTTTGGTCCATGGTACCACTTGAGTAACACATTTATGATACCATAAGGAATAATTTGGTATACTCCTTTTTTTTTTTTTAAATAATTATATTATTTGGCACAAAATCCCCAATATTTAATTCAGCATAATATTTGTTGGAAGACACAGAAATCTGAACAACACCTGCAGCATTCTTAGAGCAAGGCTAAGAGATGAGGTCAAGTCTGATGCATTGTGGGACAAGGCCAACAGTATATCTTTCCAAAACACTATTTGAATATTGTATTGATGAAGTCAGCAGGTTTAAAACAGGCAGACTGTGAGATCAACATCCAGTTTTATCAAGGGAACTCCTGAAGCTTCATAAATCCTTATCCAAAATATTTAAGTCTGTTGGGCTTAAACTTAATGGCATTTGGATTGCATGGTACATCTTCTGATAAGTCTAGGAAGTTAAATTCTTCAGCAAAACATTTTTACACCATTTTTAACAAAACAGAGGGCACACAGATATATGAAAGCATGAAACTGAGCTACTTTCTCCTCAGATCTTCAAATTATTCAAATTATTCAGAGTTCAGCTAAGTTCATTGCAAAAATGAGTGAGATTTTAGTATTCATCCCCTTTTTTTTCAAGGCTAATTACGCCATTGCCATCCTCTGCTTAACAATAATGTTTTAAAAAATATAAAATTGCCTACCAATGTAGAAAGACACTCCATATTTCAAAAGACACTCTAAGACTGGTTCATAAGAGTTCCTGGCACCCATAAGCTTCTGGCATGAAATTGAACATAGTATTTCAAAGGAAGATTAGCACTCAACACTCAGCAGCTTCTAAAAAACAAGCCATATTTGAGCCTTTTGAAAGCCTGTCCTTGATTACAGAAGCTCAGTAAGATCAGTTCTGAGAAGGGAGACTCACCACCACGTGCAAAACACTTTGCTGCCCTACCATATCAGAATTTGGCAAGAACAGCATATATTATATTCTTCACTGTCAGTTTCAATCAGGACTAAACGAAGCCAAGATCTTCTGTTAACATAAACGTTGAATTTTTAATATTTCATAAAAACACCCCATTCCTACGAACCCATTATCTAATAAAAAACAGCTCTGCCTTCAGAGTAAGAAGATAGAGGAGTTTAAACTTTAAAGGGAATAAGGCAGTAAATTATTACACTGATGGATTATATCCTTAAGTGGTGTAAAGTGGCACAATTTCAACAGACACCTGTGATTAATATTGGTACATGATCTTGTCTAACCTGTTTAGCACTGATGTATGCATGCACTCTTGCAGTACTAGCCTCAGAATATCTAACATTTGCTTTCAGCTGTCAGCAGGTACCAAAGAAAGAGATAATTCTTTGCTTTTTCTTCCCTGTTCTGTATAAATTCCAAAAATCTATTTTCTTTTCTTGTGCTTTGGTTATTTTTGCTCACAGAGGCTTTGAGACAGCAGTAGTGGAAACCAAAGCTGTTTGGTTAATCTGAGGTCAGATTTTGTGTAGGCAGCTGCAATCCAAATTTCCCCACCCTGCCCTACCACTAACCCAAACTCTGACCTGCTGGGACCACCCCCTCACTCCTGCAACAACTCCATCCACATTTCTAGTGAGTGAACACAGACAGTTAGCTAAAATGCCAAAATATCTATGTGTGAAAATATATATACTCACTGTCAGGTCTCTGTGACTTTTTCTTTTGGACAATAACCAAGACCACCAAATGCCTCAGGCAGTCTGGAATCTACTGATGAACCAAGTCACTTAGTACATGTACTTTGTTCATGTTAAAAAAGTTACATTTTGAACTGAAGCAGTAGTTTAAGGGGGAAAAAACCTATACACAGCCACCATCACCCTGCAACCTTGTGCATCTACAGCAAGGCTCCTAAATCCATTTCTAAAATCTGTGACAACTGCAAAAATACTGAACACCTCAAACTCACATCTACTACATTTGGAGCAAACTGCTGGGTGTTGAACACTTCTGGAGTCAAGTCACCAATTCAGAGACTTGAATACAGATTTAAAACTTGATTTTCCTAGGATCTATAAGCAATCAGTCTGATAAATCTCCCCAGTGTATGCTCTTCAGAATTTATAAAACCCCATTGTAGAAACCTTGATTAAATTCTGACTTGTGAACATTTGTTACATGCATTACTTTAACCCATAAGATCCCAACCAAGGTTAAGCTCATTGATTTCAGTGCTGTGGCACTGTGCTGAGAGCATCAGCTGGATAAGCGGACCCATCTGAATGCTTCAGCCAGAGGAAGGGTGAGAGGAAGTTTTACCATCCTCATTTCACAGGCAGGAGACTGAAGTAGAAGGAAGGAAAGGAGGGGCAGGAAAGAAGAGAAAGATGTAAGTGATATGTTCAAGGCCACCCAGGAAGACTGCTGCAGAGTGAGAGCATGAATCCACATTTCCCATTCTCTCCATATACAAGTCTCCACTCTCAGAGCTACATGAGAGTTTACATGGGTCAATGCTATTGTGTATGGTGGTTACCAAGAGGAGCCCAGGTCTTCACAGGTGCAGGTGCAGGACAACTCAATTTGCAGCTCAAATCAGTCCAGCAGAGACAGAAACAGTGTATAAGCAAGCACTTACATCCAGATCCCTAGGTTCAAGGAAGGAGGCAGAGTTGGCAAAAATCCTCAGTAAGGATCCACCATGGAAAAAAAACACCAAAAAAAAATAGTAGATGAGCATTACCTGATCAACACTGACTACTGAAGAAGTTGGAGAAAAGGAGGTATCTTAAGTAAGCAGTTTAAAAGTCCAATTCTACCAATTTTAAAGAAAGCAGAGCAACACAGGCCAACATGAAGACAGTGGAACTAAGAGCCAGAAAATGCAGGGCTGATGCCTTGTCACGTTGCATTTGTGCAACTAACCCCAATCCTTCTCCTTTACTAGTTTCCAACTATAAACGTGTGGGGGCAAGGACTGTGACGACATCTGTCTTCATTTCACACTGACCTGTGGACAGACACCACACTTGGGTTTGAACCCTCTTACTACTCAGTCAGAAAGTTTGTAATGCAACTCTGAAAGCTTTTAAAATCTATAATAGCTTACATAGCTAGAGGTTCAGTTTATTGCCTAAGCACTGTTTTTAAAGAGATTTTAAAAATTGACCACAAGAACGGGCAGAATGGAAGGGGGAAGAGTCACTGAAGTAGTTGCCAATCTACATTTCTTTAATCCTGTCCAAATGAGAAATAAGTTTGCCCCTGGCTGACAGAATAGCTCAAGCATAGGAAGTCCCCAGCCACACACAGAGGCAGGCACAGAAAGCAGAAACACAGTGACAGATCTGCTGTAAAATCAGTCACTATTGGCACAAACGGAGTGTTAGTGTGTAGGTTCCCTGTACAGGAGAGACACACCTTGTGAGTCTGCACAAAGTCACAGCAATTGTGGGTTTTAGGAATTGCAATTACAGGTTTGTAAAACCCATAGGAAAAGAGCTGGCTTGATTGCCTCCCAGCTAACTGGAAACATTGCCCAGCATGCCAAATGGAAGACATCCAACCAAGCTTTAGGTAACATCTACAGTGCCACTAAGGTGCTCCACTGACAGTTTCCTGTCTCTGACAAGCAAGGATGGATTTCCTTCCAGATTATTATAGGAAAGTATTCAATATACATAGACCAGTAAACCCAATAAGATTATTAGTCAGTCTGGTTTCCAGAATATACAGAACATTATATCCACCACTAGGTTTTGGTCTACACACTATAGACTGAGAACCAAAGACTGCATCCATTTCGGCATTTGCATTCAAAGCAACAGTGCAATTTTGAAGCAAATCCACTAACTGTCCTCAGTGATTGCATCCAGGCTTGCATTCATATGGCTCAGCATGGCACATAAGATATGCTCCTTCTCTCAAAAGTTTTGGACCACAGGCACAGGCATATATTCAGTCCAAAGCATATCCACTGACTCAGCCTGATACATTCAGCAGAGTCTCAGTGGGGCTTAGCACTGGCTCTTTTGGTCTACTGAAACATTCCTACTACACCAGTTTACTCAAAGCAACTTGGAAATTACTGAAAATCAATTGACTTGTTGATGTGAGCATTTTAATAAGAAATAATCACCATGAGAAAAAAGTGAAAAGTAAACTATAGAAAAATGGTAGTGTGTGTAAACTGGAAATTGTAGGAACTAAGTCACAGTACACATCTTATCTGTACTGCTATGAAAGTGGTTTTCACCATGAAGAATGTCTTTTATCAACAGCAGAATTCTGTTCACAGAAATGCTCACCCTCTGAAAAAAAAAATGGTTGCAAATAGACATGTTTCCCCCAGAAATACCAATTTCAATTTTTGTATTTATTTCTTCAAAAATAGAAGAGTCACTGAAAAATAAAAAGGTCAAATTAGCAGTTTTTAAAAACAAATTATGTTTTCATTTTATATAGATCAAATGTCACACTACTTGCATTTTTGCTTTCCTAACATTTTAATTTTTTGTTCCAACTTACAGGCAAGTTATCCTTTAAAATCAATAACCTCTTACATAAGAAAGATTATATCCTCCACTCTTAAAGGGGCAGAGATTAAGTATTACCACTTTGCAGAGCTGTCAGTTTGTTCAAAACCCAATAAGCACAAGATCCCCTCCACATACACCTTTCTCCTTCATAATTCACCCAAAATCAGTTTAAAAAAAAAATAATTCAAACAAATGTACACTTTAATAATTACCTCATTTTCCTAGCCAGGAGTTTGTAAGGATTAGCTTCTTACTAATTGTTAGTCTCATATTAATATTTAGGGATGATTCAATAAATTCAATTTAAATATCAATTGATATTAAAAAAA